>CM075990.1:6394242-6727236 GCA_038087875.1 Malacoraja senta | reverse complement strand
AGTCATCATTGCTGCACCACATTACTAATTGTCTCAATAGTCTCAATACCTTTTCTTTACGACTTAGAAAAGTCGTTTTGCACTCCTTTGGGATTTCTGGTTGTCCTTTGAATACAAGCTTTGGGTCTTTCCCCTAGGTCTATCCACGGCCAGCTCTGAGGACGTGACGGATTGTGTCTGCTCGTGGGACGGAGTCAAGACTCCCAAGATGTCTGACTGCCAAGACGCTGAGCCGGGATGTCTCAGCTGCTCCTTACCTCCTCCCCAGCATCAGCTGCCGTCGCATTTCCGCCAGAGCCGTCAGTGAGAGTGGATCGTTGCGGCTCTTTGAAGGCTTCTGCGATGAGTCCCCTGCGGTGCACACTCTCGCTGTGAAAACAAGGCTGAGAGGAAGCGGCAACAGAGGGGGAAGTAGGCCACAGCCAGGCGGGAGGGAATTCAGTACTGGGTCATGCCAGAAAACGGGAATGAACGAGTCACTGAGCAGGCAGGATAATTTAATCACAAAGAGCTCGGAACAATAGGAGCAGCCGGTGACCCTTCTGTGTACACATTCATCAAAATGGAGGAGCTATTCATTATACTAAAGGTCACTGAACCTCAGGAACCTGATCGTGGCTGAGTTACAGCCTCGCAAACTCCATGTCATTGTTCCCCGTTGAAACTTTAGGGTGGAAGCTTTCAGCATCTGCCTTCCATCACAACAATGGCATTGAAGCTTTCTCCACAATCGGCCCAATGGTGCATCACAGAGCTCTCCGTAATATATTCAAACCAGCCTGGCTGAGGCGCCATCATCTGGATGTTTCATTGGCAACGCACCAGCCTGATTACTTTACCGTGCATTTGTTGCCAGGCCCAAGCCAGCCCAGTAGAAGGAAGAGCAACGGAACAGGCGACTGCGGGAGGGCTTTCTGCAGCTTGTTGGGGATAAGAAAAAGCAGCTGGAAAAACAAGTGAAGGCAGGGACTGCAGATGCCGAATTACACCGAAGATAATAATAATAATAATAATAATCATTTTATTTACTGGCGCCTTTCTAAAACCCAAGGACACCTTACAATGCATAGAATCACAAAAAAAATACAAAACACATAATCGGAATAAATTAAATATAATAACACCACAGTACACAAATCAAGGACAGAATTCAATTTCAAGAGCACCAAAAGAAAATAGGAAACACAATTTGAGGAGAGAGCAGCGGCAGCCAAATCGCGCCAGCGTCCACTCTCCCCTCCGACCGCCATCTTGTACATGGACTGACAGGCACAGCACACAAAATCATCCCCCCACAATGACCACCACTGTGGGGGAAGATAGATACAAACTGCTGGAGTAACTCGGCGGGACAGGCAGCATCTCTGGAGAAAAGGAATGGGTGACTTTTTGGGTGGAAACCCTCGACCCAAAACGTTATCTATTCCTTTTCTCCAGAGATGCTGCCTGTCCCGCCGAGTTATTAACGCATTTTGTGTCTTTTTTAGTTGGTGATATAGTTAGTTCGTTTTTTAATTGGTTATCCACCGTGAAGATCAGTCTACACCACACTTCAAACACCATGGGCTGTGAGCAAAGACCCATTCATAACTCCAAGTCTGATACTCATAGAGTCATACAGCACATTGGTCGGTGGGGGGCGCTGCGAGCCGGCTGCCCTGCCAGCAGCGTGTTAGTCATTTCTACTTTTTTTATTTCTTTAGTATGTCCAAATGTTTGTTTTAATGTTTCTCGCTAGAATTTAGGAGATTGAGGGGGGATCTTATAGAAACTTACAAAATTCTTAAGGGGTTGGACAGGCTAGATGCAGGAAGATTGTTCCCGATGTTGGGGAAGTCCAGGACAAGGGGTCACAGTTTAAGGATAAAGGGGAAATCCTTTAGGACCGAGATGAGAAAAACATTTTTCACACAGAGAGTGGTGAATCTCTGGAATTCTCTGCCACAGAAGGTAGTTGAGGCCAGTTCATTGGCTATATTTAAGAGGGAGTTAGATGTGGCCCTTGTGGCTAAAGGGATCAGGGGGTATGGAGAGAAGGCAGGTACGGGATACTGAGTTGGATGATCAGCCATGATCATATTGAATGGCGGTGCAGGCTCGAAGGGCCGAATGGCCTACTCCTGCACCTATTTTCTATGTTTCTATGTTTCTCGGTGTGTCTTGTGTGGGGGGGGGGGTGGTGAGGGGGGGGGGGGTGAGGGGGGACTCTTTCCATGCCGCCTCCCTCGCAGCCTAACAACAAGGATTGGTGCGGCCTTTCCCGGAGTCGGGCCCGGAGCTTCAGCAGCGGGCGCAGTGTGAACTTTTCAACGCGGAGCGGGCGAGCCCTCGCCGGGGGTCGCCGGAAGGGAGTGCTCCGAACGCTGGCTCGCCGACTGTTACATCCTGAAGCCGCGGTCTGCGGAACTTCCAGCTGGCGTGGCGTCCGGAGCCTGGGATCCCTCGTTGGGGACCCCGGAGGAGAAGAGCTCCGACCGCTGGCCCGCGGCCTACCTCATCTTGAAGCCGCGGTCTCCGGTTGGGAAGCACCGATTCGGGACTTACCCTTCCAGACGAGAGGGCCTGTACATCTGGCCGCCCGCAGCGGCGAGTGCGGAGGTTTGTGGTCCCGACCACGGGGGAAAATGGAGGAGGACTAACTGAACTTTGTGCCTTCTACCACAGTGATGAATGCTGTGGTGGATGTTTGTGTGTTAAATTTTTATTGTGTATTGTGTGTTCTTTATTATTGTACTGCTGCTGGCAAGTTCATTTCACTGCACTTCATTGTGTATGTGATGAATAAATCTGACTATTGACTATTGACAGTAACAGCCTCTTCAGTCCATCAAGTCCATACCAACCATAGATGGTTCATGATAGACTTGTTTCATTTTCCAGTTTTTTATCAACACTTGGTCTAAGACCTAAAAATCCCTACCCAACCAGTTTTGGTTTAAGTTTCGATTTATTATTATCACACGTTCCAAGATACAGCAAAAAGGTGTGCATGCTTTCCAAACAGATACAAGATACCATACATAAATCCAATCGTCAAAGTCAAGTACAATAGATAGAGCAATAGGGAAGGTACAGAGTGCAGAATATACTTCTCAGCATTGTAGCGCATCAGTTCCAGAGACAAAGTTCAAAGTCCGCAATGTGGTAGAGGTGAATCAGACAGTACCCCAGCTTAAGGAAGGGCTGTTCAGCAGCCTAATAACAGAGGGGATGAAGCTGTTTCTGAGTCTGGTGGTGTGCACTTACAAACATCTGTATTTTCTGCTGGATGGGAGTGGGGAGAAGAAGGAACAACTGGGGAGGGACAAGTCTCTGATTGTGTCGGCTGCTTTTCCCGGGCAGCGTGAAGTGCTGCCCTGCGGGAGAACCTTCACCAGAAGGATGTAGCAGTTCAAGTAGGAAGCTCACCCCCTGCTTCTCAAAAGCAATTAGGGAGGAGCAATAAATACTAGCCATGCTCACAATGCCTGGAGCCCAGAAAATGCATAAATAAAAATAAATAAAGTCAGCTTTGCATTTAAATCCCAATTTATACTTGCTCTCCCAATTTATACTTGGCTTTCTGTTGTACATTACCAAGTCATCAATACTACACCACATTACTAATTGCTCAGTCTCATTACTTTTGTTTTTATCACTTGGAACAGAAAAGTCATTTTGCACTCCTTTGGGATTTCTGGTTGTCCTTTGGGTGCGGTTTTGGGTTCCTTCATACCTCGAGAAAGATTAAAAACCAACAGATGTTGGTAGTTGAAGCTGGCTCGCAGTTATTAAGTGAAGAATTAACCCATAACACCAAAAGCAAGCATTGCTTAACCAAACAGGAAAAAGTTGCCTTGCCAGAAACCAGAGACAAAATGAGCAGGTACAATTTGGTTTGGTTTAGTTCAGAGATACAGCGCGGAAACAGGCCCTTCGGCCCACTGAGTCTGCACCGACCAACGATCCCCGCACATCAACACTCACTCGGGACAATTTACAGTTACACCAAGCCAATTAACGTAAAACCTGCCCGTCTTTGGAAAGTGGGAGGAAACTGAAGATCTCGGAGTAAACCCTCGCAGGACACGGGGAGAAAGTACAGTACAAACTCCGTACAGATAGCACCTGTAGTCGGGATCAAACCCGGGTCTCTGGCGCTGCAAGCAACTCTACCACTGCGCCACCGTGCCACCCTGCTGGATGAAAGTGTAGAGGGCACAATGTAATGTGGGGAAGAGGTGGCATTGTAGGGTCTATTGTGGTATTACATTCAACAAACACAGCTGAGTTTCTTATTTACCATGCAGACAGAATCCGAACATATTCCTTTGAAGCACACAGGATCTTAATTAAAAGTGACAAGTCAAATTAGGCTAAGGTGTGAATCCTATAAGCCTCTGAAATCACTGGTGTGGGTGAGTTGGATATAAATAAAGTGCTTTGGTTCAAGTAGAAACCTTCTAGGTCCAAAGTATTCATTTCAGTTTAGTTTATTGTCACGTGTACTAAGGTACAGTGAAAAGTTGTTGTTGCATCTTAACCAGTCAGCGGAAAGACAATACATGATTACAATCGAGCCATTTACAGTGTACAGATACATGATAAGAAAATAGATAGATAGATAGATAGATAGATTTTATTGTCATTTGAACCTCAAAGAGGCTCAAACGAAATTCCATTTCCACAGCCATACAAACAAAACAATTCCTACACGACACACAGACAATTCAATCTACAGAAAAACATCCATCACAGTGAATCTCCTCCTCACTGTGATGGAAGGCAAAGTCTTTTCTCTCCCCTGCACCATTTTTTCTCCCGATGTTGAAGCCCCAGGTAAGGTAAAGGTTACTGCAAGGTAAAGACAGTAAAGACCGATTTGATTCAGTGTGGTTCAGAATTTGTGCCAATGATATTTAGTAAACACTAAAAAAACGGGATATCTGGAATATCGCCCTTATAAGTACTTAAAGACAAACATTGGCTCTGCTAACTAGGTGAAGCACAGCATAACCCAGGAGTGGGTAACAATACTCTCTCTTTCTGTCCTTTCTCAATCGTGGCTCACACCATTCCAATCACTTTCCTGCAAATAAAAAGAGTCGACTGTCAGTAAAGTTTATTTAAACTCCTGTTGAAGGACAATCTGCAACACCAAACCAACTGCAGTCTGAAGAAGGGTTTCGGCCCGAAACGTTACCTATTTCCTTCGCTCCATAGATGCTGCTGCACCCGCTGAGTTTCTCCAGCATTTTTGTGTACCTTCGATTTTCCAGCATCTGCAGTTCCTTCTTTAACACTGCAGTCTGAAGGGGTTAGATAATGAAAGCATTTTGCCTGAAGTAGATTTGAATTCCCTCGAGTATAGAAGATTAAAAGGGTGATCTAATTGCGGAGCTTAAGGTGATTAAAGGATTTGATTGCATATTTAGAAATAAATTGTTTCCTGCGATACGGTGGCCCAGAACAAGATCATAACCTTAGAATTGGAGGTAAGGTGGTGTCAAGGTGAAGCCAAGAGATGCTACTTTAGTTGTAGTTTTTAGTTTAGAGATACAGCGAGGAAACATGCCCTTTAGCCCACCTGGTCCACACCGACCAGCGATCCCTGCATATTAACACTATCCTACGCACACTAGGGACTATTTTTAGATTGATACCAAACCAATTAACCTACAAACCAGTACGTCTTTGGAGTGTGGGAGGAAACTGAAGATCTCGGGGAAAACCCATGCGGTTACGGGGAGAACGTACAGACTCCGTACAGACAGCACCCGTAGTCGGGATCGAACCCGGGTCTCTGGTGCTGCAAACGCTGTAAGGCAGCAACTCTACCGCTGCGCCACCGTGACCGCCCTTCACACAATACTTCGCACAGAAGGACTTTGAAAATCAAAACACACACCCTATCAAAACATTGTTGAGCAGAGATATGTGAGTAAAACCTTCCTAACTGGGTTTTTGTTAGCAAGGTCATGGAGGCTTATGGAGATATGGCAGAACATTGGAGTTGATTCTGATCAGCTGTGATCTCATTGATTGACCCTTTCCTATTCCCGTATTCTGGATCTGTGTTCTGGTCGACTATGGCAGGTGGACAATCCCTTTGCCAGGCTGCTCCCCGGCCTAAGAAAATGAACATGAAATTCCTGACCTTACAGCAGGGAGCCATGTTAATGCACGTATTTGTAGCATCCATCTTGTTCTTTAGTAACGGTGTTAACTGATTGATTTTGAAGATGCAACATTGCCAACAAAATCAAGGAAGGAGGATCTCGGACGGGATCATCAAACCTGTGGGAATCATCCCTAGAATCCCTCATTCTTAAGAAAGGTCTCAACCCAAAACGTCACCCATTCCTTCTCTCCAGAGATGCTGCCTGGCCCGCTGTGTTACTCCAGCGTTTTGTGTCTATCTGAGACGCACATATGTTGACTCACACGGTCCCCAGACATAAAGGTGAATGGGTGGAGAATCACCGGTGGAAGGGATATGTGTAGGAAGGAACTGCAGATCATGGTTTAAACTGAAGATAGAATCAAAAAGCTGGGGTAACTCAGCGGGACAGGCACCATCTCTGGAGAGAAGGAATGGATGACGTTTCGGGTTGAGAAGTCTGAAGAAGGGTCTCCATAGATGCTGCCTGTCCTGATGAGTTCATCCAGCTTATTGTGTCTATCTTCAGTGGAAGGGATATATTTTGTTCTGCTACAAGAACCCAGCAAGTGCTCCTGAGGAAGAGATCTCCTCCGTAGTTTCAAAATCTTCTGATAATTGCTCAACTCGGTATAGAATCATAGCAACATAGAAAATAGGTGCAGGAGCAGGCCATTTGGCCTTCGAGCCAGCAACGCCATCCTGCTTGCTCCCCTATCCCTTGATTCCATTAGCCCTAAGAACCCTATCTAACTCTCTCTTGAATAGACAATAGACAATAGACAATAAACAATAGGTGCAGGAGTACCAATCAGTACCCCGTTCCTGCCTTCTCCCCACATTCCCTGACTCCGCTATCTTTAAGAGCCCTATCTAGCTCTCTCTTGAAAGCATCCAGAGAACCTGCCTCCATCGCCCTCTGAGGCAGAGAATTCCACAGACTCACCACTCTCTGTGAGAAAAAGTGTTTCCTCATCTCCGTTCTATATGGCTTACTCCTTATTCTTAAACTGTTCTTAATACTTAATATTTGACTGCGGTCCTCCTACCTGACATTATATGTGCATGAGAAATCCCTTCACATTCATTTGATTGAATTGTTTGAATGGGCAACTAAGATCTAGCAACATGCCTTCAACCCTGACCCAGATGCTGCCTCTTTGGAGTTTGCACGTTATCCCTGCGAATTCACGGGTTTCCACCAGGCACTCCAGATTTCTCTCACATCCCAAGGATATTCTGGTTTGTAGGTTAATTGGCTTCTGTAAGTTTTCCACAGTGAGTACGCGAGTGATCGAGTTGATAGGAATGTGAGATGAGTGTAGAATTGGTGTCAGTGGAGGTTTCATGATCGACATGGAATCAATGAGCCAAAGGGTTTGTACAGTGAAATTATTTTATTTTTGCATACTGTTCAATAAAAATCATACTATACATCAGCACAATCACGCTTAATTACAAGAGTGCAGAGAGTGTAAGGATAGTAGATGACGCTGGGGTCAAGGAAAGAGCGTTCACGTCGCGGCCCTGTTTCCACCAATCTTTCCACCACCACGCACAAGAAACACAAGAAGGGCAAAGCAGACACTATTGTATGCAGATGCAGTGAAGTGCGTTCAGCTCTGGCTGAACAACGTCTAATCTTGTGTGTGGACTCGACAAGAAGAAGGAGATGACACTGAGGTAGGACACAAGTCGCCACGTTTTCCTGGGTCATCTTGTACCCTTCAAGTTCAAAGTTGTTAAATATGTTAGAGTCTTAACTTGGTCATAAAGGCCTGTTGTCTTAACTGGGCCATAAAGGCGGCAGCACCTGCCATTACCTGCTGGGACTTACGGCCATGGAAGGCATTGTGTTGCTCCCCTCTTCCGCCTCCTCTCTCTGTAACACCACATTATACCAGCCTTGTCCGCATCACCCATGCTTTGGGGCACAGACTCCAATGTACCATTCACCATTTACCAAGAGAGTTGTGCTTTTATTACCTTTGAAATTTCCACAGCGAGCCCTGAGGTGAAATACTCACTTTTCAGACCCATTGTTCAGCTTCGGAGTGTTGCATGAATTCATCATTAATTATCTGAACAAAGCCTTCATAAGTGGACTTGGTTTCTCATTTCTCATTATTCACTAATGCTCATTACGTTTGGCAGACATTACATGATTTTTTTCACTCACATCTGCTCTTACAGCATGAATAGTGAATGAGATAGAGTATCCATTGTCTTCCTTCAGAACAATGCTGCCTCACATGTGCTGGAGAACACCTGCATCAAGCAAAACCAGTCCCATCCATGCTGGTCCCCACCAGCAATGCTGAACTTAGGTTTCTGGCTGTGTGAAAACGCTAGCCTTCACACCTTTCAAAAAAAATGTTTTTATTCAATTATACACAAATACAGAGTGGTAACAAAACCAAGACTGCCACTGGCAGTTTACAATCAAACAGTTATCAGATTAAAATATTGTCAACTTTATCTTACCCCCCCCCCTTCACGAAAGGCCTCCAGAGTCCCCGTGGACACCGCGTGATCCCTCTCCAGGGACACACGGGCACGGACGTAGGCCCAGAAGAGGGGCAGGCAGTCGACTCGGGCAGTACCCACGACTGCCTAGCCTTCACACCAGGAGTGAGCTACACACAGCGGAATCCCACCTGCGCAGATTCAGTCTACAACTGGTAGGTAGACACAAAATGCTGGAGTAACTCAGCGGGTGAGGCAGCATCTCTGGAGAGAAGGAATTGGTGGCGTTTCGGGACGAGACCCGAATGTGCAACAATGCGTAACAATGTGCAACAATATTCGACAATGAGTATCAATGTGTAACAATGTACTACAATGTGCAACAATGTGCAACAATGTGTAACAATGTGCAACAATGTGCAACAATGTGCAACACTGCAACAATGTGCAACACTGCAACAATGTGCAACAATGTGCCACAATTTGTAACAATGTGTAACAATATGTAACAATGTGTAACAGTGTATGTTGTACATTGTTCAGTCTACAAATGCCCAGCGAATACAGAGAGGGAGATCCCTGCTCTCTCTCAGGGTCTAAAATGTAAGCTGTCAGCTTCAAAAATTGAGTGTACAGGAAGGAACTGCAGATGCTGGTTTAAACCGAACATAGACACAAAATGCTGGAGTAACTCAGGCAGCATCTCTGGAGAGTAGGAATGGGTGACATTTCGGGTCGAGACCCTTCGTCAGACTGAAAGTCGAGAAAAAGGGAAACGAGATATGAAAGTTATGCAAAAAAGTAACGATGATAAAGGAAACAGGCCATTGTTAGCTGTTTGCTGAGTGAGAACGAGTAGCTGGTGCGACTTGGGTGGGGGAGGGATGGAGAGAGAGGGACTATGACAGTCGCCTAAAAATAGCCAGTGGGACAGGCCCTTAAAATTGTGCATTTGACAAATAAACACTTCCGATCCTGATGAGATTATTGAGGACAACCTTGAATAATAATATCCTCTGTCTATTTGCTAGCCTCTTGAAGATGAAACAGAATAGAGTTTCTATTTCTCAAATCTAGTGTCAGATGCGCACATAATATGGCTACCCAGGAAGCAAGTGAATGTAATGAGATCCTCAATGCTGGCGCAGGGGTAGAGTTGCTGCCTTACAGCGCCTGAGACTCTTATCGGAGTGGGAGAGTCTCGGACTAGAGGTCACAGCCACAGAATTAAAGGACGTTCTTTTAGGAAGGAGATGAGGAGACATTTCTTTAGTCAGAAGGTGGTGAATCGGTGGAATTTTACTTCGGAGTCACATGAGTGACTACGTGAAGAACCCCGTCAGGGCGCATGCGCGTCATTACGTCTGACGCATTGGCGACAACGGCAGCGGGAGCTCGGAGCTCCTGCTGCAACGTGAGTAAATACAGCTCCACCAAAGTCGGGGAGACTTTGGAGGAGTTAGAAAAAAGTAAAGAAATTGTTTCTGTGTGTGTTTCCCCCACATACAGGAACAAGGAAAAGGTGCAGGCTGCTGCCGACAAGGAGAGGGAGAGAGCTGCGGGACGCAGTCTCTGAAAGGCAGCCTGTCACCTCGGGAGTCGCAAGCCGGTAGCGGTGCGGCGACAGACTTGGCAAAGTGCCCAGCCGGGTACACAGCCAACGCCAGTCGGGCGGTCGGCATAAGTTTAGTCTGTCAGGGCTATAGACTCCGCAGAGTCGGGCCACGAGAGTCCCGTCGGGGACAGGATACCGTTCCCCAGTGGTTATCCAAAAGGAGCAGCTCATACAGGGGCTGCTCCACAGAGACGCTCCAGGAGGAGTAGTGCAGGTGGGAAGCCATAGGGAAGGCTCCGCTGGCAGTGCCTAGGAGAGGTCTGCCTCATAAAGCCACAACTCCAGGAGGAGTAGTGCAGGCGGGAAGCCTTAGGGAAGGCTCTGCTGGCAGTGCCTAGTAGAGGCCTGCTTCATAAAGCCATACTCCAGGAGGAGTTGTGCAGGCGGGAGGCCGTGGGGACGGCTCCGCTGGCAGTGCCTAGTAGAGGCCTGCTTGAAAGCACCCTCTTTGCAAGAGGTGAGTGCAGAAGGGCAGATACTGACCCTGAATCCGACGACTTCCAAAGGGAGGGCAGGCAGCTGTCAGAGCTGACACCGTGTGCAGCACGGTTTGCCATGTCGTCGGATGCTGGTGAGCCTCTGGGTGAGGAACTTGCCACCAGCATAAATTACCAAGTCTCACATCAGCTACAGGAGCTGACAATGGATGAGACAGTAACGAAGTATGAAGCCCCAATCAACTGTGGACTGTTAAAAGTTCCTGTTGGGAACAGGAAGAATTGGGGCAAGATGGGCATACTAAGGAAAGCCCAGGAGCATGTGAAGCTCCAGCATATTTTTAAAGTTGCTGGCATCTGGTATAACGAGCTTTGCCAGGATGGTGGATGGAGAGGGCATGACAAATTACAACAAAAGGCGCTATTGTGGAGTGCCCACTTTGAGATCAATTGCCTCCGCAAGATGCGATTAGACCAACCATCAATGCTAAATATGCTTCACTCTGCCAGCCTGGCACAGTGCAACTGGCACAGCTGTTTGGCGAGGATTTCGCACAGCAGGTGAAGGAGCTGGAGGAGGAGGCTAAGACGGCAGCCACATATTCACCAAAGCGGAAGTATCCCTATAAGGGAGCAGACTGGTCCAGGCAAGGGACGAGTCCAGCTACGATGCAGCGCAGTTGGCGTTCAGCTGTAGCACCGCCACGGAGGTGAGATATCCAGCTCAAGGCCGGGGAAGAATGCCAGGTGGTAAGGAGGTAAGAGGGTCTGGTTCTCATGTAGACAGATCTAATGTGATACAATTAAATGTTTACCTCAGATATGTTTATACTGAAGGTTATTCAAGGGCATCGAATAAAGCTTAAATGCAAATTCTGATTTACCCATGCAACATGTTCCATAAAAGGAGTTTGACTTCAGTATCACTGAACAATTGGAAGTTCAGCTGGAACTTGCAAGCTTATGTAATAAAGGTGTAATTGCTAAGGCAGTTTACCAAAGCCATCAGGTTGTGTCCAATATCTTTCCCAGACCAAAAAAGGATGGGGGGGATGCAGAATTATACAGACCTGAATAGGCTTAACCCTTTTGTACGGTATAGACATTTTAAGATGGAAACGTTTGTGAAGGAGATCTTAAAGATGCGGATTCAGTGTCTGTTCATTTGCAGGATAGAAGATTTAAAATTCAGCTGGATGGGAATTATGCCACTACAATCCACTGCCTAATGGTTTGTCTTCAGCTCCTAGAGGGATTACAAAGCTGTTAAAACCTATTCTAGGCATGATGAGAAGTCAAGGTCATGTGCTCATGGCTTAGCTAGATAATATCTTGATTGTAGGACAATCAAAGGAAACAGCTGAAGCATCAGTGGCAGTTGGTAAAAAACAATTTTTAATTGGGCTTTATAAGCTATTCTGAGAAATCTAAATTTATACCTGTGACACAAATTGACTAGTTGGGTTCACAATGGACTTAATCAACATCATTGTGACCTTGCCCAGGCAAAAAAGGGTAGAGCTAATTAAGAGCTATATCAAGTTAATTGCTAACACACAGCCTTCAATTAGCCAGGTGACAAGACTGCTGTGGTAATGGCTGGCAGCATTTCCAGCAGTTCAATATGGCCACTTTATTATCTAGAATTACAAAGGTCAAAGGAACAAGCATTGAGGATACATTGGGGTCATTATAATAGACCTATGCTTCTATCAATAGAGGCTGTTTCTGATGTACAATGGTGGATTCAGCATGTGTCCACTAGTAGTTCCAAAGTGTTATTGGACCAAGCTTCCATGATTTGCAGACAGATGTCAGAGCACTTGGGTAGGGTGCTACTGATACAAGATCCAGCGGTGGAGACAGATGAACATTGCTTCTGCATACATGGGGAATTAACCAAGAGTATTTTATGGACTCAAGGCTTATGACACTAACTAAACTAGTTTGCATGTGCAGTGCAAAATAGACAACACTACAGCAGTTGCTGATATGAATCACATGGGTGGAATCAAATCGTTATCATGTGACAGGTTGGCAAATACAATTGGACCTGGAGTAGGGATAGAGAGATTTGGATTGGAGCTATCTATCTGCCAGGGAAACTTAATGTAGTACCAGATGGCAGCTCACGAAAATTCCATCATAACACAGAGTGGATGTGGAACCAGGATGTGTTCAAGAACATAGTACTTCTATATGGAAGGCCAAAATATGTTTCATAGGCACCAGATCCAGGGGCAGTGGCAATTGATGCTTTTCACTAAATTGGGATGATATGTTTGTGTACATTTTCCCACCATTCTGCCTCATAGGTCGGTGTTTGAGAAAATCAAGCAGGATGCCGCTTCAGGGGTTTTGGTGATACCAAATTGCCTATTCAACCATGGTTCCCTTTGATGTTACAGATAGCGATCCAACCTCTTTTTGCTGATTCCAAACAGTAGGAATTTGCTGGAGCATCCAGTAACGCATTAAGTTCATCCGTTATGTGACGGTATGGATCTGTTAGTTTGCAGGTTTCAAGAATGCCTTACATTGGTCGAGGACTTTCTAGGCCAACGGTGTATATACTCGCTGCAGTCTGGAGAAAGAGTACTCAAAAACAGTATATGACTTATGAAAAAAAAAAAAAAAAGGAACAATATTGTGTTCAAAAGAATATTCAATATGATACTGTAGTTATTGAAAATGTGTTAGAGTTTATCTACACTTTATTATGATGAAGGTCTTAGCTATACTGCTATCAATACAGCTAGAAGTGCTTTGTCTGCATATCTTGTAATAGGTACACGGACACAAAGTATAGGTTCTCACCCTCTCATATCTAGGTTGATGAAAGGAATCTAATTCCAAACCGCCTAAGCCTAGGTATATGGTAATCTGCGAGGTAAGCGTTGTTCGTAACATACTTCGTCATTGGGTCCCTGTCACGGCTATAACTTTGTTAAAATTAACCATGAAATTGGCTATGCTAATGGCATTGGTGTCAGTACAGAGAGTGCAGACTTTCCAAAAAACTTCAGTTCGAGAGAATGGAAGTGAATACAGAGAATGTTCTGTTTTATATTTCTGACCTGCTCAAACAAAGCAGGCCAGGTGTGACAGGTTTTAAGATTGTGTTCTCAGCATATCCTACAGCTCCATGTTTATGTGTAAGGACACATTTGTTACATTACATTGAAGCCACAAGGGCTTTAAGACAAGAAGAAACAGGATTATTTGTCAGTTACAAAAAGCCAACATAAAAGAGTGGCAGTTCAGACTATCTCAAGGTGGTTAAAGCAAGAGTTGGTTCAGGCAGGAATTAACATTTATGTGTTTACATCTCATTCCACTAGCGCAGTAGCAACATCCGCGGCCAGGGCGATGGACGTTCCCATCGACCATATATTAAAAGCCGCAGGTTGGAAAAATGAACTTGTGTTTCAGCAATACTACCATCGGCCGATTGCCGATGGAGGGCTGTTTGCTAACTCAATATTGAGTGCTGTTGCTATTGTTTAAAGTCTGTTTTCAATACTGTTTCATTCTGTTTCGTTTGTTGCCCTACATTAAGAGGGTTTATTGGTTGTTTTATGACCAAAAATAAAACTGTTTTGTTTTTGCATGATATGCAATGTCATGTTTACAGCATTATTGATGATACTCAGTCAATCGATGCAGTGAGAAGCCGGGATTTTGATCTGCGGCATAAAAATCACAGAGCTTTAAAATCTTCACGTAGTTACTCACGTGACTCCGAAGTAAAATAGTAAGATTAAACGAGAACTTACCAGTTTGAAGTTTGATCTTTATTTTATGAGGAGTTACGTTGGTGATTACGTGCCCGCCACGCCCAACCCTCTCTCATAGAAAAAAGGTCATAATGGTAGTTCTCATGTTGATCATCTTAATATGTTACTTCAATTATGGTGTTGTCTGTGATTTCATACCGCTGCTTTGAAGATTGACGCGCATGCGCCCTGACGGGGTTCTTCACGTAATCACCAACGTAACTCCTCATAAAATAAAGATCAAACTTCAAACTGGTAAGTTCTCGTTTAATCTTACTATTCTTTGCCACAGAAGGCTGTGGAGGCCAACTCAGTGGATATTTTAAGGCCGTGATAGATAGATTCTTGATTAGTACAGGTGTCAGAAGTTATGGGGAGAAGGCAGGAGAATGGGGTTGGGAGGGAGAGGGAGATCAGCCATGATTGAATGATGGATTTGACTTGATGGGCCGAATGGCCTAATTCTACTCCTATCAATTATGACCTTATGACCTTATGAACCTACTGCAAATTGTCATTTTCCTGGTCTGGAAGCGGCAGTAAGATGGGCTTGAAATCACGAGCAGTGAATATAGGTGTTCAGTGAACTGTAAGTAGGTGTCTCAGGAGGTGTCACACCACCCTGGCTCTGCAAACACTCATTGTTCTCCACAGAAACTCGGGCGAGTCTTTTGTCAGAACAAGTCACACATACGACAGACTAATAATGAATTTGACACCAATGTCACCTGCATGGAAGATTAATATTCACCACAGAGACCAGCTGTAACTGGGATTGAAGGCAAGGAGTAATCTGAACCCACTTGCATTCTCTATGAATTAAATTAGATTGATTAGGTGTTGGAATTTGATTAGCGATGAACCCAAGAGGTCAGCGTTGCTTCATGTTCCCAAAATGCAGTAAGATTACGCTGCTTTGATCACACAGACAGAGCTACTAACTACACTGAACAATGACTTCCTCTGGTTAATTGTTGTCTTGGATATCGATAGGTTGCAGCCAACCTTTGTCCCTTCAAAGGTTCATTTAGCAATGTTAATTTTTCTGGAGAAGTGATACTTTTCCTTTCAACCCTCTCTGCGCCATCAATGGAGAACTGCTCTGATGGTTGCCAGCTGTGATACTTCAACTGAGTTCTGTTCTGTGACTACTTCTCCAATTTCAGGCACCTTTGTGCAACGTTCTGAAGGGTGGACTTATTTATATGCTCAATACGCCGTCACAAAAAACTACAAGGCATCTCTATCCCTTTCCTATCAGTCATTGTAGACCGAAAACTAATCTTCAAACTATTGTGAAATGGCCTTTAGTGCATCAATTTCTCTCCTTAAACCCTTGACACCCTCCTGTTCCTTGTGCCAAGGACCATCTTTCATTACAGGGACCATGAACGAAAATGGAGAAAGGGAGTAGATACCAGGATACAAACAATCAGGTGATTATCTTCGGCAGTGTTATTTCCACAGGTGCATCTTGAAGCCCTAAGGTTTGGAGTTCTGCAATTTGCCATCGGATCTGCAGTGGAGCACCTGAAGCAAGTCATTAAAATCATCTCAAGATTTCTCTAATTTCAAGTAACTCAGATGCTCTGCTGGTAATTGTATCTCAGTGAATCAGCACCGTTCAGTTTAGTTTATTGTCAAGTGTACCGGGGTACAGTGAAAAGCTTTTGTTGCCTGCTATCCAGTCAGCGGAAAGACAATACATGATTACAATCGAGCCGCTTACAGTGTACAGATTCACGATAAGGGAATAACGTTTAGTGCAAGGTAAACCCAGCAAAGTCCGGGCAAAGATTGTCCAAGGGTCACCAATGACGTAGATAGTAGTTCAGGACTGCTCTCTGGTTGTGGTAGGATGATTCAGTTGCCTGATAACAGCTGGGAAGAAACTGTCCCTGAATCTGGAGGTGGGCGTTTTCACACTTCTATACCTTTTGCCCAATGGGAGGGGGGAGAAATAGGGAGTGGCCAGGCTGCGACTCATCCTTGATTAGGAGTTGCCAAGGCAGCTTGAGGTATAAATGCAGTCAATGGAAGGGAGGTTGGTTTGTGTGATGGTCTGGGCTGCGTCCACAATTCGCTGCAGATTCTTGCGGTCAACTGAGTTGCTTAGTTAAGCAGATATAGAGCCTACTGGCAGCACAGATACAACGATGAAAGGTAAAAATAGGGTAGACAGTCAGAATTTGTGTCCCAGGGTGGAAATGTCCAACACTGTAGGGCATAGCCATAAGGTGAGAGGGGGAAAGTTTAAGGGACATCATTGGGGTAAACGTTTTACACAGAGAATGGTGGGGACTTGGAACGCATAGCTGGGGAGAGTGTTGGAGGCTGATATAAAAGCGGTTTTTACATAGGCACATGGAAGTGTGGGGAATAGTGGGGTGTGGATCATGTACAGGCAGATGAGATTAGTTTAACTTGGCATCATATTCACCCCAAATATTGTGGGCCAAAGGGCCTGATCCTGTGCCGGACTTTTCTATGTTCTGTGTTCACATTAGTGATGAGGATGAGATGTTGGTGCTGGATGGAGTAGCATTCATCGTGAAGTAATCTGAAGAACTTATTAGTGGAACAGGCAATGGGTTGTGTGGCTACATTGTTGGGATTGCGGGGTACAAATTGACTCAATTACTCACCCTCTGTTGGAAATGTTCTTGGCCCAATTGGTATTGTTGAGGTAGCAGGTCAGGACACAGAAGTGAGAAATGCACCAAAATGTCAGAGGAAAATGTTATAACACTTTGGTGGTGATTAAAGTCATAGAATCATACAGCATAGAAACAGGCCCTTCAGCCCATCTTGCCCATGTCGACCAAGATGCCCCGTATACACTAGTCCCACCTGCTCGTGTTTGACCCATATCTCTATAAACCTAAATAGACATAAAAAGCTGGAGTAACTCAGCGGGTCAGAGAGCATCTCTGGAGAAAAGGAATAGGTGATGTTTCGGGTCGAGACCCTCCATCTGACTAAGAGTCGGGTCGAGACCCTCCATCTGACTGAGAGTCGGGTCGAGACCCTCCATCTGACTGAGAGTCAGGGGAAAGGGAAACCTCTCCGATCCATGGATCTACAGAAATGTCTTTTAAATATTGTTATAGCACATGCCTCAACTACCTCCTCCAGCAGCTCGTTCCATATACCACTACCGTCCATGTGGAAAAAGTTGCCCCTCAGGTTCCTATTAAATCGGGAGGTATGTAAAATATCGGTGATTCATATTTAAATCTCTATGTGAGGCAACAGTGAAAATCTTACACTTTAACCTGGTGTCTTCTGAGACTGTCAAGAATTTGGGAATTTATAAGCAGAGACAAGAGGATAGGAAAACATGGGCTAAAATGTGCTATCTCCAGACTATTTTGGATTGGATTGCTTCGTGTGTCGACCAGCAAATGAGAGGTCAGGCAAAACTATTTACCTTGGAGGACATAGGGTTTGAGGGAGAGTGTAGAATGGTCACCATTACTTTGGAATGTCAAGCAGCTTTGCTTGGAATGCACACTTGTCAACTATCACATATCCGTAAAAAATGTTGTTTGATTTATTACAGTGTTAAATACAAAAGCACACTTAATTTGACCGAAAAAGGATGCTAGGCCACTGAAAAATTAAAACGAGAGCTTAAAGAATCGTTCAAAGCACTGGGCTTAAAAGAGGCTGAAAGGAGATTGCCAACCCAAGTTTTAAGATTAAAAAAACAACACAAAGTAGTTGAATAACTTTACTTTAGAGATACAGCGCAGAGCCAGGCCATTCGGCCCACCGAGTCCACACCGGCCGCCAATCACCCCGTAAACTGGCACATACTAGGGCAATTTGCAATTTTACCAAAGCTAATTAACCTATAAATGTGTATGTGTTTGGAGTGTGGGAGGAAATCGGAGCACCCGTCCAGAAAACCCACATGGTCACGGGGAGAGCGTACAAACTTCGTACAGACAGCACCCATAGTCATGATCGAACCCGGGCCTCTGGCGCTGTAAGCCAGCGACTCTACCACGGTGCCACTCTGCTGCCCTTTAGCTGGACCCTTCTTCAAACTAGAAAGGAAATGCCTAAGTTTTAGGATAGGAATTCCAGAGAAAGGGAGCTGCAAGCAAAATCATAGATGATGTGGGTTAAAGAAGGTAGGAGGTTGAAGACAAATAAATGGGTAAATCACGTAAAGTTCTGTGGGGAATGGGTCTCCCTTATCAGGGTTTAGGTTTGGTTTAGTTTTGTATATTATTGCCACGTGTACTGAGGTACAGGGAAAAGCTTTTTTGTTGCATGCTGTCCTTTCAGCAAAACGATTACACATGATCACAATCAGGTCATTTACAGTGTGCAGAAATAAAGATTTAAAAGAGTGGAGCGATGGTATTAAATGATGGCAGATCCACTTCTGGGACCAGCATGCAAAGCGTCGCCTAGTTTTTGCCGCCATCTTGGATCCTTGTAATCTATTGACGGGTATAGACTTACCAATGGAAGAGACCCAGGACGGCCAACTTGTTTTGTTAACTGAATTCCTCGTCTCCGACAAATGAAGGAAAGAAAGAGCAAAGAAAGAGAGGTGCTGGAGGAGATCGAGCAGGGAAATGGACAGCCACCTATTCTGATTGAGAGCCAGACTCTTACTTTTATATGCCCCAGAACAATTCACAGCCAATAAAGTGACTATGAGGTGTAGTCACTGTTGTGGAGTAAACTATTACAAGTCTTGAGTTCACACCTAGCTGTAAAGATTGAGATGAGCCATAAAATGTAATTTAATTTTTTAACTTATGGAAGTAATTATTACAGAAAACCATTTAGTAGATGCCTGGAATTCAATATTGCATCTAGTACCAGAGTGTTTGATGGTAATTTTTTTTAGATATTCGGGAAATTAAGCAAAATGAGATCAGTTCAGAAATTTGCACTGTTTAACGAGTAGTGATGATCTGACTGTGTATTATGATGATGATCTTGTTTATATTACGTTCTTATTGCAGATTAAGTATGGCCTATTCCTAATGAAAATTATTATTTGTATTTCTGGTAAAAAAAAAGTTTGGTTGATTAAAATTTTCAGGACTTGTCTTAACCATCTTCTTTGGTTGAACTTTCTTCATGAGCATTTTAACAGTATTACTGGAGGGAGCATTATCAAAGATAGACACAAAAAGCTGTGGTAATTCAGCGGGTCAGAAAGCATGTCTGCGCAAAAGGTGTGGGTGACTTTCTGGGTCTTGTGAAATGTCACCTACTCCTTTTCTCCGGAGATGCTGTCTGAACAGCTGAGTTACTCCAGCATTTTGTGTCTATCTTCGGTTTAAACCAGCATCTGCAGCTCCTTCGGGAAGATTATCAGGTCAGGTACACAATTCTATAACATATGCCAAAGGATAAACTGCCTTTCATCACTCAGGCTCAGATCCTTTTATAAGCGCTTAGTTTAGAGATACGGCGTGGAAACAGGTCCTTTGGCCCACTAAGTTTACGCCAACTAGCGATCCCCATATGCTCGCACTATCCTACACACTAGGAACAATTTACAAAAGCCAATTAACCTACACACCTGAACCTCTTTGGGATGTGGGAAGAAACTGGAGCACCCAGGGAAAACCCACGTGATCACAGGGAGAATGTACAAACTCCATACAGACAGCACCCATAGTCAGGATCAAACCCGGGTCTTTGACACTGTAAATTCACAGGTTCACATGTTATAGGAGTAGAATTAGGCCATTCGGCCCATCGACTCTACTCCGCCATTCAATCATGGCTGATCTCTGCCTCCAAATCCCATTTTCCTGCCTTGTCCTCATAACCCATGACACCCGTTCTGATCAAGAATTTGTCTATCTCTGCCTTAAAATATCCACTGACTTGGCCCCCCCAGCCCTCTGTGCCAATGAGTTCCCCAGATTAACTACCTCTGACTAAAGACGTTCCTCCTCACCTCCTTTCTAAAAGAGCGCCCTTTAATTCTGAGGCTCTGACATCTGGTCCTAGACTCCCCCACCAGTGGAAACATTCTTTCCACATCCACTCTATCTATGCCTTTCATTATTCTGTAAGTTTCAATGAGGCCCCCCCCCCCCCCCCCCCCACCCAACCTTCTAAACTCCAGCGAGTACAGGCCCAGTGCTGTCAAGCGCTCATCATATGCAAACCCACTCATTCCTGGAATCATTCTTGTAAACCTCCTCTGGACCCTCTCCAGAGCCAGCACATCCTTCCTCAGATATGGGGCCCAGATTTGCTCAGAATACTCCAAATGCGGTCTGGCCAGCGCCTTATAGAGCCACGGCAACTCTATTGCTGCGTCACTCTTCTCATCTTACTGGGAAAACAAAGACTTCAACAAATAGTTGCAGCCTTTTTTCTATTGACATATACAATGCTATCCATCTTGAAAATGTCCTTAGGAAAGGTTTATGGGGATATGAGCCTATTGCAGGCAGATAGGATTACTGTAGATGGGACATCTTGGTCAGCATGGGCAAGTTGGGCCAAAGGGTCTGTTTCCATGCTGTATGACTCTATCTCGATCTGAAACAGTGGGTGAAGTTCACACTGTGATTAAGAATGTTTCAGCCAAAACAAGACATCGAGAGAGAGAGTCTCTTCTCGACTGAATCAGACATGATCAGGCTTTCTCCATTTGAAAAGACACCCGCTCAGGCTCTAAGTCAGTGATAGACGCCAGCTGTCTGTGTGAGAGGAACGAGAGTGAAGCTGCAGTCCGTGCAGTCTGTCAGGAGACAAGTTAATGCAAGGAATCCAAGCACTTAGAGTCAGCTCTACCCAGACTACAACTTCCACTGAATCAGCCTATTGTTTCCCAACCAAAACATGGACGCCAATCAGTTATATTGGCTCCGGCAACACAGAGGGAAAATGTGACAGTGTGAGAAACCTCAACAGGGTTGGGATAAGTAGAGAACCTTTGCAGTAACAACATAACCGTGTAATTTCATCTCTTACTTTATAATTAGTAACCTCACAGCGAAGTAGACTTTGCTGCAGCAGCAGAGGCACTGTGGTGTTGCTTGTTCGCCTTAGACAAACAAGGGCTGATTCACAAAATGTAACTCGTCATGAATGGTCTGCAGAAGCTGAATAATAAAACTCAGCCCTTGAAACATGAGTTTATTTCCTCCTTTGCCAGCTTCTCAGAACACTCAACATCCACCGAATGTTTACGTTGCTGCGTCAACTGGTCTCACTCGATGTTGCAGTTAAACATTACTCTTATTACCCGCAAACAGCCCCTTCCCTCTCCGCATGCTCCCCCAGGAACCTCCCCTCTCTTTACTTCCATCCGCCCCCCATTCCCACACCCCCCACCCTCTCATGAACCCTGGCTGACCTTGCACTGGTTTCTCCCCTTCCCCACCCCCTCCACCTGCATCCCTTCCAAAGGCTACACAATTCATATTGTTTCTACCTTCCAGTTTCACAATATGCATCTCTTTATCCTTTTTGGGCTCACACACCTGTCTTTCCATCTCTGGCCTTCGTCCAACAATCTGCCTTTCAAATCCCCACTTGCCAGTGTTCACCAGTGTTCACCAGTGTTCTCCAGTGTTCACCACTGTTTACCATTCACCAGTGTTCACCAGTGTTCACCAGTTTCACCAATGTTCACCAGTGTTCTCCAGTGTTCACCACTGTTTACCACTGTTCACCAGTGTTCTCCAGTGTTCACCACTGTTTACCATTCACCAGTGTTCACCAGTGTTCACCAGTTTCACCAATGTTCACCAGTGTTCACCAGTGTTCTCCAGCCACGATCAGTCCTGCGCCTCCTCTTCCACAGCTTTCCTTCCCGCTCCCCCCTTCACATTCAGTCTGAAGAAGGGTCCCGTCCTGAACCGTCACCTATCCATGTTCTCCAGAGATGCCGCCTAGTCCGCTGAGTTCATCATCATCATCATTATCATCATCGTTGAAAACATTAGCGTTGCAGTGGTGCTGGTTTCCAATGGGAACAGTGACGGATGCACCACACATCTGTTCTCCAGTTCCTGCGGACTTCCGCCGCTGGAAGTATAGGATGTTGGTGTGTGTGCTTTATCATCGTTCCTTACAATGCTGTGTATGACAGTGATCGCAACTTCTACTGAAGTGTGGATGGCCGTTGGCTCGCTAGAAGCTCATCCGCCCTTTGACAGATCTTGTTATTGGTCCTGCTGGGGGTCCACAGCCCCCTCCTCACCTGGCAAACCAGGTGGGGGAGACGGTTTAGTCGCCGACTATCCGACCATGGAGCAGGTAGCACGGGATTACATGGTACCCGTGGCGGGGGGAACTCCACCCAACGCTGAGTTACTCCAGTACTTTGTCACTTTCTTTAGTATAAACCAGCATCTGCAGTTTCTTGTTATTACAATTCTCCTGGCTCATTTTCCAAAAGAGGTGTCTGGCTGTGCACTTGGCCTCTTTTGATTTCAAGTGTCTGCAATTTTTATCTCATTGTTCCTCTGCACTGCATGGATCAGCGGCTGGTATCAATGGATTTTCAGCCCATTGAAGTAAATGGTTTAAGAAGTGACAAACTCGCATTACCAGGTCACCAACAGCCTGTCGTCCAAATGGACGTAAAACCCTGCATGTTGCTGTATGAAGATGTACAAGGGAGTTCTCGTGATGTTTCACTCAAAGTTTATCTCTCAGATAGACAAAGAAATGCAGATGGTGGTTTACACCAAAGACAGACACAAAGTGTTGGAGTAACT
Source organism: Malacoraja senta (assembly GCA_038087875.1). NCBI lineage: Eukaryota > Metazoa > Chordata > Chondrichthyes > Rajiformes > Rajidae > Malacoraja > Malacoraja senta. Next base: position 6,704,083 of record CM075990.1, on the reverse strand, counting down.
CAATGGGTCGGGCAGCATCTCTGGAAATGTCTCCATTTCTAAACTTTATCTCTCGATCAACATCACCAAAGTGGAATTAATTGATTGGACATATAGCTGTGCAAATTTGCTGGCTGTGTTCCTACATTGCAATAATGCTTACTCTTTAAAATAAATAGGCAGTGCTTTGGAACTTACAGGGACAGGGAATACACTACATAAATACACATCTATCTGTGCAAATGCTCGAGTGTGTTTTTCTTGATTTGTGGTGAATAAACATTACATGTTTGTGCAATGATTGCAAACAGGTTTGCAATTGTTATCTTATGATCTTGAGATTTGCAAACAAAATGAGATACATTTTGTCTCACCTCTCCCTTCTTCAATCTTCCTTCTCGAATATGTGTGTCTCCTTGCCTGGAACAGGACCACAGATGCTGCATGTTTTCTGGCACCCTGCCCTACTGCTCATCTTTTACACATGAGCCTGACAATGAGCACCAGCTGGAAATCTAGCCACATGATGCATTACTGTTGGGTGTGACCTTATCTTAAACATGCACCCATGCACCTCTAGAAGTGGTTACTGGATAGCAAACAGTACCACTGGGGAAAATATCGGTATTTAGGGGCGGCATTAGTAGAGTTAAGGGCCTGTCCCATTTAGGCGATCTTTTCGGCCACTGCTGGCGACTGTCACAGTCATAGCAGGTCGCCGAAAAAGCAGCAACTGGGCCCCCCCTACGACAATGTCTATGACAAGCTACCACCTAATCGCCGTCAAGCTACGGCAAGCTACCGACAACCGGCGACCCATTAGGACGTCCACGTACGACCACACAGGCGACAACCTACGACAACCAAAGTCAACCTATGTCCACCCGCGACAAGCTACGACAAGCAACGACCCTGTCGGCGACAACTGAAGACAACTGAAGACAATTCAGTTGCCGGTACCCGTCGCAAGTTGACGTAGGTAGTCGCCAATGGAATTCACCGAAGTCAGCACCCGGTGACAACCTACGTTACCTAGCGACAACCTGCGTCATCCTGGCGACAGCCTAGTGGCCTGTAGTCGCCGAAAAAATGACCTAAGTGGGACAGGGGCTTTACTGCCTTACAGCGCCTGAGACCCAGGCTTACTACGTGAGCTGTCTGTACAAAGTTTGTTCGTTCTCCCCATGACCACATGGGTTTTCTCCGGGAGCTCAGGTTTCCTCCCACATTCCAAAGACGAAGAGGTTTTGTAGGTTAATTGGCTTCGGTACAAATTGTAAATTGTCCCTAGTGTGTGTAGGATAATGCTAGTGTACAGGGATTGCTGGTTGGCGTGGACTCGGTGGGCTGAAGGGCCTGTTTCCGTGCTGTATCGCTAAACTAAACTAAACTAAACCTTTTCTCAAAAGCTCAAAAATCAGCTACTTCTGCACACACAAGGCATTGCACTTAAGATTTGTTCCAGCTTTCAACACGCACACAAATCTACTGAGAGGTCAGAGGAAATAGTATACTCAGTGAACTAAGAAACAGGTAAATCTCATTTATTTCCAAGGTTTTATAAAATCCTGCTTAATTCCTGAAAAAAAAATGTCTTTCTTATGAAAATAGTGCAAAGGAAAGTTTGGTATCGGTATGATCGACAGTCCAGGGTGGAAATGTTGAAGACTAGACACATAGCTTTATGTGAGTGGGGAAGAGTTTAGCAGTGATCTGTGGGGCGTCTTTTTTTTAGTGCTATGGATGTGTGGTATGCACTGCCAGGGATGGTTTGGAGATACAGCGTGGAAACAGGCCCTTCTGCCAACCAAGTCTGCGCCAACCAACGATCACCTTTAAAACAGTTCTATCCTACACACTGGGGACAAGTTACAGAAGCCAATTAACCTCCAAACCCGCACGTCTTCAGAATGTGGGAGGAAACCGGAGCACCCTGAGAAAACCCACGTGGTCACAGGGAGAACTTGCAAACTCCACGCAGACAGCACCCACAGTCAGAATCGAACATGGGTCTCTGGCGCTGTGAGGCAACAACTCATCTGCTGCGCCACATTGCTGCCCACAATTGGTGGTGGAAGATGATACAATAGTGGCATTTAAGAAGCTTTTGGACGGACACATGGACGCAGGGAATGGAGAGATATGGATCAAATGTAGGCAGATGAGATTAAAGCTACTATCTTGGCATTATGTTCAGCACAGACATTGTGGGAAAAGAGCCTGCTCCTGTGCTATATTATTTTTATACGTTCTACGTTCTAAGTTTGCTTTAGTTCAGAGATACAGCATGGAAACCAACGCAAGAGCCATCGATCGCCCATACACTGGTTTTACATTACCCCAGCTTCACATCCTACACACTCGGGGAAATTTGCAGAAACCAATTAACCTACAAACCTTCACGGCTGAGGAAACCTGAGCATTCGGATGAAACCCACACATTCGCAGGGAGAACGTACACACTCCACCCGTAGTCAGGATCGAACGCGGGTCTCTGGCATTGTAAGGCAGCAGCTCTACCGCTGCGCCACCGTGCCACCCCAGCAAACTACTCATGCAAGTTGATGTCCAATGAAGTGGTCATTTGTCCTGATGAGCAGAAATCCATGTGATACCACAACTGAATAGATACAATGGAGTGAAAGAAAACTTTTTTACTAAAACATTGTTTTTAATCAGTCACCAACGTTTTATTCATTAGATGCTATTTCTTCCAGCTGACACAGCAATATATTTTGAATGTTCAGTGTAACAAAAAGACACCCCATGAGATGTTAATATTTTCAGATTATAACTTTTTAGTTTAGTTTACTTTGGAGATTCAGCGCGGAAACAGGCGCTTCGGTCCACTGAGTCCGCACCGCCCAGCGATCCCCACACATTATCTCTATCGTACACACACTAGGGACAATTTATATTTATACCTAGCCTATTATCCGACAAACCTGTACGTCTTTGGCATGTGGGAGGAAACCGGAGCACCCAAAAAACCCCACACAGGTCACGGGGAGAACGTACAAACTCCGTAGAGACTGCACCCGTAATTAGCCCAGGTCTCAGGCGCTGTAAGGCAGTAAAGCCCCTGTCCCACTTAGGCAATTTTTTCGGCGTAGTTAGGATCGAACCTACATAGCGCAGCACTGTAAGGCAGCAACTCTACCGCTGTGCCACCGTGCCGACCTTGTTTGTCATATTTGGGGATTTTTGGTTTAAGCAGACATTGGTGCATTGAAATGGAACATGATATATAGCTCTATGTATGCAGTGATATGACCTCTTGTAATCCCATAGCCCCATGCATCGGAGTGAGTCATCGCTTACACCGGAGTCCCACAGTGAGAAATCAGGATGTGACCGAGAAGGAAGAGCAAGAGAGGTCTCTGAAGAACAGCAGCGAACAATGAATGGAAGGGGGCCAAAAATCTGGCCGAGCAACTGAACTGAGACAGGTGGTGAGCAGCAGAGAATCGTGGCAGGATAAAGACTTCCGTGTGTTACGGAAGGACAGAATAAGGGAGCAGCAAGACAAAATGAGTGTGCCAATATTTGCAGAGTGGAAGGGTCTTGCTCCAAGACGTCACCCATTCCTTCTCACCGGAAATGCTACCTGGACCCGCTGAGTTACTCCAGCATTTTGGTGTCTATCTTCAATGCAAACCAGCATCTGCAGTTTCTTCCTTCACGTAGATATATCAACAACAGGGAACAGCTAAACGTCTGCCATCACATGTTAACACGCTGTACATTATTCCGCAAAGATACTGCTGATTAACTCTCGATTTATAATGGTCACAGAAAATTTACTGGTAATAAGAGAACAGGGACTTAAAAACGGCAGCAATGGCAGTGAGATTAAGGCCCATTATCCAAAACACAAAGTTCAGGCGATGTGGACATGACAGGGCAATTAGTCTCCCTGTCTGAACTCCTGCGCAAGGAGCGAAAACATTTTAAACAGCCAGGCTGATGTGAAGGCGAGGGAAGGTAGCTGCAAGATTGAAGTTATTGAAACCCATCCAGATATCATCTCTACTGGGGTGAGACCATCTCCCCAAGCAAACAGGAACAGAGTTGAACTCTTGATTAAAATGTTCATTGCTCACTGTACTACTAACATCACTATGCGCACCATAGTATTAATTTTAATAATTACAGCTAGACAATGAGACTTTCCATTTCTTCATTTTCGCAATTCTGATGGGATCATTAGCTGAAATCTTTGAATCCATGTCTGTAAATAGCTCGTTCTAAGCTTCCCCCCAGTCTAGTTTCAGTCAAAAATCATTGAGTCAAGCACTTGCGCATCTAAACTTTATTTTGACAAAACACTATTACAGTTCAACTACTGTACCTAACCACCACAGGTTCGATCCTCGTATCTGCCTGATCAAGCTCTCTTGGCCTCGCTCAAACAGAGACACTCCGGAAGGTCATGCAGTCCCAAACGTTCTCCCAGAAGATCGACACAGGACCTTGTGGTAGCGGACTTTTACAGGTCCCCGAACCTTGAGGGGCCGAACCACATGGGGGTGGTCTCTTTAAGGGCCTGTCCCACTGTACGAGGTAATTCAAGAGCTCTCCCAAGTTTTAAAAAAAATCAAACTCGTGGTAAGCACGTAGAATGTACGTAGCGGGTACGTCGGAGCTCGGGATGTCTCTTAGCGGCTCGTAATGTTAACAGCAGGTACTCGGGAAACACGGTAAGCTCATGAAGACTCGTGAAGATTTTTCAACATGTTGAAAAATGTCCTCGAGAGCCCCGAGTACCTACGAGCGGCTATTCTCCGAGTTCGAATCAGGGGAAACTCGGGAGAACTCTTGAATTAGCTCGTACAGTGGGACAGCCCCATTACAATCCAATAACAGATATCGATTAACCCCATACATGACAGACATTTCCCTAACCCAATAATACAGTGTATTCAAACAGTGTTTCTCAGAGGAAACAAACATCGCAACGTGTGCCCTGATATGCAAGAAAACCAGACAAGGCTCAATACTTAATCCAATCAACATCCAGCAAGGTAAAGCTTTGCAACATTATATACAATTAGTATGTCTGTTTTGCATTCATTCAATCCATTCTATGCATTTTGTACCTAATTGACATGGTCTGCAGATGTCCCCATTCTCTTCCTGCAACTCTAATCTAGGCTGTAGACAAACTGGCACCTTTCTGCAGATTGTCCCATTTCTACAGAAAGCACTTTTAAATTGGCCAAATGGCCTAGCAGCCCAGAAGCCTTTACTCAATTTTAGGGTCCTAGCCTCTACAATTTGGCCAGGATTAACAAGTCCGTGGAACTATTGGGTATTTCCAGAATTTTCTATTATCATATTGAGAGGTAAACGTCTCCATACTCCCATCAGGCAGAAGATAAAAAAAGCTTGAAAGCGCGTTCGACCAAATTCAAGCACAGCTTCTTCCCCACTGTTATAAGACTACAGAACGGTCCTTCTATAACCTAGGGTGTAGTCCTGATTTTCCAAACTACTTTATTTCAGACCTTACACTTTTTTTGTCTGCACTTTATCTGTAACTGTAACACCATCGTACTGCAACACTATATTCCGCAGTCTAGTTTCACTATCTGTTTTACAAGTGTATGCTTTTGTTGCACTCATGTATAATATGATTTGATTGGACAGCATGCAAGCAAAGTCTTTCACTGTATCTCGGTAAACATGACAATAATAAACAAATACCAATAGGTTGCTGCTCCCAATGCAAAAGCTGGGAGCCTACGCCTTCTTCATGCTGAGAAATAGGAGCGATGTGATGTACCTGGATCGAACACAAACTCTGCTCAGGGCACCCGCCTGAAAAATCCACCCTTCAGGTGGCACAGTGGTGCAGCTGATCGATCTGCTGTCTCACAGCATCAGAGACCCCGGTTCGATCCTGAACTCGGCTGCAGTCTGTATTTGGAGTTTGATCGTCCTCATTTTGACTTGTGTGGGTTTCCTCTGGGTGTTCTGGCTTCCCCCCACAAAGATTTGTTGGTTGATTGATCATTGTAAAATTGCCCCTCATGTGTAGGGAGTGGATAGGAAAGTGGGATAACATTAAACTCGTGTGAACGGATGATCAATGGTCAGCCTGGACTCGGTGGGCCAAAGGCCCTGTTTCCCTGCTGCAACTTTGAATCAACTCATTCAATAACAATAACTGTGAAATAACCAGGCATAAATTACAAATCCACAGGAATTAAAGTTTTTTTTTAGTTGCAATTCTGAAGCTCTCACATGTTGATACCTATACACATTTTCAAAATTAATTTGTGACTATGACTCTCCAGTCATACATGCATCATTACTTAAACCTCCTTCTAGAGCTATGTCAGTCTCTTAAATTAGCTCTATTGTTACTCTAATCTTCAGTCTTCTTAACAGCAGGTACCTGGCAGTGAACCGGTCTGTGCAGTTGATGTGATATCTTTGGCATCCACTTGAGATATATATGAAATTTAAGATGCGGATGGACATCTGTGGTCTATTGTGGAGCCGACGCCATTCATCACAACATCATGTGAGATGCCGTGTTGTTAAAGAAGCATTAAATCTTCTTAGTTCATAAGTTCATAAGTGATAGGAGCAGAATTAGGCCAACAAGTCTACTCCACCATTCAATCATGGCTGATCTATCTCTCCCTCCTAACCCCATTCTGCTGCCTTCTCCCCATAACCCCTGACACCCGTACTAATCAAGAATAGACAATAGACAATAGGTGCAGGAGTAGGCCATTTGGCCCTTCGAGCCAGCACCATCATTCAATGTGATCATGGCTGATCATCCCCAATCAGTACCTCGTCCCTGCCTTCTCCCCATATCCCCTGACTCCGCTATTTTTAAGAACCCTATCTCGCTCTCTCTAGAAAGCATCCAGAGAACATGCCTCCACCACCCTCTGAGGCAGAGAAATCCACAGACTCACCACTCTCTGTGAGAACAGGTGTTTCCTCGTCTCCGTTCTAAATGGCTTAGTCCTTATTCTTAAACTGTGGCCCCTGGTTCTGGACTCCCCCAACATCGGGAACATGTTTCCTGCCTCTAGCGTGTCCAAACCCTTAACAATCTTATATGTTTCAATGAGATCCCCTCTTATCCTTCTAAACTCCAGAGTGTACAAGCCCAGCTGCTCCATTCTCTCAGCATATGAATCTATCTATCTTGGCCTTAAAAATACCATTGACTTGGCCTCCACAGTCTTCTGTGGCAATGAATTCCACAGATTCACCACCCTCTGGCTAAAGAAATTCCTCCTCATCTCCTTCCTAAAGGAACGTCTTTAATCCTGAGGCTATGACCTCTGGTCCTAGAGTCACCCACCAGTGGAAACATCCTCTCCACATCCACTCTGGACAAGCCGCGCTACCCATGTGTGCATAGTTAGAGGATGCAGTGCATTTTGATGCCTTGTTTTTTTGTGCTTTACACTTTCCATGAAGCTCGGGGAGAAAACACTATTCATCGCAAGAGAAATAAGCTGTACACACAAATCAGGAGGAGCTATAAAACACAGCTGTGAGGTGCTATGGCAGGGTAATGAAAAGCAATGCCAGTTTTTGCTTTTTCATGGCGCAACAGCGAAAGGGCAAACAGGGGAGAGGGGAGGTGGAGGAACGTGACTGGAAAGCTGGGGTGAAGCGAGCTCCTTGTCTCCATGAGTTGACCCTGGTACTTAATCCATGGCCAAATGTTTTTGTAGCATCCAGTTCTTTCCATAGAAGTTGAAAGAGCATCTACAGAATTAGTTTTCCGACTGAATTACAAGAGTTGGTTTGTGCTACGGGCAACGTTGGAAGAGAAGTTTCCAAGAGGTCTTTCTTCAGAAAAAAACCCGATTTGCTATGAAATGGTAATGCTTGGAAATGGAAATGGAAATGGTCAGAAGCTTGTTAAAGAAAAGACTACTCCTTTAGAGAAGGTGCAGGTTGACTCAAATCATACATTTCAGAAAGAAAACTACAGCCAAGATTCAATTTTCCATTCTGAGGAAAATGTTGCCACAAAATAACAATCCATTGAGATGTTGAGCAGACCAGCACAGTAGGCTGCTTATGTTCGATCAAAATACCATAGCAGTCACAGGAATACTGCAAACACAATAGCAAATATGATCTGTTAAGTGTCGTGGAGTTCTGAAGCATGGAAACAGGCCCTTCAGCCCAACTTGCCCATGCTGACCCACATGCCCCATCTACCCTAATCCCATCTGCCTACCTTTAGCCCACATTCCTCTAAACCTTTCCTATCCATGTACCAGTCCAAGGTTGTTATAGTACCTGGTTCAACTTCATCTTCTGGCACCTTGCCTCATATACCCACTCCCTATGTTAAAAAGTTGCCCTAAGGTTCCTATTAAATTACCAGCATTAAGAGACTTTTAGCTAGGCACATGGATATGCAGGGATTGGAGGGTTATGGATCACGTGCAGGCAGAGCAGATGAGTGTAACGTGTTTGGCGTTGACATTTTGGGTGGTAAAGCTTGATCTTGCCTTCTTCTGTGTTGTACGTTGACACCAAGATTCACATAAAGGGGATCCTTGGCAAGGTCTTGCACCGCTGCTGTTCATTATCGATGAGCTTTAGCTCTAGTTCAGCTACATTGAACAGCTGCGATGCTAGCATTAGCCACCAGTGAGGAATGAGGCATGATCTGGGTTTCCTACTGCTGACCACTAACCTAAACCACCTACCTGCACCATGAGCATTGCCAGTATATATGTAGGGCCTGTGACATTTCCCTCACTTCAAGCAGGGTGCTAAAGTTCATGTACAAAGTAGCCATAGTACATGGGCAATTTGTCGTTACAATGATTACCATCAGGGCTGAAGTGATTCATGCATCACTTATCTTGTCCGGAGCTTATCTTGTCCAGACCTGTATTTAGTTTAATTTAGAGATACAGCGCGGAAAATGAAAGGAAGTAGGCGGAGACAGTAGGACTTGTGGGAGAACTGGGGAGGAGGAGGGGAAGGAGGGAGAAAGCAAGGGCTATCTAAAATTAGAGAAGTCAATGTTCATACCGCTGGGGTGTAAACTACCCAAGCTAAATATAAGGTACTGTTCCTCCAATTTATCCTGGGCCTCACTTTGACAATGGAGGAGGCCCAGGACAGAAAGGTCAGATTGGGAATGGGAGGGGGAGTTGAAGTGCTGAACAACCGGGTGATCAGGTTGGTTAAAACAGACTGAGCGGAGATTGTTGTGAATTCTACCTCATAACCAACTTGGTAATTGATCTTTATACTGCGTTCGGGTATACGAAAACACTGATACAGGTGTCAGGGGTTATGGGGAGATGGCAGGAGAATGGGGTTAGGAGCAAGAGATAGGGCAGCCATGATTGAATGGCAGAGTAGACTTGATGGGTCAAGTGGGCTAATTCTGCTCCTATCACTTATGAACTTGTGACCTTATGAAATAAAAACAGAGAGAGTTGGAAATATTCAGCAAGTTAAGTAGCATTGAGTATTGTCCTGTCAGGACACAAACTGCACACTCAGACCACAGGCAGAGAGCCCCAGTGTCTATTAGCTGCGACCTAGTGATAGTCTGCCAGCTATTGATCCAAAAGCAACCCTTTCACCTAAAGATGTGATGAATGTACCTTGAGCAAGTCACACTCTCCCATATTAGCTGGCTACATCATTGGCTACTGTTCATAAGTTCTAGGAGCAGGATTAGGCCATTCGGCCCATCACTTCTACCCCGCCATTCAATCATGGCTGATCTATCGCTCCCTCGCAATCCCGTTCTCCTGCCTTCTCCCCATAACCCCTGACACCCGTCTGTTCTGCGTGGATCATCCACAGTAGGATGCACAAGTTCAACAAAGAGCAAACGGGGCTATTAAGCAGTAAACCCTCTTAGACCGAAATCCAGTGTTAATGCTTCAAACAGCCGATGATTTTATAGGAATGCAAAGCCTTTTCAGAGGAAGATGTCCCGGTGTCTGACAATATATCAACAGGTCATATAAATGTCACGCTGCATTCACCATGTCCCCAGGCAGTGACTGAAATTAAGTAAAGCTTCTTGGCTTCTCAAAGGTTCTCCCTAACCCCGAGTCTTGTCCGACTGAAGTGGGAGTTCAAAGTGCTGATTGATACATTACAACGATATCCCAACCCTGTTTCTTCATTCAAGCTGTGAGGTTCACACTTTGAGGCTGATTTAAAACATTTGATGCCCAGATAATCAGGAGGTTGGTTTCACTCTCAAGGATCTACCCTCGAGCGATGCAGGTCCCACACCATCTGTTGCTACTTTTATTTGCCAAGAAAAATCTCTCCTCAATTCTTTAGGGACCTTGACTCTGTCCGCTATTGAACACTTTTTAACCTAATAGAGACTATCATCAAAGTCTCGACCGGAAACGTCGCCCATTCCTTCTCTCAAGAGATGCTGCCTCACCCACTGAGTTACTACAACATTTTGTGTCTACCCTTAGACTATCTTCAAATGATTTGAACTGCAGCTATTTAAATCACCGTTCAATTTAATAGAACTGTGACCCAAATAGGTTCAATGATAGATTTATGTAGGTTTTCCTATGACTCAAGAGTCAAATCAAGAGTGTTTTATTGCCATATGTCCAGAAATGGAACAATGAAATTCTTACTTGCAGCAACAGATACTTAAACTTAGTTCTCTGTAAAACCATATTAAACAAGGGTGGCACGGTGGCATAGTGGTAGAGCTACTGTCTTACAGAGCCAGAGCCCAGGGTTCGACCCTGACTACGGGTGCTTGTCTGTACGTTTTTCCCGTGACCTGCGTGGGTTTTTTCCGAGATCGGTTTCCTCCCACAGTCCAAAGACGTACAAGTTTGTGGGTTAATTGGCTGGGTGTAAATGTAAAATTGTCGTTAGTGTGTGTAGGGTCGTGTCAATATGGTCGGTGTGGACTCGAATGGCCTGTTTCTGCGCTGTATCTCTAAACTAAAAAAAAAGTTGAGTATATATAACAAAAAAACAGACAAATAGACAATAAAAGTGCAAAAATAATGTCTTAAAATAATGCCTAAATGACCTTATTTTAAATGCAAAAAATTGATGCTAAAAGTGCATGATTACTACATAATTAAGAATAAGCCATTTAGAACGGAGACGAGGAAACACTTTTTCTCACAGAGAGTGGTGAGTCTGTGGAATTCTCTGCCTCAGAGGGCGGTGGAGGCGGGTTCTCTGTATGCTTTCAAGAGAGAGCTAGATAGGGCTCTTAAAAATAGCGGAGTCAGGGGATATGGGGAGAAGGCAGGAACGGGGTACTGATTGGGAATGATCAGCCATAATCACATTGTATGGCGGTGCTGGCTCGAAGGGCCGAATGGCCTACTCCTGCACCTATTGTCTATTGTCTATCGTCTACACTAAATATGAAGGATTGCTGAATACGAGCTTCCCTGTGTGAATGCTGATAGGGCTATTGTATTGTATGATTGAGTTCTGAAATATGGTCTTTCATACAATCTAGTTTGTCCTACTTGTCATCCAACAAGACAATAATCAAGTAGGACACAAAGTAAATGCCTGGAGGGTTATCAGGTGGTGTTCCTTCCCTTTGTATCTCTCTTGTGGCAGGAAGGCGCTCGAAGAGAGAGGCAACAGGACGAACAACATCTGAAAAAAGAGAGCAAAAGGAAATATGTTATGTGAGAAATTTGCTGGCCTGCGTAATCCGACACGAGCCTAAACTGTCACCATCCTTCCGTGTCAAACCAAATAAACCTAGAATGTGAAAATAAAAAGTCGAGACACAGGAAATGTCAGATAAAGTACGTCGATATATTATTTCCCTTGATAATGAGAATCCATGACATTGTCATTCATACAACACGCAACATAACACTAAAGGGCCTGTCCCACTTGGGCGTCATTTGGGCGACATCATGCGTGCATTATGCGTGCATTACGCGTGTATGGTGCGTGGTGACGTAGGCAGTGACGCGCGGTCGCACGCGGCGCCCCAGGATTTTGGGATTCACAAAATCTTCGCGTGCCACTTGTGTGACACGCAAATGACTCCCAAGTGGGACAGGCCCTTAAGTCTCTATAACCGGAAACGACGGGGACATCATGAATATTTGATTTGCCAGAGATTGTTTCGGTAAACATTGCACCTGATTATTAGATACAATCCTGTGAGATCATGAGTATGAGAATGTAGTGTTGACTCTGCATTATGTGAAATAGAGTTATAGAGTCTACATGTCCCAACTACAGTAGTCCCACCTGCCCACGTTTGGCCCGTATCCCTCCAATTCCTGGCGTGCATATTTCCGAAGATCTTTCCTGGACCCAGCGCACTGATGCAATTATAAATGAAGCACATCAACGCCTCTACTTCCTGAGAAGATTACGGAGATTCGATATGTCAGAGAGGATTCTCTTGAACTTCTACAGGTGCACAGTAGAGAGCATATTGACTGGTTGCATCATGGCCTGGTTCGGCAACTTGATTGCCCAGGAGCGAAATAGACTGCAAAAAGTTGTGAACACTGCCCAGTCCATTACCAGCTCTGACCTCCCCACCATCGAAGGGATTTATCGCAGTCGCTGCCTCAAAACGGCAGCCAGCATCATCAAAGACCCACACCATCCTGGCCACACACTTATCTCATCCCTGCCATCGGGAGGAATGTACAGGAGCCTGAAAACTAACGTTGAGGTTTAGGAATAGCTACTTCCCAACAGCCATCAGGCTATTAAACACGGCAATCTCAAATAAGCTCTGAAATGCAATAGATTATTATTATTATTATTGCACTACTATTTTTGTTTTTTGAGTGTGTGTGTGTATATATAATATATATATATATATACTAGACTAAGTGGGACCTGTTGGGTCCCAGTATCACACGGGATGGCTGGTCCACCTACGCAATATTCCACTTCTGAACCAATTCCAATAATGGTGGCCAGTGGGGGGGGGGGGGGGGACTTTCTGGAGCGCTAGTATGGATCTTGTGGGCTGAAGGGACTGGTTTCCAGAGGGCTAGTATGGACATTGTGGGCCGAATGGATTCTTGGGCTGGCGGCTGTCACTCAAACCTGTTGTGCTGGCAGCTCAGTCACTCACGGCTGGTGGGCTGGCAGTTGACTCACGGCTATTCCTTGAAATTCCATTTCAAGCAGGGTGCAAGGCCACCAAATTCAAGTGCAGTTTCATACCATTTCAAGCAAGTTGCAAGGCCACTAAAGACAGCGAGTCGTGACCTCTCCCTCCTCCATCTTGCAGAGACTGAGCCATGCCCACCCTTCTGGGTTTTATAGTCCCTCCCCCCTCCCACCAGAAGGGGCGTGGCCTTCATGGCATGATTGACAGGAGAGAGAATCTCAACATTTTTTAAACACCAATAACTCTTTTATTTTTCATCGATGGGAAAATCCTCAGCACCTGATGAGCGGAGGGGGACTGAGTAAGATGGCCAAAAATCACAGCCTACGTGGTAGCGTGTTTTCTAAAATCAATATAAAGCGCAAAAAGGAAGTGGTCAAGATTAGACTTTTAATTATACAGAAGGCAAGTGTGTGCTTGTGAGTTTGTGCATATATACACACACTGAACTATTTCTTTTTTTTTCTCTCTCTCATTTATCATATTGTTTACAGTGCACTATATTTACATATTCTGTTGTGCTGCAGCAAGTAAGAATTTCATTGTTCAATCTCGGACATTTGACAATAAAACACTCTTGAGTCTTGAACCTGTCCTATCCATGTACTTGTCTAACTGTTTCTTATATGTTGGGGTAGCCCCTGGGATAGTCCCTGCGTCAACTACCTCCTCTGGCAGCTCGTTCCGTACCCCCACCACCCTTAGTGTCGAAAAGTCACCCCTCAGAATCCTATTAAATATTTTCCCCTTCACCTTAAACCTATGTCCTCTTGTCCTCGATTCGCCTTCTCTGGTGTATCGAAATAAAGCTTATGGTCGTTCTGATGTGGTTGTATGGTTTTTCCAAGGTATTGTACTCACTAAGAAGAGTGTCACCAATTGTGTAATGGATGTGCAATTCTCTTGTACCGCACACAAACAGGCCTTAGGCACTAAGAATTTCCTCATAACTTCACCCAGCCAACACAGAGACAGAAACCCCTTCAATCAAAGTCATCGGGTGGAACTCCCAGGAAATTCCGATCTGTTAAAATTAAATAATGAGGTTATCATGTATCAGGTCAATCAGTTCCAAAGGAAAGAGGTGAGACACGCATCCATGGAAAGGCAAGAAGATGCAGCTGCTGCAGGTTACCCTGACCTGGTTCGGCAACTCAATGCCCAGGAATGATGGAGATTTCAGAGATTGGTAGACACTGCCTGTAACAGTGCAGGTACTGACGTCCCCACTATTGAAGGGATCTACATGAAGCACAGGCACAAAAGAGCACCAATATTAGAGACTGCACCACCGTGACCATGCTCACTTTCCACCCTTACCATCGGGAAGAAGGTACAGGAGCCCGAAAACAGTGACCCTCAGAATAGTTCACTTCCCATAACCAACACTAACCTCAGCAGCACGGTTCCATGTACTGTCTAGCTTGCACTAAGGACTTCAGTTCCTTTTTGCACTCGTATTACAGTTATTTCTTTATTGAAGTTAAGTTATGATTCATGCCTGTATTGAGTTTGCAGACCTGTTATGCTGCTGCAGGTAAGTATTTAATTGTTCCATCGTCAGTATATTTGACAATTGAACATTCTTGACATTGGACTCTTGGACTGTGCACACTCAGTGAAAGATGAATCTTGGATGCTAATTTTGAGCAGTTCCTGAAGGAATACATTGAATTGAATGGGCAACATGGTGACCACTGAGAGGAACGCCAACAAGATCATAATTACATCTCAGGTCTTGTTATCAAAGGGGTTTCTGAATTAACTCATCACAAAATACCTGTAAAACAATTTACATTGAAGATAGACACAAAAAGCTGGAGTACCTCAGTGAGTCAGACAGCATCGCTGGAGAAAAGGATTAGGTGATGTTTTGGGTCGAGACCCTTCTGAGTCTGAAGAAGGGTCTTGACCCGAAACGTCAACTATTCCTTTTCTCCAGGGAGGCTGCCTGACCAGCATTTTGCGTCTATCTTCGATTTAAACCAGCTTCTGCAGTTCTTTCCGAAACAATATACATTCCAGGCTTCACTTGGTTGCAAACAATGAAGAGAGTTTTGGACTACATTACTGGCAGATCGATCAGGATGAAGAGGAGAAATTTTAATAAGCTGGCCTGGACTTCTGTACAAATTATATTCCATAAAATGGGTTCAGGGAGAATTTAAAAGGAGGCATGTTAATATCTTCAGGAGAGTATGACCTCGTGTTAGATGTTGTCGTTTGAGCAGCTGAGCTTCATCTCTATTCTGAACCTGTGAAGACTTCTTTATTCTGAATGTTTGCCTGATTTGGGGCTTCAATTCATTGAACGCACATGCAGATAAAGATCAGATCTGGAAAAGAGCAGTAAGCTCCATCAGCTAGAGTTTTACTTGAATAAATAAACCCTGTTTGACTGGCTCCAAACCGAACCAATGTTCCTCTTGATGAAACTAAGAATGAGAACATTATACCACTGTATAATAAATGAATAGCAGAATGTATTGGATCTGGGACACTGTTCCCCTCACTGCACTACAAGGAGGAAAATCGACTATAAATACAACTGCAACCAATGAGAGATACAGCGTGGAAACAGGCCCTTCGGCCCACCGAGTCCGCACCGACCAGCGATCCCCGCACATTAACACTACCCTACTAGGGACAATTTACACTTACATCAAGCCAATTAACCTACACACCTGTACGTCTTTGGAATGTGGGAGGAAACCGAAGATCTCGGAGAAAACCCACGCAGGTCACGGGGAGAACGTGCAAAGACGTAAAGGTATGTGGGTAAATTGGCTTGTAAAAATTGTCCTTAGTGTGTGTAGGATAGTGTTAATATGCGGGGATCAATGCTCGGCGTGGACTCGGTGGGCTGAAGGGCCTGTTTCCGCGCTGTATCTCTAAACTAAAAATTAACACTACCTACACAAACTAGGCTCAATTTTATATTTATACATTTATACCAAGCCAATTCATCTCTAAACCTGTACATCTTTGGAATGTGGGAGAAAACCCAAGATCTCGGAGAAATCCCACGCAGGTCACGGGGAGAGTGTACAAACTCTGTACAGACAGCACCCGTGGTCAGGATCGAACCCGGATCTGTAAGGCAGCAACTCTACTGCTGCACCACCTGTGCTTGTTAAGTACTGGTTGCAACAAAACAACAGTGGCCAATATTTTACCACCATGCTATGGGGATCTGCATAAAATGTCAACTCAATAGTATTAGTATCGCAATCAATTTCCTTCAGAGTGTAGCTTGAAGCCCAGGTTAAGAGAAGTGAAATTTTGTCTTCTTCCCCTTCTTGAATGAAACTGTACAGGAAAACAATCTCGTCAGTAGATAACTTCCGTACCTTCCTACTGAAGTTCTGTGCATGGAGCCAAATAGCTTGATTAAGAGAGATGCAGTAATTATGAGTTGTATCCATTAAGTAATCCTTTCAGCTGGACTGAGGGGGAATGGCTGCCCCAGTTTGTATTAAGAGCAACACTTCTTCTGCAGTTGTATAGGGCTCTGGTAAGACCACATCTGGAGTATTACGTACAGTTTTGGTCTAATTTGAGGAAGGACATCCTTGTGATTGAGGCAGCGTAGCATAGGTTCACAAGATTGATCCCTGGGATGGCGGGACTGTCATATGAGGAAAGATTTAAAATACTAGGCTTGTATTCACTGGAGTTTAGAAGGGTGAGGGGTGATCTTATAGAAACATGTAAAATTATAAAAGGACTGGACAAGCTAGATGCAGGAAAAATGTTCCCAATGTTGGGTGAGTCCAGAACCAGGGGCCGCAGTCTTAGAATAAAGGGGAGGCCATTTAAGACTGAGGTGAGACAAACCTTTTTCACCCAGAGAGTTGTGAATTTGTGGAGTTCCCTGCCACAGAGGGCAGTGGAGGCCAAGTCACTGAATGGATTTAAGAGAGAGTTAGATAGAGCTCTAGGGGCTAGTGGGATCAAGGGATATGGGGAGAAGACAGGCACGGGTTATTGATTGGGGACGACCAGCCATGATCACAATGAATGGCGGTGCTGGCTCAAAGGGCCGAATGGCCTCCTCCTGCACCTATTTTCTATGTTTCTGTGCCACACTTGTGTCTGGGCAGTGGCCTAAAAAACGGATCTTTTTTGCCTCTCCACACCACATCACCCAAACCAAACCCTGGACGCACCGTTGCTAATTTTATGCAATAATTCAACATTTGATCATTTATTGCTCACAGCAGATAAACATCCTTTATGTGTGGTATGCAGGAGTTAGGTATTTTTGTGTTTCATTGACTGTGTCTAGGCCCTCGATTTGCAATGGGAGGTAGAACTCTTACCAAAGGCACCGTGCCAACAGACACAACATCAGAAGGAAGTTAGAATGTTCTGGAGCTGGAGATGCAGATGGAGCTGCAAGGAACTACAGATGCTGGTTTACACAAAAGCACACAAAGTGTTGGAGTAACTCAGCGGGTCAGGCAGCATCTCTGGAGAACATGGATAAGTGATGTTTCGGGTCGGGAAGCTTCTAGAAGGAAGTTGCTAACTCCATGCGGATGTGATACCAGAGTACAAAATTACCAGGGAAAACACTGAACCACCACCAAGTTAATATTGAATTAGGTCCAATTTTGCCCAGTTTGGCAGGGCTGAGGCATATGTCCACTTGTACACGAGAACTGATGAATTGATGAGGAGAAGGCAATTTAACCCCACGAAGTTGCTCCACTGCTTAACAAAATCGTGCCTGATCTCCCATCTCACACCAATCTCCCGCAACTTTTGAATCCATTATTATCCAGAAAGTTATTGATTGATTGAAAAATACATCATCGAAACAAGCCCTTCAGCCCACCGAATCCATGCCAACCATCGATCAGCCATTCTCACTAGTTTTATCTTATCTCACTTTCGCATCCTATCCCTACACAATAGGGGCAATTTACAGAGGCCAATTAACCTACAAATCCACACGTCTTTTGTATATGGGCAGAAAGCAGAGCACCCTGAGCAAACCTGCATGGGCAGAGAGAGAATGCACAAACTCCACACTGACAGCACCGAGGTCAGGATCGAACCTGGGCCTCTGGCGCTGTGAGGCACCAGCTCTACCACAGATCTGTACCATGTGATTCAAAACCAACTCTGGCAGTTAGGAGGAATTTAATTCCAAGTATTTACATTAAAACATGAAATTAGAATAAAACAAACAACTTTTGGTAGTGTAGACAATAGACAACAAACAATAGGTGCAGGAGTAGGCCATTCGGCCCTTCGAGCCAGCACCGCCATTCAATGTGATCATGGCTGATCATCCCCAATCAGTACCCCGTTCCTGCCTTCTCCCCATATCCCCTGACTCCGCTATTTTTAAGAGCCCTATCTCGCACTCTCTTGAAAGTATCCAGAGAACCGGCCTCCATCGCCCTCTGAGGCAGAGAATTCCACAGACTCACAACTCTCTGTGAGAAAAAGTGTTTCCTCGTCTCAGTTCTAAATGGCTTACCCCTTATTCTTAAACTGTGGCCCCTGGTTCTGGACTCCCCCAACATCGGGAACATGTTTCCTGCCTCTAGAGTGTGCAAACCCTTAATAATCTTATATGTTCCAATAAGATACCCTCTCATCCTTCTAAACTCCAGAGTAGATAAGCCCAGCTGCTCCATTGGGCATGAAGCTAATGCAGAAACACAATTTTCTCATCAATGTCCCAGCAATTAAATCTGCTATTCCCACCCAGAATGGCTGAAGTTCAGTCCCTCTAATGACCTCTTCAGTTCTGGGGCTATTGGAGATGTACAATAAATGGCAGTAATGTCCACAATCAATAAATACAATTATAATTTTACAGTGGATCCTACTGCCCCATTCACCAACCTTCTTTGTCATTTATTTTGGTCATGCTTTAAATCAATGAGCTTCACTCGATGGCAAGAAAAACAAACTAAAGGGCCTGTCCCACTTTCCCGAGTTATTCACAAATTCTCCCGAGTTTTCCCCTTGATTCAAACTCGCAGAATGTTCGTAACGAGTCCGTAGTAGGCCATAGGAGTCCATAGATATATCGTAGCGGCTCGTTATGCCAGCCGTAGGTACTCGAGGCATCAGACAAGTCGGGACGTTTTTTCCAGCCTGATAAAAAATGTCCCCGAGTAAAAAAATCGTCGGGAGGATGCCCCAAGTACCTACGGCTGGCATAACGAGCCGCTATGATATATCTACGGATTCCTAATGCCTCCTAAGGACCCGTTACGAACATTCTGTGAGTTTGAATCAAGTGGAAAACTCGGGAGAATTCGTGAATAACTCGGGAAAGTGGGACAGGCCCTTAACCGTGAAGGATTGAAAAGGTAACCAAACTTAAAAAGGTGGAAAGAAAAGAAGATGAGGAGAAATTTCTTTAGTCAGAGATTGGTGAATCTGTGGAAGTCATTGCCACAGATGGTTGCGGAGGCCAAGTCAATGGATATTTTTAAGGCGGATTCTTGATTCGTACGGGTGTCAGGGATTGTGGGAGAAGACATGATAATGGGGTTGAGACGGAGTGATAGATCAGCCATGATTGAATGGCAGAGTAGACTAGATGGGCTGAATGGCCTAATTCTGCTCCTACAACCTATGATCTTATGAGCTTATAAAAGGTTTCTGCAGCCGCTCCAACCGTCGGCAGGTATCCGGACTGGGGTTTCCGATGTCGGAGCGACCAGTTCCAATTGTTCCAGCCTGTGTTTCCACCTCTCCGTGATGGAAAGGGCCACAGGAGTGTTTACAATGGTGCAGCGATAGCAAGGTTCATGAGGGGGTCACCCATACTTTTACATGACCACAGATGCTTTTAGTTGATTGTTGGGGAGCAGCTCACCAGTGCAGAATGCATGAATAAAGAGGTTACCATTCTCTGTCTTGGCCAAGCCTTTTACGATTTTATGCTCTGACACGCATTTTCCACTGCCTGAAAGGATCAACCACCACGTTTCAACAGCGGCAACGGGACGCGAGCCAAGAGGTATCAAAGGTGGTCACATCGATTTGGAGTGTGGCAAGCATTCACAGCCACATGGGTCAACAAAATGCAAATGTATTTTTCACTTGCCAGGATTTTGTTCAGACTTGAAACTAAACCAAGTCCCAAGAGGCTTGTCATAATTCGGCAAGAAATGGAACCCACAATTAATTCCTTTTGCCAGACTTTGTCTCACTCAGGCAGTGATAATATGGTTCACCTCGCCTCTGTACAGCTCCTGCTTCCCAGCCTTGCCCCCAGTCTCACCCACACAAGCACACACACACACACACACACACACACACACACACACACACACACACACACACACACACACACACACACACACACACAACACACACACACACACACACACACACACACGCACATACATATACATACACACACATACATACACACACACTCATACATACATACACATACATACACACACACACACACACACACACACACACACAAATACACACACACAAGCGCACACACACAAACACACACATACACGCATGCACGCACACACACATGCACACACGCACACACACATGCACCCACCACCATCATGTGCACACACACACACACGCCCACTTACAAATACATTCACACACATGCATGCACGCGCACACCCACGCACATATGCACACACACATACACACACGCACACACATACACACACACTCATGCACATATGCACACACACACATGCACACACGCACACACAGACATACACACACGCATTTTATGCTCTGACATGCATGTACACATGTACGCACACACATACACATACGCACACAAGCACACACGCACACTCATGCGCACACACACACATACTTATGCGCACACACACTCATGCGCACACACACACATGCACACATGCACACATGCACACACATATCAGTCCTTCCAAGCTCCCGCTGCAATGTGGTGTGCAGAGAGGGGTGTGTCTGTCATTCTGTGGTCTCTTGTACAACTCGCAGTGTCAGCTGGTTCAAATCTCACCATCCTGCACAGTAGAAACATACTTGCAAGGCTTTAACTATAAGTTCCAGACCAGTATGCAGTAGTAATGCATAATATTTACATTGAACGAAAGAACAGATATGCTGAGCTCTAACATTAGCTAATACATAGAGCAATACAGAACACGAACAGGCCCTTCAGCCCACAGTTTCTGTGTTGAACATGATGCCAAGACTATCCCTTATCTACCTGCATGTACAGATAACCCTCATCTCTCCATTCTCTGCATATCCACATGCCTTTCTAAGAGTCTTTTAAATTCCACTACGTATCTGCTTCAAACTTCCGGCACTCACCACCCTCTATGTAAAATACATGCCCCGCACATCTCCTTTAAACTTTGCCCCTCTCACCTTAAAGTTATGTCCTCTAGTATTTAATTTTTCCATCTCGGGAAAAAGATTCTGACTGTCCAGTCGACTCGCCACAACGGGGGGAAACAGAATGATTGATTTGACTCAAAACGTCACCTATCCATGTTCTCCAGAGATGCTGCCTGACCTGCTGAGTTACTCCAGCATTTTGTGTCCTTCAGTGTAAACCAGCAGTTGCAGTTCCTTTTAGAGTTTAGAGTTTAGAGGTTGCAGATACAGTGTGGAATCAGGCCCTTTGGCCCATCAAGTCCACGCCAACCAACAATCACCCCGTACACCAGCACTATCCTACACTCTAGGGACAACTTACAGAAGCCAATTAACCTACAAACCCCCACGTCTGTGGAATGTGGGAGGAAACCGGAGCGTCCGGAGAAAACCCGCATGGTCACAGGTAGAACGTGCAAACTCTGACAAGATAGCACCCATAGTCAGGATTGAACCCAGGTTTCTGGCGCTTTAAGGCAGCAACTCTACCGCTACGCCACCTTATTTCTAAAATTATTGTTTTCCTCCATCTAAATATTGCTACCTTTGTGTTTTCAAAGGAGATAGTTGTATATCTAATGTCCATGAAAATACTACTCTCTGGGTGTAGACTGAATGTGATCCTATTGTATTGGAGTCATGTTGTGGGCTATGAAACAATGACACTGACTAGAACACACAGTTTGCAGCAGGAACAGAGGTTCAACATGTATATGGTTCAGTGTTCTTGCCTTGCATCGAGACCACAATCTCTCCTGATATACGATGTGTCAATGCTTTTGTAAAAACATTACTGAGGCAGGCTCCTCCGATGGCCAAGATGCTTTTGGCTGGTGTCCTCTGTGTTTCAGAGCCTGTGAGATCCCTTCCATCGACTGCTCCCTGTGTGCACGTACCAACACTGAGCCAGCCATCGATGCAGCATTGACCGAGGGGGAGGCTGATCTGGTCAGAAGCCCCGTTTCCTAGTCAGTCACCGCACCACCTCATTTACCTAGTTACAATGAGCTGTGGAGCCATTCATCGGTTTACTAACTAGCCAGAGGAAGGATATAATTCACCCTAGGCACACATTCAGTGAAGAACCCCGTCCACTCATCTCACTGGTGGCTTTGATGCAAATGACTGCTCTTTCCAGAGACAACAAATTAATTACCATCATTTTACCATCAGATAGATGAGCTGTAGTTTGTGTTTATTTGTGGGTTTGTATGTGTGCATGTGTGTGTGTGTGTGTGTGTGTGTGTGTGTCTGTGTGTGTGTGTGTGTGTGTGTGTGTGTGTGTGTGTGTGTGTGTGTGTGTGTGTGTGTGTGTGTGTGTGTGTGTGTGTGTGTGTGTGTGTGTGTGTGTGTGTGTCTGTGTGTGTGTGTGTGTGTGTGTGTGTGTCTGTGTGTGTGTGTGTGTGTGTGTGTGTCTGTGTGTGTGTGTGTGTGTGTGTGTGTGTGTGTGTGTGTGTGTGTGTGTGTGTGTCTGTGTGTGTGTGTGTGTGTGTGTGTGTGTGTGTGTGTGTCTGTGTGTGTGTGTGTGTGTCTGTGTGTGTGTGTGTGTGTGTGTGTGTGTGTGTGTGTGTGTGTGTGTGCGTGTGCGTGTGTGTTTGTGTGTATGTGTGCATGTGCACGTGTGTGTGTGTGCATGTGTGCGTGTGTGTGAGCGTGTGCATGTGCATGTGTGTGTGTGTTTGTGTGTGTGTGAGCATGTGTGTGTGTGTGTGCGTGTTTGTGTGTGTGTGAGCGTGTGCGTGTGCATGTGTGTGTGTGTGTTTGTGTGTGTGTGAGCGTGTGTGTGAGTGTGTGTGCGTGTTTGTGTGTGTGTGAGCGTGTGCGTGTTTGTGTGTGTGTGAGCGTGCGTGTGCATGTGTGTGTGTGTGTTTGTGTGTGTGTGAGCGTGTGTGTGAGTGTGTGTGCGTGTTTGTGTGTGTGTGAGCGTGTGCATGTGCATGTGCATGTGTGCGTGTGTTTGTGTGTGTGTGTGTGTGTGTGTGTGTGTGTGTGTGTGTGTGCGTGTGTGTTTGTGTGTGTGCGTGTGCGTGTGTTTGTGTGTGTGCGCGCATGTGTATGTGCGTGTGTATCCGTGTGTGCATGTGGGCATGCATGTGTGCATGTGCGAATGTGCGTGTGCGTGTTTGAGTGTGAAGACTCAAGTGTGTTTATTGTCATGTGTCCCGACAAGGAGCAATGAAATGTCTCTACATATGTGTGTGTGTTTGTACTTGTGCATTTGTGTGTGTACGTCTGCATTTATTATAGATCCTGTCTAAACTTATGTACTGTACAATCCTGTGCAGTACATTACATCTGTTGCCTTTATAAGTTTCAACCAAATAAACCAGCTAATGTGTAAGTTTTGTTAGCTCTTTGCAATTTTACAGCAGCAGTAAGTTTCAAGTCTTTAGTCTTCACGTGTAGTTGCAGTACATTGCTCTGAATTCAGCCCACAATAAAACTGAGAGGGAGTGGAAGTGGAATGGTTAACGTTACTGCTTCCTTCTGTAACCAAAGGGGTGATGGTAAGTATATAACAGATTATGAGACATTATTGACTGTTATACATCAATCTAGTTTTTAAACGTTAAGTTGTGCCAATACACCGTACTGCTGTTTATTGTCACAAGAAAAGCTGATGTTTAAGGGCCTGTCCCACTTTCACGACCTAATTCACGACCTTCTTTACTCGTGGACATTTTTCATCAGGCTAGAAAAACGCCCGACCTACTTGATGCCACGAGTACCTACGACTAGCATCACGACCTACCTACAACCACCTACGACCTCCCAAGACCTCCTACAACCTCGTGATGACCATGCTGCGAGTATGAGTCAAGGGCAAACTCAGCAGAGGTCGTGAATTAGGTCATGAAGGTGGGACAGGCCAACTTTCCAATAAGGACATAGCTACATACCTGCGCTGATTGGGTGTGGAGAAAGAAGATTTATCTAGCATTAGCGACTGAAACCACACACCCATAGGTTCAACGTAAATTAATGATGGCGAAGGAGGCCTTTCACCTCTTCATGTCTTATCTTGTCGCGAAAGCTCCCCAATCTCAATGCACCTCTCAGGACTGTGTCTGTTGCCTGAAAGTCATGGATCTTCAGAACGCTTCAGGGCAGTTTCAGTGTGATAAAGGTCTCTGCTTTCAGGCAGCAAGTTAATGACAAGATATGTACAGCTGACCAGCATACACGGTTCAACGCACCTCTTAACGGTAGACCATTTCAATGTAAATACTTGCACGGTACATGATTATGATCCAAGTGTAATCCCGTCATGCTTAACGTCAATAAACGTCGCGTGTTCTCCAAACTCCACCTTCTCCTTTGAATTCACGATTATAACTTCAACATGTAATCGTCAGGAACAGGTTTATTTATATTGTCTGAAGAAGGGTCTCGACCCCAAACGTCATCAATTCCTTTTCTCCTGAGATGCTGTCTGTCCCGCTGAGGTACTCCAGCATTTGTGTCTATCTTCAGTCTAAACCAGCGTTTGCAGTTCCTTCCTCCACATTTTGTCTAGTTCCAGACCCCGCATCACTTTGAGTGAAAATATTTTTCCATGGTGGAATCTCTCACAGCTCTGAAGGCCAGTTGTCAATACTGATGTTGGGCACTGTCGGACCAAGACTCATAGACCTAATGGGTCTATGTGAAGAAGGGTCCTAACCCGAATCATCACCTATCCATGCTCTCCAGGGGTCGCTGGGGTCGGAGCTTCAACCGCGAGGCCTGAGGACTTCGGATGCCCCGGTCTCCGGTCTCCGGGGAGGGAGCGGCCACTCCAGACTTTCCAAGCCGCTGAGGAATGTTTCACCCGACGCCAGAGTTCCATCTTCCCGGCAAGAGGGCCCTGAAAACATCGGACTGGCTGCGGAGGCCTCGGGTGATTCACAGAGGAAGAGGACTTAACTTTCTGGTGCCTTTCCCCACAGTGGAACATTTTGATTCTGCTGTGGGGGGACGTTTGTGTTGAACTCTATAATGTGTTATGTCCATTTTTTCTTTTTTAACCTTTTTCTATGGTTGTATGGAAACTTATTATTTATTTTATGTAAAGTACTTTGGTGTCAATGCGAGTTGACTTAAAACGTGCTATATAAATAAAACTTACTTACTTACTTACAGAACTAATGGGTTTCCCCTGGTGCTTCTGTTTTCTCCCATGCATCTTGTGCTGCATGGTCAGTTGGCTGTTGTACATTGCCTGACTATAGACGGGCGGCTGGAAAACAGCGTGGTGCTAGGGAGGCTGAGATAAGAAAGAGTAGGATGAGTGTGGTTGAGTGCTTGATGGGCACAGTGATAGAGTTGCTGCCTTATAGGGCCAGAGATCCAGGTTCCATCCGGACTTCGGGTGCAGTCTGTGCAGAGTTTGCACATACTTCCTGTTACCTCGTGGGCTTTCTCCGGTGCTCCGGTTTCCTCCACATTCCAAAAGATGTACAAGGTAAAAGATTTGCAGGTTCTTCTTCGTATCGAGTTCCCACACAAGATTAGCAGTTGTTCAGCCAGAAGTGAACACACTTCTCGGCATCTGCATGCAATGGTGTCTGTCTTGTCGCTTCTTATGCTTCTTGTGCGTGGTGGTGGAAAGATTGGTGGAAACAGGGCCGCGACGTGAACGCTCTTTCCTTGACCCCAGTTTGTAGGTTAATTGGTTTCTGTAAAGTATAAATTGTCCCTAGTGTGCAGGATAGTGCTAGCGTGCGGGGATCGCTGGTCGGTGCTGACCCGGTGGGCCGACTGGCATGTTTCCGCACTGTATCTCCAAAGTCTGAAGCAAAGACTTAATTCCTTCTGCCTCATTCCTTCTACCAAACATGCGGCACTTGGTTTTTGACATTGCGTCAAGGCAACTAGATTCTTCCTTATACATTCCTTGTGGACCCCTCTTACTTTCATCCCCAATCACCTCCCCTCAGCCCCATGTCCTGAAGAAAACAAGTCATGCCTCTCCAATATTTCTTCATGAAAATAAGTGAATAAGCTGAAATTCGTGATGTTGTTCCACTATGAAGATACCATCCCCAAATGTGACTCTGCAATTGCAAATAATGGTTCCTCAAAAGATAGTTTCCAGATAAAGCAAAACAATCTGCAGAAGGTTCTGACCCAAAATGTCACATATCCATGTTCTCCAGAGATGCTGCCTGATCCACTGAGTTACTCCACCACTTTGCCACCTCTTGTGTATTAACCAGCGTCTGCAATTTTTTGTTTCAACAATAATTTCCACTCAGCACAGCACAAGTGTGAACAGATAACCCAAAGTCTGGTCAAATGATTTGGCTTTACGGTGCGACTTAAGAGAAAAGTGCTGGAGGAGCTCAGCAGGTCAGGCAGCATCTCTGGAGAACATGGATAGGTGATGTTTCGGGTTAGGGCCCATCTTCAGACAGAAGGTTCCTGACCCAAAGTGTCCATGTTCTCCAGAGATGCTGCCTAACCCACTGAGTTACTCCAGCACTGCGGGGTTTTTTTGGAAGCCAGCATCTGCAGTTTCTTGTATCTGGGCAAGTGTAAAGTAGTTTTGAGGAGGAAGTTCAGAGGTTAGGGCATCTGTGGAAAGCACAGGCAATAAATGAGCGTGGGAGGAATCAGGAATCCACAGAAGCGGACGAGCTGAGACTCATCCGACGGCTGGGAAGATAAGAGGCTGGAGGGGAAAGAGTCTTTACAGCCTCCTGACAATGCAGCACCCACCTCCTGGGGCCAGGTTAGTTGAAAACAGTGGACTCGTTCGAGGAAGCGGAATTTGTCCAGTATGTTGCCATCCAACCAGGTTCCAGTGGCGGGGCCTCTTCTTGCACAAGTCTGCTTGCCTCGGTTCATTTCTCCAACGTAGACTTAATTTTGTTGTGGGGAAGGCTGGCAACTGTAGGGAGGCTCCATAAATCAGAGCCAGGGCTTGTTGAATGGAAACGAACAGGACTTGGTGCGCATTGAGCCGAAACAGCACCAAGAGCACCAATATTCGTGTGATTAAGATTAATCACTGGAAAATCAGCAGTGTATTAACTTGCTTGAGTGGACCTTTGGGACACTACGCTCTGATCTGTAACAAGCTTTGCAAAATACAACAGCACTGATGTTTCTAGCCTACATTGAAAGAAATGCACCGGGTCATATCAGACTCCAAACATTATTGCACCTTTGATCACATATGATTGACGGTCTTGTCTCCACTGTCTAAAACCCAGTGATCTTCCGTTCAACTTTCAAGGAGGAATTTGGTGTGAACTTGTCAAGCACTTGTGCAACGGCATGGATTTCAACCCTTGTTTCCTTATGCAGGAAATGATGAAAGAGGTGCCTTTTTTTAAATTGTACAGAAGTTTTTAATTCATTAGGAACGTTCCATGGTAGAAAATAAACACCCATGATTGCCATTCATTATAACCTTTCAACCAACCAAACAAATATTCATCAACTTCCTTCAAATGTCTCCCGAATAAAGAACTTTTCATTGCAGGAGCAATACTTTCAAAAGTGAGATCACGCACTTCCTTTCCACCAGTGCCAATATCTTTTGAATCACATCCGTACTAAATCACTCACTTTGAACTATGCTTACCAAATGTTACCTACAGAATGAGTGAATGTGCTCTGCTGATACAATACACAGCTTTCTTGGGAGGCTGGAAAATATATAATCAGATCCAAATTAAGAATATAGCAAGCTCCTATTTAAATGACACTGCAAACAAGACAACTGCCAGAAAACCTGATGCCTCATTTGATTCCGTGTATATCCAGATCGTAAACCTTACATAGAAACATAGAAACATAGAAATTAGGTGCAGGAGTAGGCCATTCGGCCCTTCGAGCCTGCACCGCCATTCAATATGATCATGGCTGATCATCCAACTCAGTATCCTGTACCTGCCTTCTCTCCATACCCTCTGATCCCTTTAGCCACAAGGGCCACATCTAACTCCCTCTTAAATATAGCCAATGAACTGGCCTCGACTACCCTCTGTGGCAGAGAGTTCCAGAGATTCACCACTCTCTGTGTGAAAAAAGTTCTTCTCATCTCGGTTTTAAAGGATTTCCCCCTTATCCTTAAGCTGTGACCCCTTGTCCTGGACTTCCCCAACATCGGGAGCAATCTTCCTGCATCTAGCCTGTCCAACCCCTTAAGAATTTTGTAAGTTTCTATAAGGTCCCCTCTCAATCTCCTAAATTCTAGAGAGTATAAACCAAGTCTATCCAGTCTTTCTTCATAAGACAGTCCTGACATCCCAGGAATCAGTCTGGTGAACCTTCTCTGCACTCCCTCTATGGCAATAATGTCCTTCCTCAGATTTGGAGACCAAAACTGTACGCAATACTCCAGGTGTGGTCTCACCAAGACCCTGTACAACTACAGTAGAACCTCCCTGCTCCTATACTCAAATCCTTTTGCTATGAAAGCTAACATACCATTCGCTTTCTTCACTGCCTGCTGCACCTGCATGCCTACTTTCAATGACTGGTGTACCATGACACCCAGGTCTCGCTGCATCTCCCCTTTTCCTAGTCGGCCACCATTTAGATAATAGTCTGCTTTCCTGTTTTTGCCACCAAAATGGATAACCTCACATTTATCCACATTATACTGCATCTGCCAAACATTTGCCCACTCACCCAGCCTATCCAAGTCACCTTGCAGTCTCCTAGAATCCTCCTCACAGCTAACACTGCCCCCCAGCTTAGTGTCATCCGCAAACTTGGAGATATTGCCTTCAATTCCCTCATCCAGATCATTAATATATATTGTAAATAGCTGGGGTCCCAGCACTGAGCCTTGCGGTACCCCACTAGTCACTGCCTGCCATTGTGAAAAGGACCCGTTTACTCCTACTCTTTCCTTCCTGTTTGCCAGCCAGTTCTCTATCCACATCAATACTGAACCCCCAATGCCATGTGCTTTAAGTTTGTATACTAATCTCTTATGTGGGACCTTGTCGAAAGCCTTCTGGAAGTCCAGATACACCACATCCACTGGTTCTCCCCCTATCCACGCTACTAGTTGCATCCTCGAAAAATTCTATAAGATTCGTCAGACATGATTTACCTTTCCTAAATCCATGCTGACTTTGTCCAATGATTTCACCACTTTCCAAATGTGCTGCTATCCCATCTTTAATAACTGACACTAGCAGTTTCCCCACTACCGATGTTAGACTAACTGGTCTGTAATTCCCCGTTTTCTCTCTCCCTCCCTTCTTGAAAAGTGGGGTTACGTTTGCTATCCGCCAATCCTCAGGAACTACTCCAGAAGCTAAAGAGTTTTGAAAGATTATTACTAATGCATCCACTATTTCTGGAGCTACTTCCTTAAGTACTCTGAGATGCAGCCTATCTGGCCCTGGGGATTTATCGGCCTTTAATCCATTCAATTTACCCAACACCACTTCCCGACTAACCTGGATTTCACTCAATTCCTCCAACTCCTTTGACCCGCGGTCCCCTGCTATTTCCGGCAGATTATTTATGTCTTCCTTAGTGAAGACGGAACCAAAGTAGTTATTCAATTGGTCCGCCATATCCTTATTCCCCATGATCAACTCACCTGTTTCTGATTGCAAGGGACCTACATTTGTTTTAACTAATCTCTTTCTTTTCACATATCTATAAAAACTTTTGCAGTCAGTTTTTATGTTCCCTGCCAGTTTTCTTTCATAATCTATTTTTCCTTTCCTAATTAAGCCCTTTGTCCTCCTCTGCTGGTCTCTGAATTTCTCCCAGTCCTCCGGTATGCTACTTTTTCTGGCTAATTTGTACGCATCATCCTTCGCTTTGATACCATCCCTGATTTCCCTTGTTATCCACGGATGCACTACCTTCCCTGATTTATTCTTTTGCCAAACTGGGATGAACAATTTTTGTAGTTCATCCATGCAGTCTTTAAATGTCTTCCATTGCATATCCACCGTCAACCCTTTTAGAATTAATTGCCAGTCAATCTTGGCCAATTCACGTCTCATACCCTCAAAGTTACCTTTCTTTAAGTTCAGAACCATTGTTTCTGAATTAACAATGTCACTCTCCATCCTAATGAAGAACTCAACCATATTATGGTCACTCTTCCCCAAGGGGGCACGTACAACAAGACTGCTAACTAACCCTTCCTCATTACTCAATACCCAGTCTAAAATAGCCTGCTCTCTCGTTGGTTCCTCTACATGTTGATTTAGATAACTATCCCGCATACATTCCAAGAAATCCTCTTCCTCAGCACCCCTGCCAATTTGATTCACCCAATCTATATGTAGATTGAAGTCACCCATTATAACTGTTTTGCCTTTGTCGCACGCATTTCTAATTTCCTGTTTGATACCATCTCCAACTTCACTACTACTGTTAGGTGGCCTGTACACAACACCCACCAGCGTTTTCTGCCCCTTAGTGTTTCGCAGTTCTACCCATACCGATTCCACATCCTCGAAACTAATGTCTTTCCTTTCCATTGCGTTAATCTCCTCTCTAATCAGCAACGCTACCCCACCTCCTTTTCCTTTCTCTCTATCCCTCCTGAATATTGAATATCCCTGGATGTTCAGCTCCCAGCCTTGGTCACCCTGGAGCCATGTCTCCGTGATCCCAACCATATCATAGTCATTAATAGCTATCTGCACATTCAACTCATCCACCTTATTACGAATGCTCCTTGCATTGAGACACAAAGCCTTCAGGCTTGTTTTTACAACACTCTTACCCCTTATACAATTATGTTGAAAAGTGGCCCTTTTTGATTTTTGCCCTGGTTTTGTCTGCCTGCCACTTTTACTTTTCACCTTGCTACCTATTGCTTCTACCCTCATTTTACACCCCTCTGTCTCTACGCTCACACATTTAAGAAACCCTTTCCCTTTAACTCCATCCTCCACTATCCCATTCGACACCCCACCCCCCTTATTCAGTTTAAAACCACCCGTGTAGCAGTGGCAAACCAGCCTGCCAGAATGCTGGTCCCACACCTGTTAAGATGCAATCCGTCCCTTTTGTACAGTTCCCCCTTACCCCAAAACAGATCCCAGTGATCTAAGAATCTAAATCCCTGCCCCGTGCACCAGTTCCTCAGCCACACGTTCAGGTCCCGTATCTCCCTGTTCCTGCTCTCTCCAGCACGAGGAACTGGAAGCAAACCGGAGATAATAACCCTGGAGGTCCTGCTTTTCAGCATTTTTCCGAGATCTCTAAAGTCACGCTGCAGAATATTCATCCCCTTTCCGACATCGTTTGTGCCGACATGCACTACCACTTCCGGATGTTCACCTTCGCCCTTGAGGATTTTCTGCACTCTGTCCGTGATATCCTGGATCCTGGCACCAGGAAGGCAGCACACCATCCTCGCATCCCGTCTGTTGCCGCAGAAACCCCTGTCCGTACCTCTCACAATGGAGTCTCCCACCACAATGGCGTTGCCTGCCTTAGGCCTTTTTGGTTTTTGCTCAACAGCCCTATTCGCATCGCAAGCCAGTCCGCCGCTCAGTGTAAACACGTCTTCTGTCCCAACAGCTTCTAAGCGGGTGAACCTGTTCACAAGAGGTACAACACCCGGGGACGTTGGCATTCCATGCTTCCCTCCCTTTCTCACCGTCTCCCACCTTCTCTCTTCCAGTACCTTAGGTGTAACAATCGTACTGTAGGACTTGTTGAGGAACGACTCCGTTTCTCGGACGAATACTCTGGTCATTCAGAAGAGGAATTCATCACGGCTGCCAAGGACACAAAGCTGACATTTTTTTTTGGGGGGGGGGGGGGGGGGGGGTTAAAGGGATTCTTCGGCCTTGATTGAAATGTTCAGATCTTTAGTCACTTCAATTCCATCCCAAAGTCTGGGCAAACTTAGCAGCGCATTTAGTCACAGCAAAAAGTTGCATAGCCTTTCAAGTTTATTCCATCATTCAATCATGGCTGATCCATCTTTCCCTCACAACCCCATTCTCCTGCCTTCTCCCCATAACCCCTGACATTGTTACTAATCATTATGCCTGTACTTCACCAGACGTGTACACTCTACTCAGGCTTGGTTTCTCTAACCCTGTCCTCACAACTTTCAATTTGCTTTTTCTCAAAATTCTCCCACATCCCCCAAAAGGCAGTACATCCATAACTGGAGACTGTATTATCAGGTCATACAGTCATGTCATAGAGAGATCCAGCACAGAAACATGCCCTGCAGCCCATCTGAACAGCACTGACCAACAGGTACCATTGACACCAGGGCGGAAATCGCAATTAAACCATGGGGGGACACCATTCTTTGATGGGCCCGCGCATGCGCGCGCACACACACACGCGCGCGAGGCTTCGGCCGTGGGCCCTGTGGACGGTAACATCGGGAGCTGACCTGTTTGGTGACCGACTCCGAACTTCAGCAACAGCAGCTTCGTCCGCCCCGAATCGTGGGGCTTGAATCGGCCCGTTCGCGGGCCTTTCATCGCCCGGCGCGGCTTAAAATCAGCCGGCGGGGGCTTCAACATCGGGAGCCTCGGTCGCCTCGATGGAGCAGTTTGATTTTAAGCTGTGCTGGGCGATGAAAGGCACCACGATCGGGCCGATTCAGCCGTTAGAAGGCATCTGATACCCGCTTGAATCTTTCAAAAGCCACAATGTGATAATTAACACAAACAAATAAAATTGATGCAAATAAAGGCAAACAGAAGAACCAACCTTGGAGGGGGGAGAGAGAAAGAGAGAGAGAGAGATGGGAAAAACATACTAAATAACGTGAGTGACCTGAATGAGGGACTTACCTGCAAGCCAGCCAGGAAACCCGCTCGACCGGAGCCCTTAATGTCCTGACCCATTGAAATCTTTCCCATCCACCAATACATCCAATTAGTTCAAATGGTAATTGTACTGCATCAGACAGCTTTAAGAAATTATCTGTGAATACCTTCAGTAATACTTGAAGGGCAAAGCACAATTGGTGACACATCGTGTTAATACGATGTTAATGAAGATATTTAACAAGCGCTTAACATTGACACCCCCACTGTCTTGCGTGGAAAGTGGAGATTGTAATAGATTTTTTTTTCACCGAATTTCAAAACATGGGGGGGGATTGTCCCCCACCTCTCAAAACATGGGAGGGACCACCCCCGCCCCCCCCCCCCCTGGGATTTCCACCCATGATTGACACTAATCATTGCCTGGGTTAACAATGTCATGGCAAGTTGTATTGAAAGGTTGAAATCATTAGAAAACTTGAAGGAATTGCCAAGTAGATGACCTATCTCAGCTTCCTCCTGAGGTCCCCATCACCATAGATACTTGTCTGCTGCCAATTTAATTCACTCCACATGACGCCATTTAAGAGTCTTGGGTAACGGCAGGGCTTTATGGCAGGAATAAGCTGGAACCGTGTGGGTTAGAGATGCAGATTAGCTACAATTGGCATCTACCCAACAATGTGGAAAGTTGCCCAGGTTGGCAAGCCCATAAACAGCAGGGCAAATCCAATCTGGCTAATTACCGCACCCCAATCAACTCTCAATCATCAGCAAGGTGATGGAAGGTGTCATTGGAATTTTGCCAGGGCCAATTTGCTCCGAAGCTCAGCTCAACTTCATACCAAACGTGTGCCAGAGAGAAGAATTCCAGAAGTGAAGCAAAAGTGAACGTCCCTGACAACAAGGTATCATTTTACCGAATGTGGTAACAAGGAGCCCTGGTATTGAGCCAAGACAATGGATATTTTTAAAGCAGAGATAGATAGAATCTTAGACACAAAATGCTGGAGTATCTCAGCAGGACTGGCAGCACCTCTGGATAGAAGGAATGGGTACCCTTCGGGTCGAGACCCTTCTTCTGTCTCCAGAGATGCTGCCTGCCCTGCTGAGTTATTCCAGCAATTTGTGTCTATCTTCAGTGTAAAGCAGCATCTTCAGTTCCTTCCTACACATAGATAGATTCTTGATTAGTACGGGTGTCAGGGGTTATGGGAAGAAGGCAGGAGAATGGGGTTAAGAGTGAGAGATACATCAGCCGTGATTGAATGGCGGAGTAGATGTGATGGGCCAAACGGCCTAATTCTGTTCCTATCGCTGATAAACTTATGAACTTATGGTAAAGCTTAGGTCAGTGAGCATCAAAGGGAAGATACTCCAATGTTTGGAGGCACACCTTACAAAAGGCAGGCGGCTGTTGCAGGTACCCATGAAAGCCCAGGAGTTCTTCAAGGCAGTGTTAACTTAACTAATGGCATTCCATCCAACACAAGACCCAACATGGGAATGTTTGCGGATGATTGCATTACTTTCAGTTCCACACCTCTTCTAATGAAGCATCCCACGGTAACATTCAAGCTTGGGCAAGTGACTAGTAGACCACAATTACACCAAGTAATAGTCCTCTCCATCATGAGACATCTCCTAACCACCAACCCTTAGTAGTCAGTGGCATTATCATCACCACATCCCCCGTCATCCATATCCTTTGGAGGTACCACTGCCAGAAACCCAATTGGATCACCAACATTACACCACCATGGCAATGACAGATGCTGGACCTTCACGGTATGTGGGACATTGCCTGACACATAAAACTCTTCCCACCATCTACATAGTGCTGGTTAGAATCAAGGCAGATTCTTCAATTTACTTGGATGAGTACAGCAACACGAATTCACAAGAAGCTTAACACGATCCAAGCCAAACTAGCCCATCTGACAGAATCACTGAGCATTCATCTCCTCCACCATCAGCACACAGTGGCTCCAAATATGCCCCATCTACAAAATACACCACAGTTAATCCCACATGATCCAAAACGTGGGATCTCCTCTGCCAAGAAGGATAAGGGAAGTGCATGGAAGCACACCAATTGCAGGACCCCCTACAGATTGCACATTGGGTACAAGTACATAGATCTTTTGCGGCACGAGGGCGCAGCGGTAGAGGTGCTGCCTACACAGTGCTTGCAGCGCCAGAGACCCTGGTTCCATCCTGACTATGGGTGCTGTCTGTACGTAGTTTGTAAGTTCTCCCCGTGACCGTGTGGGTTTTCTCCGAGATCTTCGGTTTCCTCCCGCAGTCCAAAGACTTACAGGTTTGGAGGTTAATTGGCTTGATTTGTATACTTGGTATGTGTAAATTGTCCCTAGTGTGCGCAGGCTTGTGGTAATGTGCGGGGATCGCTGGTTGGTGCGGACTCGGTGGGCCGAAGGGCCTGTTTCCGCTCTGTATCTCTAAAACTAAAAACGACATTATTAATATTTGGACTAGCTCTCTGGTTCTTCATTATCACTGGGTCCAAATCCAGGAGCTCTCTCCCGAACAAGTGACCACCATACTGACAATGGTGGGTTATTGCAATGGATCTTGTTGCTATGTTGCATCTACATATTATTACAGAACTCCCCAAAAATACTTAGTTGCCAGTGAAATAATTTAGGAGACCCTGAGATTGGAGAAGACACAACATAAATGAAAATACCTGATTTAATGTGATCTTTTCACATACTTTCATGTCACAGTTACTCAGGAACAAATCAATTGAATTACCTAAGGCACACATGTATATATGGACACAGTGTTCAACGTTACCGTTCTATTTTTTTGTTCTACATATATGTGATATTATTTTAAGAGTACAATAGTCCAAGGACGACTCTTTGGGGATTGATTGTTCAAATATATATACTGTAGATACAACAATTCCATTATGTAGGATAAAAATAAATCGCATAACGTAACGAGAATATATAAATATAAGTATATTTGTCATCGGTGTATCGGTGTGATCCCAGCTGGGCGGCATGGTGGCACAGCAGTCCAGTTGCTGCCTTACAGTGCTTTCAGTGCCAGAGACTACGAGTGCTGTCTGTACGGAGTTTGTACGTTCTCCCTGTGACCACGTGGGTTTTACCTGAGATTTCCTCCCACACACCAAAGACGTACAGGTATGTAGTTAGACAAAAATGCTGGAGAAACTCAGCAGGTGAGGCAGCATCTATGGAGCGAAGGAAATAGGCAACGTTTCAGGTCGAAACCCTTCTTCAGAATCCCTTCTGAAGAAGGGTTTCGGCCCGAAACGTTGCCTATTTCCTTCGCTCCATAGATGCTACCTCACCCGCTGAGTTTCTCCAGCATTTTTGTCTACCTTCGATTTTCCAGCATCTGCAGTTCCTTCTTAACCAGGTATGTAGTTAATTGTTAAAGAAGGAACTGCAGATGCTGGAAAATCGAAGGTACACAAAAATGCTGGAGAAACTCAGCGGGTGCAGCAGCATCTATGGAGCGAAGGAAATAGGTAACGTTTCGGGCCGAAACCCTTCTTCAGACTGATAGGGGGTGGGGAGATGAAAGGAAAAAAGGAAAAAGGCGGAGGAGGAGCCCGAGGGCTGGGGGAGGGGAGGAGACAACCAGATGGCTGATGAAGGGGAGGGGACAGCAAGGGCTAGCAGAATTGGGAGAATTCAATGTTTAAACCCCCAGGATGTAGACTGCCCAAGCGGAACATGAGGTGCATTTCCTCCAATTTACGGTGTTGCTCGCTGTGGGCATGGAGGAGACCCAGGACAGAG
The DNA here is from genome assembly GCA_038087875.1 of Malacoraja senta. Taxonomy (NCBI): domain Eukaryota; kingdom Metazoa; phylum Chordata; class Chondrichthyes; order Rajiformes; family Rajidae; genus Malacoraja; species Malacoraja senta. The sequence continues at coordinate 6,667,076 of CM075990.1, read as the reverse complement.
AGGTCAGATACGGAATGGGAGGGGGAGTTGAAGTGCTGAGCCACCGGGAGTTCAGGTTGGTTATTGCGGACCGACCGGAGGTGTTCGGCGAAACGATCGCCAAGCCTCCGCTTGGTCTCACCGGCTTGGTATAAGAACTGGACTTGACAGAGTTCCAATCGGCATGGACACTGTGACCATAAAATGGATAAAGGACACCAGATTGTTTTGATTCAAAATTATTGTTCATAGTTTAGAATCTGATCACTGTCCTATCACGACCCCTCGTCTATTTCTCAGACTTATTTTTAAATACCTCCATGCATTTACCCCTCTCATTCTGCAGCTTACCTCCAGCCTTACAATACTCTGTGGTGTCTATTGAATGTCAAAGAATGAGTGATGGTGTCAATGCAATGTACATAGTTAATTTGTACATTGTGCGAGACAGGGTGAACACAGGGATAAAGCTCCCCCAGGCCGAAGCGTCTCGTACCAGCGGTTATATCTACTCATAAGGGGTTGGCTGGGGATGAGAAGTCATTTCTTCCTCCAAAGTAAAGTGAATCGCTCGAATTGCTCATTCAAATGGGCCATGGAGAAAGCATAAGGGGGATCAAATAGCCAACACCTGCTTCAATTTCCTTATGTGTCTCACCACTCAAAGTGTCACAAATTCTCACAGGAAGAACACAGGCCATTCGGCCCCACTCACCAATGCCAACCGTGATGCTATCTATACTATTCTCATTTTCCTGCAATTGGTCCATATCCATTTCTTTCCTATCCATGCACCTGCCCAAAATTATATTTAAATGCTGTGATTGTACCCCTCCATCACTGCTTCAAACATACCCACCACTGTCGACATGCCTATCAGATCTCCTTTAAATATGATTCCACTTACCTTAAACCTATGTCCTCTAGTTTTAGACTCCCCTACCATTGGAAAAAGATTGTGACCCTATCAATATCTACCATATCTATGCCCTCCCCCCCCCCCCCTCCCCGTCCGATAATTTTGTACACCTCTTCAAGGACAACCTTCAGCCTCCTGAGGTGCTCTGAGAACAATCGCAGTCTGTCCAACATCTCCTTTTAATTAAAGCCCTTCATTCCCGGCAAAATCCTTGCGAATCTCTTACACACTCTTTCTAATGCTCCCACGTCCTTTCTGTGATGTGGTAATCAGAACTGCACACAATATTCTACGTGTAACCTAACCTAACCTACAACATGATGTCCCAACTTACATTCAATAGGTTTCCAGCTGTAAGCTAAACACCTTCTTCATTATCCTATCCACCTGAGTCACTATTGTCAGTGAGCTATGAACTTGTACCCTTGTATTCCAATGTCCCTCCATATATCAACACTTCCAAGGTCCCTGCCATTCACTGTATATGTCCTGCCAGGTGTAGATGACCCAAAATGCATTACCACACACTTGTCTGGATTAAATTCCATCTGCCACTTCTCAGCCCACCTTTAGTTTAGTTTAGAGATACAGCGTAGAAACAGACTCGTCAGCCCACCAAGTCCACGCTGACCAGCGATCCCCGTACACCATCACTATCCTTACACACTCGGGTACATTTACAGTGTTTACCGAAGCCAAATTAACTACAAACCTGTACATCTTTGGAGTGTGAGAGGATACCAGAGCTCCCGAAGAAAACCCACACAAGTCACGTGGAGAATGTACCAACAATGGTCGTATCTCTCGCACATCTCTTGTTTTTGTCGTGCCGCTGTTGAGGGATGTAACCTCATCTGCGGCAGACCTAACCTCCAGAATTTCCCCAGAGCCCACTCTCTCCAGTTGTGCCTCTTAAAGTTTTGGACCATTGTCCTTTACTCTTGTTTAGAATCCCGCCCGAGAAGCAGCTAAGAATGATGAAAGGCACCATGCAAACGGTAAAGGGCCTGTCCCACTTGGCCGTCATTTGCGCGTAATTTACGCGACATAATTTACGCATCACGACACTACAGCGTTGAAATGCGCAGGACGTTTTTAATGGCTAGGATAAAATCGATGAATGTTTCAATGTACGCAATGATTCACATTTGTAACGATCGCTATGGTGCCCACAGCACTAAATGGAACTTATGTAACCAAAAGCTTGAGCCAACTGCTTTGTTCCATGGACCCAGATCTTTCAACGCTTCAAAGTTCGGCAGTATGATCTGCACAGACCCCCCTCATGATCCAAGTTGTCTGCCAACTTTCAGCTTCAAGTGGGTGGCAGCTTTTGAATAAGAGGTCTTTGGGTCACGCTGCATGCAAGTTTCCAGATGGGAATTGGTTGAGCGTTTGTTTATTCGCTGAACAGCACAAGAGAAAAAAAAATCTTACGAGAATAGAATAGTTTTGTCTCTGATGATTCCACTGTTCAAGTGTCTCAGTCCTGAGACTTGTTATTAAAGGTGTAAAAATACCAGTCCTTTCCAAAGTCAACTTGCCCACCACGCCTGAAATTTATGCTGGCTAATGGGTTGTTTTGCACTGCTGATGAGAGAAGGGTCCCATTCACGTTGGCTTCTGTTAATATTTAACTCTGATTCATGGTGCGTTGAATGAACAACCTGGGAAACGCACTGCTGCTTCAGAAGGGGGTTCCTCCGCGCACGAGTAGCTGGCAATAGGTGTGAGCAGCAGTCGACGTTAAAGGGCGTCGAGGCTCCAAGTGCTGCAAGACCAGGTGTGTAACATTTCCACATAGGCCGATCATTGTGCGTTGCCCGAGTCTGCTGAAGCTCGTGCTGGGGAGCTGTTTATGAATCTATCATCTGTGTCAGTGAACACGCTGAAAGAATATTACAATCAAAAGGGTTTATATTTACTGATGTTTTATCATTCCAGATTTGTCGGCCGGCTCTATTTACAGGGTGGCAATCCTATTTAAGCTCGTCTTTGTTGCCCGTACAATGTTGTTTAATTAAAAGTTATAATTCACATCCAGCCTTTTGATGTGAGATTTTGGCAAATTTGATGCAGCTACATTGGAGCAAACCCGCTGTGTCAGGCAGGCATTGCTGCTTGAGAATTGCAATGAAAACACTTCCTTGCTGGCCGCACATTTTTTCAGTCTTGTCAACGGCAGGCTGGGGATTGGGGAGGGGTGTGTGGGGGAGGAGGGGTGTGGTGAGGGGTGGGGAGGGGGGAGGAGGGATGTGGTGGGGAGGGGAGGAGTGGTGGGGAGGGGAGGGTGGTTGAACGTCTGGGGGAGGGGGAGGTGGCAGGACGTGCAATAGAGGGACGCTGTTGGTCTCACTTGAGTCCACTCGGTGGAGCCTCGGCAGCAGTGGAGCCTTGGTGGTGGAGCCTCGGCGGTGGTGGTGGAGCCTCGGAGTCGGCAGTGGAGCCTCGCGGTGATGGGGCCTCGGCGGTGGTGAAGCATCGCGGCGGCGACAAAGCCTCGTGGGTCGACCCGTGGATGAAGGCGCGGGGGAACCGCCGTGGGGGGGGAGGGGAGGGGAAGAACAATGGACAATGGGAAGTTTAGGGGGTGAGGGGGTGAGAACAATGGACAATGGAGGACCCAGAGTGGGGTGACGGAGGAGCCGACGTACTTTGTAACTTTGTCAGCACTTTAGGTGGCCGCTATTTGTATACCTATTTGGCTATTTGTGCCTTGTCACATGTGACAATAAATATTCCATTCGACCCCTTCCACTCTGCGCTGCCTGTCACAGAAGCCGACTGCCCCCTTTTGCAAAGTAAATTCAGACACAAATTCAGAGATGTCTCCAAGTCACCGTGCAGCAGTTTAATGGAAAGACAGCTCGGGAACAGTTCATAGTCCACTACTGTCAGACACTGCAGGGGAATGTTAGCCAAAATTACTTTGCACATCTTATGATTCTTGCGAAGGCATCATACTACTGCCAGTCCTTGCTGTCTGATCTGGGGCAAAGGCTGTAGTTTCTCGACACAAGTCACCAATCATTTTGTCGTGTCCGACCATGTTTATGCCAGACCCCTGAAACAGATACACTCTTGTAAGTTCTGTCACAGGCCAGGAATACCAGGCAGGGAGAGAGGGGAAAAGATTCAAAATACAACATCCACTGACTAGTGGGAATCTAAGATCCTTGAAGGAGCCTGCAGGATAAATGTTCGAGTCCATGCATTGGGCGACACAAAAGCCACATGTGAACAGTGGTGCAGTGGGTAGAGCCACTGCCTCACAGCGCCAGAAACCCCGGTTCGATCCTGACCTCGGGTGCTGCCTGTGTGGAATTTGCATGTTCTCCTAGTGACTGCATGGGAATTTCTCCAGGTACTCCGGTCTCCTCCCACATCCCATCGACGTGTGGGTTTGTAGGTTAATTGTCCCTCTGTAAAATCGCCCCTAGTGTGTATGGAGTGGATGCGATAGTGGATTAATGTAGAACTAGTGTGAATGGGCAAGCAATGGTCATCGTGGACACAGCGGGCCGAAGGGCCTGTTTCCATGCTGTATCGTTCATACATCGAAGACCAGCAGAAACAAGGAACAGCGGATGCCGGTTTCCACAAAGTGCTGGTGTGAGCAGAAATAGTGCAAAATGGTGCTATTCCACATAAAATGGCCCAAAAATGGCAGAAGTGATTCACCACGTTGCAAACTGTCCACTCTTTCACCACATGATCCACCTCCTATCCTATCTGATGTATCCCTAAATATTCTTCATCGGCTTCAAAACCACAGCGTCAGCAAGTTACTGCTCGACCCTGAGGGACTTCCTGGGAAGAAGAAGAAGTAGAGGAAGAAGACAGCAGAGCACCTGTAATGGCTTTTGGATGTTTGAATCACCTGCTGTGAACCACAGCAGAAGCCCATATTGAACCTTGCAGCCAGTCTTGTGGAGATTGTTACTGAGCGCTCTCCTGGATGTGATTTTGGCAGATTTTAATGTTGCCTGTGTAAACTGGCAAAGAACCCAGGCCCTGTGTGCTAGGACGCTCGCTTTCCCAGCTCCTTGTCATACTGGTGTGTTTTGTAAGATCACAGCGGGTCCTTGGATCTCCACAAAGCTTTTTTCATTCACCGAGCCAGTCCGCCAGCTGGTGTGAGTGTTTGCAATAGAATCGCTTTATCCACTCAGTTGGACTGGCCTCTGGTAACCGGGTACAAGACAACTCAAAAGCGCACTGCAGGTTTGTGGAGATGGCCACACAGTTGCCTGGGTGTTAGTGTGAAGAGAGAGAGAGAGAGAGACAGAGACCGAGGGAGAGAGAGAGAGAGAGGGAGGAGAGAGAGAGAAAGAGGGGAGAGAGAGAGGGGGGAAGCGAGAGAGAGAGAGAGAGGGAGAGGGAGAGAGACAGAGATAGACAGAGAGCTAAACTCAGAAAGGCTAATGAAGAGACACAGAGAAACACACGGCTGACAGGTACCTGGCAAATAATTACATTTCTGACAACAAGGCAATCAATTCATAAATCTGAAAGAAATCAACTTTAAAGCACTGGCATGAATTGCAATGCAAGATGAGTGATGGTAAAACTTGAGCATTGTAATCAATTGAAACAAAATTGGCAGTTGTGCTGCAATAAATCACAGCGATGCTCTGAAACATGAAATCCCAAAGTCTCTGGGAGGATTCCAAAAGCACAAAGTACTGTTCCTTTTCAAACATCGAAATGGTCGACTGTTACCTTGTGTTTCACAGTAACCTCAGTAACCCGTATTCATAGCCCAAGTTAAATAAAGTGGGCTCCATTGCCATGCGAGGAAACACAACTCCAATGAAGGATAGCATTTCTTTCCTGGTGCCCGAGTGAACAATATGGAGATTTATGAAGTGTACGGTCTTGTTTAAATTGCTAATGATTTCAACAAAATATTTTTCTTTCGCAGCAATGATTTATAAGCAGCTCTTTGAAACCAATAGTTGTAAGTGATACGTGCAACAGGGCTGCACTGAGAAAAATTATAATAAACCTCCTCCGCAGTAGCAGAAACATGGACAGAATGCTGCAGAAATATTACGTGAGTGGAAAATTAAGACTTACATTTACTTACACCTTTCTCAACCTCAGGAAGTCCTAGTGTGTTTTACAGCCTTTGGCTTCATTTTGCAGGGTAGTTACGGTTTAGAGTACGATGTTTGTGCAGGAAATTTGGGATCACCCCACCAGCAATGTGATGTGTAATCAGATAGTATTAGTTTGGACAGACAGTAGTTGACTGAGGGCTCCATAATGTCCCACTTTATTTAGCTTGTGTTATGAATATAGGTTACTGGAGGTACCATGAAACACTAGGTAACAGTTGCCAGGAGAGGGCTCTCATTATTCTTCAACTCTTGGGGTTGGAAAGCAGTCGGAGGCATTTCCCACCACGGACCCCACGCTCACCACCCATCCAGCCTCGCCACATAAAGCATGCCAGCTTTTACTCTCTCCCCTGATTAATCTGAAATGTTCACCCCAGGTCTCTCCCCCACAGATGCTGCTCAGCCGCTGGATATTTCCAACTCTCTCTGTTTTTATTTCATAAGGTCATAAGTACATAAGTGATAGGAGCAGAATTAGGCCACTCGGCCCATCAAGTCTACCCCACCATTCAATCATGGTTGCTCTATCTCTCCTTCCTAACCCCATTCTCCCCCCTTCTCTCCAATAACCCCTGACACCTGTACTAATTGAGAATCTATCTATCTCCGCCTTAAAAATGTCCACTGACTTGGCCTCCACAGCCTTCCTTGCGTTAGGGTGATTTATATGTGAAGGTAGCTAGTTATTGTGGCCAATTAATAGCATGGATCAGCAAATGAGGACTGATAAGTCATAACCATGCCGTACAAGTCCTGTGGGTTTAATGACTCAGCTTGTTTGTTAACTGTAAAGTTTAAGGGCATTTTAACATTAGAGATACAGTGTGGAAGCAGGCCCTTCAGCCCTCCAAGTCTGGGCTGATAAGCGATTGTCCCCCTACACTAGCTCTATCCTACACACAACAAACAATTTACAATTTTACCTAAGCGAATTAACCTACAAACCTGTACGTCTTTGGAGTGTGGGAGGAAACTGGAGCACCCACAGAAAGCCCACGCAGTCACAGGGAGAGCGTACAAACTCCATACAGACGGCACTCGTAGTCAGGATCGAACCCGGGTCGTTGGCGCTGTAAGGCAGCAACGCTATCACTCCGCCACCTATACCCATTCCTCTCCTTCTATCCCCAGTTTCATCTGAAATGTTTCTCTCAAACCAGAGCTAGAAATTTGGTGAATCATTTAATCAGCAGAGTACCGGTTTCAGCTCTGGCTCCAGGCCTCTGTTTAGATTTGTTTTCATGGACATTGCTGACAAGTCACATTTATTGCCAATTCCTGTCAGTAAGTGGAAAGAATTTCCACTTGTAAAGAACATTTTGCAACCTCTTTCTGCAGTTTTAGACTACTTCAATGCAAGGAGACAAACGCATTGCAGGCAGTTCAGAGAATGTTTGTTAGGTAAAATTAGACTTTGCTTTTGAGGTACAGCGTGGAAATAGGCCCTTCGGCCCACCCAATTCATGCCGACCAGGTATAATTGTAAATTGTCCCTAGTGTGTGTAGGATAGTATTAGTGCGAGGGGATCATTGGTCATTGTAGACTCGGTGAGTCATAGAAACATAGAAAATAGGTGCAGGAGGAGGCCATTCGGCCGTTTGAGCCAGCACCGCCATTCATTGTGATTATGGCTGATCGTCCCCTATCAATAACCCGTGCCTGCCTTCTCCCCATATCCCTTGACTCCACCAGCCCCTAGAGCTCTATCTCTCTCTCTTAAATCCATCCAGTGGCCTTCACTGCCCTCTGTGGCAGGGAATTCCATAAATTCACAACTCTCTGGGTGAAAACGTTTTTTCTCACCTCAGTCTTAAATGACCTCCTCTTTATTCGAAGACTGTGGCCCCTGGTTGTGGACTCGCCCAACATTGGGAACATTTTGCCTGCATCTAGCTTGTCCAGTCCTTTTATAATTTTATATGTTTCTATAAGATTCCCCCTCAACCTTCTAAACTCCAGTGAATACAAGCCTAGGGATCAATCTCGTGAACCTACGCTGCTCTGCCTCAATCACAAGGATGTCCTTCCTCAAATTAGGAGACCAAAACTGTACACAATACTCCAGATGTGGTCTCACCAGAGCCCTATACAACTGCAGAAGATCCTCTTTACTCCTGTACTGAAATCCTCTTGTTATGAAGGCCAACATTCCATTAGCTTTCTTCACTGCCTGCTGTACCTGCACGCCAACTTTCAGTGACCGGTGTACAAGGACGCCCAGGTCTCGCTGCACCTCCCCCTTACCTAACCTAACCCCATTGAGATAATAATCTGCCCGATAATAATAGTCGAAGGGCCTGGTTCTGCCTGGTTCACTAAACAAAACTAAACTCAACTCAATATAGTATCGGTGAGCCACCATATGGGTAACAATTACAAATGGTTTCCGATTCAAGCTGTTAACAAATAAATAGTCCGGCTAAACCTTTCAAAACTAAATCATCAGTGTTCCTGCCCTGTAGAATTCCCAGACATAAACAGCCTTAAAAATTATCAGTCCGTGACAAACCTCACAAACTCTTTTTGAATTATCTTTCCGCAACTTGTGCTGCAGTCTCCTGTTTTCAGCTGGTTGACTGGAGGGGTCTCTGTAATTTCCACCATGTGTTAAGAGCACTTGTTAATACACCTAGTGAGAGTAGTCACCTAACAACCCAGTCACATTACATTCTGCACTCGTGTGGCATGTTCATTCATAGATACAAGGAACTGCAGATGCTGTTTTTCAAAAAAAAAGAGAGACAAAGTGATGGAGTAACTCAATGGGTCTGGCAGGATTTCCAGAGATCATGGATAGGTGACGTTTTGGGTCGGGACCATTCTTCAGACATTAATCGAGGTACAGTAAATATATTTTGTTTGCTTGCGATACTACACATCAGACATTACTATACATGAATACATTCAAGCTAAATACAAGTACCAAAGGGAGAGTGAAGAGAAAGATACCAGAGTGCAGAATATAGGTCTGAAGAAGGGTCCCGACCTGAAACGTCAGCTATCCATGTTCTCCAGAGATGCTGCCTCATCATCTGAGATCCTCAAGTAGTGTCTTTTTTTGGCAATTCTTTGGCCCTGTTCAAATTCTTGGTGGATAGAATGAGGGATTTGCATAGAAACTATGGTCAGGACACCTGTAACAGCGGCCCTGGTTCAGGTTCCATATTAAAAGGGACTCTGCTGCCACCCTCCTTTAATGACTAAACTCAGCGATGCAGCGGTAAGGGTCTGTCCCACTTGGGCGTCATTTACGCGACATCATTTACGCGTCATGACGCACACGTGATGCGCGCATGATGCGCATTACGCATACATGGTGCGTGGTGATGTAGGCATTGATGGGCGGCGCCCCAGGATTTTGGGATGTACAAAATCTTTGCGGCCATCTGCGTGACGTGCAAATGACGCCCAAGTGGGACAGGCCCTGTAGAGTTGCTGCTTTACAGCGCCGGAGACCCGGGTTCAATCCTATCCACGGGTGCTGTCTGTAGGGAGTTTGTACGTTCTCCCTGTGACCGCATGGGTTTTCTCCAGGTGCTCCGGTTTCCTCCCACACTCCAAAGATGTACAGGTTTGTAGGTTAATTGGCTTGTGTAAATTGTAACTTGTCTCTGGTGTGTAGGATAGTGTTAGCGGACGTGGTGATCGCAGGTCTGCGCGGATTCAGTGGGACAAAGCGCCGGTTTCTGCGCTGCACATCTAATGTCTACAAGTCTAACGTTTAAAGCCCTCAGAGCTCCAGTCAGCATTCTGCTCCTGCACTCAGGGGCACCCGTGTGGAACCGTGTCTTAGCCACGGCCCTGCACTGGTTTCTTTCCACAGAAACACCTGCAGCATAGCCTGAGGTACAAAGACAAATTAATTCTCATGTGCCATTGCTCCTCTCTCCTGATCCAGGGACCTGAAGAACAACTGCAGTCCCCTCCTCCCCTTCCCACTCACAACACAACAGCACATCCGAACGTGGTGTCAGCAAACAGCTTATTATTCAGGCCTGACTATAAAAGTTTAGGTTTATTATTGTCACGTTAAGCGAAAAGCTATGAGAAAGGAACTGCAGATGCTGGTTTACAAAAAAAGACACAAAGTGCTCGAGCAACTCAGCTGGTCAGGCAGTGTGTCCGTCGGGGAATGTTGCTGACTGGCCCGCTGCAGACTGCAGGAGTACATGCTGAGGGACGCATTGAAGCTCGATGCAGCCAACGCCAAGGCTCTGTGGGGGAGGACCACAGTCTCGGGTCCTTCCGCTGCTGGACATTGAGAGGCAGGTATGGTGTAGACGCCCCACAAACAAGGGAAGGGATATCACCCCAGGGGGCCTCTTGAATCCAAGGGTGCCGGGTAAAATGATATTTCTGGGAACATTGATACATAGAATCATAGAATCATAGAAAGTAGGTGCGAGAGTAGACCACCAGGTCCATCGAGCCCGCACCGCCATTCGCTCATGGCTGAACACCAAACAGACACCCCTACCCACAAACAGTAGACACAAGACACAGAACACAAGACACTACCCTCCCCTTTATACCGCTATCACCCCTCTCCACCCCAAGAACCGCGTGATCTCCTGGGGGAGGCAAAAAACCGGATAAAAACCCAGGTCCAATTCGGGAAAAAAATCCGGGAAATTCCTCTCCGACCCCAATCCAGGCGATCGACACTTGTCCAGGAGATCACTCAGGTCTTACTATACTAACCCTACCTAGGTCCATATCCCTGCCCTCTCCCCGTAGCCCATTATCCCCTTGGCAGCTAAAAAACCATCTATTTTAGACTTAAATATATTTAATGTTTCTGCTTCCACTGCTCCCTGGGGCAGTGAATTCCATAAATTAACCACCCTCTGGGTGAAGAAGTTCTTCCTCATCTCAGTTTTAAAAGAGCCCCCCCTTATTCTGCAACTATGTCCCCTAGTTCTAGTTTCCCCTATCATTGGGAACATCCTCGGTGCATCCACCCGATCAAGGCCCCTCACGATCTTATATGTTTCAATGAGATCGCCTCTCATTCTTCTAAACTCCAAAGAGTAGAGTTCCAGCCTACTTAACCTTTCCTCATATGTCAATCCCCTCATTGCAGGAATTAATCTTGTAAACCTTCGCTGCACTGCCTCCAGGGCCAGTACATCCTTTCTTAAGTATGGACCCCAGAACTGTACACAGTATTCCAAATGTGGTCTCACTAATACTGTGTACAGCTGCAGCAAGACCTCCGTGTTTTTATACTCAATCCCCCTAGCAATAAAGGCCAAAACTCCATTGGCCTTCCTGATAGCTTGCTGCACCTGCATACTAACTTTTAGTGATTCATGTACTACTACCCCTAGATCCCTTTGCGTTGCATTACAACGCAGCTCCTCCTTATTTAGAAAATAACTTGCCCTATCATTTTTTTTCCCAAAGTGAATGACTTCACATTTATTAGTATTAAATTTCATCTGCCAAGTTGTTGCCCACTCACCTAGCTTATCTATATCCTTTTGCAGACTCTTCCTATCCTCCTCATCCCCTACTTTTCTTCCCATTTTTGTATCGTCCGCAAATTTTGATATATTACACTTGGTTCCCTCCTCCAAATCATTTATATAAATTGTGAACAACTGGGGTCCCAGCACCGACCCTTGCGGAACCCCGCTAGTTACCGGTTGCCATCCCGAATATGAACCATTTATCCCCACTCTTTGCTTCCTATTTGTTAGCCAATCCTCTACCCATGCTAATATATTACCCCCAATCCCATAATTTTTTATTTTTAGCAATAGTCTCTTATGTGGCACCTTGTCAAAAGCCTTTTGGAAGTCCAAGTATACCACATCCACCGGTTCCCCTTTATCCACCCGGGTTGTTACTTCCTCAAAGAATTCGAGCAGATTCGTTAAACAGGACTTCCCCTTCACAAAGCCATGCTGGTTCTGTCCGATGAAGTCATGTTTATCCAAGTGCCCCGTTAGTGTTTCTTTAATAATTGTCTCTAACATTTTACCCACCACCGATGTTAGACTAACCGGTCTATAGTTACCCGCCTTCTGTTTACTTCCTTTTTTAAATATAGGTGTTACATTGGCCATTTTCCAATCCACTGGGACCGTTCCTGCCTCCAGGGAGTTTTGGAAAATTATCACCAATGCATCCACAATCCCCACCACTATCTCCCTCAAGACCCTTGGATGTAATCCATCAGGCCCAGGGGATTTATCCTCCTTCAGTCTCATTAATTTCCCTAATACCACCTCCTTGGTGATCTTAATAGTATTTAGCTCCTCCATTCCTACCGCCCCCTGTTTATCCAGCGTTGGAATATTTTTTGTGTCTTCTATGGTGAAGACTGATACAAAATACTCGTTTAATGCCTTTGCCATTTCCATGTTCCCCACCAACAACTCTCCAGTCTCACCCTCCAATGGACCAACGTTCACCTTAGCCACCCTTTTTCTTTTTATATAGCTATAAAAACTCTTACTATTAGTTTTTATGTTGTTCGCTAAATTCCTTTCATAGTCTATTTTCCCCGTCTTAATTAATCTCTTAGTTATTTTTTGCTGACCTTTAAATGCTTCCCAATCCTCTACCCTCCCACTATCTCTGGCTACCTTATATGCCCTTGCCTTCAGCCGAATACTATCCTTTATAGTTTTACTGAGCCATGGCTGACTGTTCTTACCCTTACCCCTTTTTTCTTCATAGGAATAAATTTTTCTTGAAGGTTATACAGTAGATCCTTAAACGTACACCACTGCTCATGTACCGTCTTATTCTTGAGTCTGCTATCCCAGTCAACTTTGATCAGCTCAGTCCTCATACCTTCATAATCCCCCTTATTTAGACTAAGTACCCTAGCCTGAGTTTCAACCTGCTCCCCTTCTATTTGAATATGGAATTCGACCATATTGTGGTCACTTGTTCCCAACGAGTCCCTAACTATGACATTTTTAATTAATCCTGCTTCATTACACAGGACCAGATCCAAGATTGCCTCCCCCCTTGTCGGTTCTGTGACATACTGTTCTAGGAACCCGTCTCTAATACATTCTATAAACTCTTCCTCTAGTCTACCCTGCCCAGTTTGGTTTGCCCAATTAATATGAAAATTGAAGTCCCCCATGATTACAGCAGTTCCCTTTTTACATGCGTCAACTATTTGCAGATTTATGTTCTGACTAACAGCGTCACAGCTATTTGGAGGTCTATAAATTACACCCACTAGTGTTTTTTTCCCCTTGTTATTCTCTATCTGTACCCAAGCTGTTTCACTATCCTGATCCTTCAACGCAATATCCTTCCTCTCTATTGCCGTTATTCCCTCCCTTATTAAAAGGGCCACCCCTCCTCCCTTTCTTTCCTGTCTATCTTTTCTAATTGTCGAGTACCCCTCTATATTTAACTCCCAGTCCTGATCCCCTTGCAGCCATGTCTCCGTAATGGCCACGATATCATAACTATATATACTTAATTGCACCGTTAATTCATTTATCTTATTTCGAATACTCCGTGCATTTAGATACAGCACTTTCAGATGATTTTTACTACCCTTCCTTTCTGTTTTTGCCTCTTTTACATCTAGAGCTTTATCTTCACACATTCTGGATCCTCCTGTCACATTTTGATTTTCCGTTTCCCCACTGATACCCTGCTCTATTTCCTCTACCCCTGCCGTTATTACCACCCTTGATACCTCCCCCCCGCTACTTAGTTTAAAGACCTCTCTACTGCCCTAGTTATATGATTTGCCAGGACCCCAGTCCCAGCACCGTTCAGGTGAAGTCCGTCCTTACAGAACAGATCCCCCCTGTCCCAGTACTGGTGCCAGTGGCCCAAGAAACCAAACCCATTTTTCCCACACCAGTCTTTGAGCCACGCATTCAGCTTTTTAATTTTACGTACTCTCGCCGATTTGGCCCGTGGCTCAGGTAGCAATCCGGAGATCAGTACCCTCGAGGTTCTGCTTTTTAATTTATTCCCTAACTGCTCAAACTCCTTCAGCAGATCCTCCTTCCTCGTCCTTCCTATGTCATTGGTCCCCACATGGACCACGACCACTGGATCCTCCCCCTCCCTCTGCAAATTTCTCTCCAGCATCGCAGAGATATCCTTAACCCTAGCACCGGGTAGGCAGCACAGCCTTCGGGACATGTTCTGCTGGCCGCAGAGAACCTTATCTACCCCCCGAATAATACTATCCCCTATCACAACGGCATTTCTTCTAACTCCCCCCTCTTGAATGTCCCCCTGATCCACGGTGCTGCAGCCAGGTTGCTCATCCCTCCCACAGCCCCTGATCCCGTCCTCACATTGAGTAAGAGCCTCGGTCATGCTCGTCAGGAACAAGGGCTGTGGCTCCTGCCGCATCTCCTCCTGGTTCCCCCTACCTGCCTCGCTTATGGCCACACCTTCCTTTCCTTGCTCACTCACTACTGAATTAGTTAAACTGGTCGGTGTGACCATCCCCTGGCACAAAACATCCAGGTAATACTCCCCCTCCCTGATGTACCGCAGCGTATGAAGTTGGGTCTCCAGCTCCTCAATGCGGAGCTCGAGTTCCGCTAGCCTCAAACACTTACTGCAGCTGTAGGGATCATCTACATCATCTACATCAATGGTGTCGACAAATTCCCACATCTCACAGTTTTGGCACATCTCCTGGCCGCCCATCTTATATAAGTAATTAACTGGTCCTATTTAAGAATCCCCTACCCGGATTACTATATTGATACACCCCTTATTTATATAATCCTACCTCCTATTGATACACCCCTTATTTATATAATCCTACCTCCTATAAATGGGAAAGTACTCACCCCAGCCGTAAATTACCTACTGGTTTGGCTGTCTAGTAGTAATTCCGTCCGCTCTTCCTGTCTGGTCCACTGCTCCCTTGCAGTGCGTGGCAAACCTCTTAGCCTCTGTTAGCCTCTCGAGCCGCGGCTCTGTCCTTCCTCCCTCGGCGACAGCCCGGACCGCACCTGTGGCACCGCGGTCGTGACGTCCCTTCCGTGTCGTGACCCTACGACGCTAATGAATGTGTGTATACCCTTCAAGAATGTCGGAAGAATTTTTGCACAGTTCTTGGTTTTGTATATATTTTTTTATTTGGAATAAAGTTTATTTTGATTTTTTTTTTTAAAGTAGTTCTGGAGAACATGGATATGTGACATTTTGGGTCAGGACCCCTCTCCAGTCTGAAGACCTGAAACGACACCTATCCACATTCTCCAGAGATGCTACATGACCCGCTGAGTTACTCCAGCACTTGGTGGTCTTTTCCTCACAGTGAAAAGCCTTTATTTGCCTTTCAAATCAGCCAATACTATACATGAATACAATCAAGACAAACACAAGTGCAAAAGTTAGAGCAAAGGGAAAGATATTGTGTAGGAAGGAACTGCAGATGCTGGTTTAAAACGAGATAGACACAAAAAGCTGGAGTAACTCTCTCAGCATTGTTGTGTAACAATTCCAGAGAAAAAGTCCTCAATGGGATTACATTGGAAAACCAGCATCGTATCCTAGTTTCTGAAAGGATCGTTGAGAAGTCTTAAGGTCTTAAGGTCATAAGTGATAGGAGTAGAAGTAGGCCATTCAGCCCATCGAGTCTACTCCGCCATTCAATCATGGCTGATCTATCTCTCCCTCCTAACCCCATTCTCCTGCCTTCTCCCCATTACCTCTGATACCCGAACTAATCATAACAGTGGGGAAGAAGCTGCTCCTGTGTCTGGTGGTGCAGGTTTTCAAGCTAGTGTACCTTCTGCCAGACAGGAGCGTAATTGCAGAAGGTGCTTCATTAGCGTGTACATGCTTGCCATGATTTTGGTTGTAGTTGGCCTCATATTCCAGCACTGCCTGCTTCGTGATAGCTCGTCTAAACCGTACATGGGCACTGCTCTCCCATGCATACAATGGAGAGATTGAGTTGGAATGGAATGGAATACTTTCTTGTCACGTGCACAGTGAATTTTTTTGCTTGCACACACAAACGGTATACAAATAGCGGCCACCTAAGGTGCGGGCAAAGTTACAAAGTACGCCGGCTCCTCCTTTGTTCTCCCTCCCCCCTCCCTCACCTCCACAGTGGTTCCCTCACGCTGGGCCCTTTGTTCCCCTCCCCCTCCCCCTCCCACACAGCGGTCCCCGCACGCTGGGTCCTCCATTGTCCATTGTTCTTCCCCCCCTCCCTCACGGCGCCCCCCCCCCCCAAGCCGGGTCCACATGTAACTCGGAGTTGCATGTAACACACAGCCCCTGAAGTCATAGACGTTGCTGGGACTGACAACTGTTCTTTGCTGTGTTGACTAGCAGCAGCCAGCACCGTACATGTCCATTTTAATTAGCCTCAATGTCCCCAGGCTGAGGCAGAGGAAATTGCCCGGGGTTTACAGTCCCGAGTGTCTTCACTCCTGGAAACATTCCACGTTGCCACAGTAAAGGGGAAATTGAAACTTTGAGTGATGGTGGAAATCAAGCAAAATCTCAGAGCAAACAAACAAAACTTGTCGGCTCAATGTTGGTCTTTCCTGAATTAGACTGTTTGCGGCCGACACTACTGTTTTAATGCTGGATGTCACAAAAGTAACAGTTGAGTGAGTGGGAAATTTCCAGTCTAATTCAAGTAAAAGACAGCACCTTAGTTTATCAGAAACCTTCACTGAGTTTTGTAATCATATTTCTTCCAATTACATATTTATTTTTCATACATATTTAGCTTTAACTTCATTGAAGTTTGTGGGGAGGACAGCAGCATTTAATTTAGTTTAGAGAGTCCGCACCCACCAGCGATCCCCGCACAGTAACACTATCCTACACTAGGGACAATTTTTACATTTACACCAAGCCAAATAACCGACAAACCTATACATCTTTGGAGTGTGGGAGGAATCCAAAGTTCTCGGAGAATATCCACGCAGGTCACGGGGACAACGTACAAACTCCGTACAGACAAGCACCTGTAGCCAGGATCGAACCCGGGTCTCTGGCGCCAGAAGCGCTCTAAGGCTGCAACTCTACTGCTGCACCAGCATGCCAACCCCAAGTTGGATCTCCAGTGATCTGGGTTCAATCCTGACCTCTGGTGCTGTCTATGTGGAGTTTGCACGTTCTCCCTGTGAACAAGTGGGTTTACTGCAGGTCCCCCAGTTTCCTCCCACATACCGAGATGCGCTGGTGTGGTGGATCAATAGGTTGCAGTAAATGGAGAAAATAAAATGGGGTCAGTATGGGATTAGTGTATATATAGAGTATATTGGGCGGCACGGTGGCGCAGCGGTAGAGTTGTTGTCATTCAGCGCTTGCAACGCCGGAGACCCGGGTTCCATCCCGACTACGGGTGCTGTCTCCCACACTCCAAAGATGTACAGGTATGTTGGTTAATTGGCTAGGCAAATGTAAAAAAATTGTCCCTAGTGTGTGTAGGATAGTGTTAATGTGCGGGGATCGCTGGTCCGCGCGGACCCGTTGGGCCGAATGGCCTGTTTCCGTGCTGCATCTCTAAACTCTAAAGTGTTGAATGTTAGCAGGGACTCTGGACTGAAGGGCCTGTTTCTGCGCTGTATGTCTATTTCCCAGCATGGTTTTGCACTATTTCCACAAGCTGAAAACTTATGAGCTGAAAACCTCATTGCATTATTGTCACGTTATTTTTCAGAGCTTTGCCTTTGCCATAGTTTTACTCCTGATGTGTTTTGCCTCTTTTAGAGCCAAGTTGTTACATTGTGGTTTGCATGCTATTAAACCCTGTGATCAGATCTTCAAATGGAATTGAAGCTGTTTTACTCAGGCCATGGCAATCAACAGCTCAGAAATAATCAAGTTCTGGCCAGCAGATACTACAAAGGGTGGCACGGTCGTGCAGTTAGTGAAGCCACTGCCTCACAACTTCAGAGACCAAAGTTCAATCCTGTTCTGGGGTTATGTCCGCGCCCGGGTGGTACTAGAAAGGGACTATGCGCTGTCCACAGGCGTCCTGGGGGATTTCCAGGACCGCTGGGCACCGCAGGGGGTGGAATGCATCCTTGACAAGGATTGTGATATACAGTAGTTGTTTAATAGTATATTTAATTATAAGTTATAAGTAAGTAAGTAAGTTTATTGGCCAAGTATTCACATACAAGGAATTTGCCTTGGTGCTCCGCCCACAAGTAACAACATGACATACAGTGACAGTTACGAATGACTCAGAAAACACGAAACATTAATAATAATAAAACATTAATGATAAAACACCATTGATCAAGCATGTGAACCAACAAAATACCAACAAAAAGTATATAAGAATAGTATATAAGAATATTTGTTTAGATATTTGGGTGATTTTGTAATATGGTGGTGGGTTTGTTCAGTATTGTTTTGATTTGTATATATTGTTGCAATGAGTGATGAATAATTTTTAAAAAAAGATTCAATCCTGACCTGCGGTGCAATCTCTGTGGAGTTTAGAGTCCTTGGGTTCCCACAGGTGCTCTTGTTTTCTCCCGTGTGGGTTATTTGATTAATTGGCCACTACAAATTTTGTACATGGATGATAAAATCTGGGGTAAATTGATGGGAATGTGCGGTGAATACAATGGGCCTGGTATAAATGTGTGCTTGTTGGTGAGTGTGTGGTTATATTGGGCTGAAGGGCTGTTTCTGTGCTTTAGACTTCAGACTTTAGAGATACAGCATGGAAACAGGCCCTTCGGCCCACTGAGTCCACGCCAACCAACGATCATCCCCCTTACACGAGCACTGTCCTACACACTAGGGACAACTTACAATTTCCAGAAGCCAATTAACCAACAGACCTGTATGTCTTTGGAGTATGGGAGGAAACCGGAGCACCTGGAGAAAGCCCATGTGGTCATAGGTAGAACATACAAACTCCATACAGACAGCACCCGTAGTCGGGATCGAACCTGGGTCTCTGGCGTTGCAAGGCAACAACAACATGCTGCCCGATGGACCCTATGACAAGGCAATGAGTAGGCTGTTGCCATCAATGGGCTGTACCCTCAGACACGGTCTCTCAGCATCAAATGATGACAAGCCGTGACTCCTCAAAGGCAACCAGGACAGAAAGTTCCATGGATTCTCAGGTCAATAGACCAAACATTTCTGGATCCGCAGTTATGATGAATGTCAACTCTCGGCTGCCGGCTTTATATGGCTCCTCGCGATTCAGACCACCCCACATGTTATAGGTACACAGCACCATAAAGAATACAGCACCGAAACAGGCCCCCAGCACACTGTGGAGTTCAGAGGTAAAGCAGTGATATACTGAGGAGAGAGGCACGAAGGAATTGGCATTATGGCTAACACATCACCTGGCTCGTTCTGTCCATGTCGATTCCTCCAACAGTTCATTGTTTTTGCTCCAGATTCCCGCATCAGCGGTTTCTTTTTTTTAATTAAATTTTTTTATTAGAAGTATTTTACATTACAGTAATCTGCAATAACGTAAGTTTATACTTTTCTTGTACCACTTCTTATTTTAAACTTTAATAGGAAAAAAGGATAGAAAGAGTTAGTAAAGATAGTCAGTGAGTGATTGAAAGAGTGGTCCAGGAACACCCATATGAACCAAAACCACAAGAAATAGTTAAAAAAGAAAAGAAAAAAACCAAAAGGAGGAAAAAGAAAAAAGAAAAAAGAAAGTAAGATAGGACAATATGAAAGGGATGTACCTATTGCTTATCTTTACTCACCCCTCGCCAGGTCCTAAAACCATTTATTATCAACATTTTGTCGCACCTTATGTTTGTAATAAGTTGATATATGGAGACCAAATCTTTTGGAATTGGTCTTGTTTACCTGCTAGGAGGAATCTCATATCTTCTAGGTGTAACAATTCCGACATATTAGAAGTCCACATTTTTATTGTTGGCGTAGGAGCATTTTTCCAGAATTTCAGTATCAGTTTTTTTGCCGTTATTAAGCCATAATTAAGAAAACTCCTTTGAAACGAAGTCAGCTCCAAACTTGCTTCTATTGTTCCAAAAATAATCAATTCTGCATTCGATTTCAGTTTGATTTTAAATAATTTAGTGAAAATTTCAAAAATTTCATTCTAAAATATGTGTTTATCCCAACTCTGTTTCGAGATTTTTATAGCTAGGTCCTGTTCCCATTCTCTTCTAATCCCATCCGATGATGGAATTTCTATGTTTAAAATGGAATTATATAGGTATGATATTAAATTAGCTGATTCTGCTTTTATATTCATTATCCCATCTAATAGGTCAGGAGACATATTTTGATATTCTCATGTATACTTTTTCAAATAGTCACGTATTTGAAAATATTTGAAATATTGATTTCTATTCAAGTTGTATTTAAGTTGTAGTTGGTAAAATGTTTTAAAAAACTTCCATTATCATACATATCTCCAAACATTTTAATTCCTAATCTTTCCCAATTTATAAAAGATCTATCTATCATAGAAGGTTTAAACGAAGGGTTATTCATTATAGGTGAGAGAAGTGATAGATTTCTTAATTTTAACGTTAATTTTATTTGTTTCCAAATTCTAATTGTACTATGAATAATTGGATTTTTACTATATATTGTATTCTTCATTTTTGTTGGTGAGAGAAGGATCGCTCCTATGTTAAAAGGGGAACAGTCCTCTCTCTCCATTACTATCCAATCCACCTGCTGGGCTGAATTGTCCAACAGGTGAATCATATTTTTGACATTTGTGGCCCAGTAATAATATAAAAAATTGGGGAGTGATAATCTACCAAATTCTTTAGGTTTACACAAATGTTTTCTTTGGATTCTGTGGGATTTATAGTCCCATATAAAGTTTTTAATATCAGCATCCAATTATCGGTATTGACTGGAATAGATATAAATTTTGTGGTAAAAAAATCATTTAGGTTTTAATCAGTGTGTTTAGTTTATTGAGTAAGGGCATATAGTTTGCATTAAATAGAGCTTTATATTTTCTAGTAATTTCAATTCCCAAATATTTAAATTTTTCTGAAGCGATTTTAAAAGGGAATTTTAACAGGTGTGTTGGGTCTTGAGGTTTAATCGTCATAATTTCACTTTTATTCCAATTTATTCTATATCCTGAAAAGGATCAAAATTCCTCTATTAAATTTAATATATTTGGTATACTAATTTGTGATTTTGTGATATATAGTAGTACATCATCTGCGTATAAAGATATCTTATTATTTGAGTATTTTGTATTGTACCCATGAATGTTCGGATGTATCCTAATACTTTCTGCTAACGGTTCTATTACAAGAGCAAATAGCAGAGGTGATAATGAACAACCCTGTCTATTTCCCCTTGATAACTGAAATTTCGAGGACAAAATATTATTAGTTAATATTCTGGCAGTAGGCCTATCATATAATAATTTTACCCAAGCGATAAAATTCTCTCCCATTTGAAATGTTTGCAATACTTTAACCATATAATCCCATTCCACTTGATCAAATGCTTTTTCTGCGTCCAGTGAAATAATTGATAAGTCTTGTTCTTCGGTTTTATGTGAGTACATTATATTAAACAGACGTCTCAGGTTATTGCTTGAGTATCTCTTGGGTATAAACCCTGTTTGATCCGAATTTATTAATTTACTAAAATAGTTACTTAGCCTTCTAGCTAATGTTTTTGCTAATATTTTTTGATCTGTATTTAACAGCGCAATAGCTCTATAAGAACCCGGATCTTCTAAATCTTTACCTTTTTTAGGTATAAGTGTAATCATTGATTCCGCTAATGTTTCTGGAAGTGTATGTTCTTTAAAAGCATATGTATACATTTTGTGTAGTCGTGGTGTAATTATCTCGTAAAATCTTTTATAAAATTCATTACTAAAACCATCTGGTCCTGGTGTTTTTCCATTCTTTAATGTATTTATTGTTTCTTCTATTTCCTTAGTTGAGACTTGTGCACCTAATTCCTCTTGTTCACTCAAATTGAGTTTTGGGAGATTACAATTATCCAGGAACTCTCTAACTTTGGTACTATCTGCTACCGCTTTAGATGTATATAAGTTTTGATAAAATTGAGCGAATCTTTTATTAATATCCTTAGGTAGTGTTAACAATTCCCCTTTATCTGATTTAATCTTTAAAATCGTGTGATCCTTTTCCCGTTTTTTCAGTTGTCAAGCCAGAAGTTTGTGTGGTTTATCCCCAAATTCAAAATGTTCCTGTTTTGTAATTTGAAATAATCTAATAACATTTGCTGATAATATTTTGTTTAATTTAAATTTCATTATTGTTATTTTATTATGTTTGTCTATAGTTGGCTCTTTAGCATTATCTAATTCCAATTCTCCAATTTGTTGTTCTAACTGCCTTTGTTCTTTCTTATTCCTTTTATTTAAAAAAGCTTGGTATGAGATTATAGATCCTCTAATAACTGCTTTGAATGATTCCCATAGTAGAACTGGTGAGGTCTCTGGGGTATCATTATTCTTTTTAAAAAGTTCCATCTGTTGTTTTAAATATATTTCCCCTTGTGGGTCATTTAAAATTTGAGGATTAAACCTCCAAAACGATTTATTAGTAGGCATTCCTTCTAATTAAAAAAAAAAAGTTAATGGTGAGTGATCAGAAATTATACTATTGTGATACTTTGGATTCAGTGTATAGGGAATTAGTTTTGTATCCACTAAGAAATAGTCGATACGTGAATACGTTTTGTGTACCATTGAATAAAACGAGTATTCCCTTCCGACAGGGTTAGCGATCCTCCAAACATCTGTTATATTTGTATTTTTTATGTAAGTATTTAAGATTTCCCTGGTTTTAGATTTTGTGTTGCCCCTTCTCCGTTGTGAAGATTTATCCAAGTATGGATCTAAAACACAGTTAAAATCTCCCCCAATTATCACATTTTGATAATTGAACTCTGTAATTATATTCAGGATTTTATTAAAAAATTGGGGATTATCAAAATTAGGCGCATAAATATTTACCAAGGTAATTGGGGTAGCATGAATCTCTCCGGTAACTATAAGGTATCTCCCTTCCTTATCTGTTATGATATTCTTCGATTTAAATGGTATACATTTTCGAATAATAATTGCTGTGCCTCTGGCTTTGGAAATATATGAAGATTGGTATGTTTGGCCTATCCAGTTTGCCTTCAATCTGGCTTGAGCTTGCAGTTTCAAGTGAGTTTCTTGTAGAAATATTATGTCCGTATTGAGTGACTTCAATTGTGCAAAAATCTTACCCCTTTTAATTGGTTCATTAGCACCCCTAATATTCCAACTGCAGAATGTGATTCCTCCAAATTTCTTTTGTTTATCGTCTTGCATTTTAAATTATTTAATACCTTTTAAACATGTGGTGCAACCAATACCTTAGGTCTCTGGCTGTTGGGCGAGCATTTGCAATATTAAATTCAATTATTACATCCCTCTCAAAATTGTCCTTAAGCAAAGAAACAAAAAAGTGTACATTATTGTGACATTAAAAAAAAATCAAAAAAGTGAGGTTACAGTGTCTACAAATGACGACACTGTAACCAATTATCCACCTAATGGTGGTAGTTACACAATTAGTGACTTCCGTAGTTGTTAATCTACATTTAGCTCCGTCCCCTTGAATGATCTTACTAGAAGGGGTTGGGACCCATTCAAGCCAGATTTTATGTGTCAGCATGTATCTACCATATCTATATATCTAAATAAATCTTCTCTAATCTCCAATCTTATCTACCATTTACTTATGTTAACAATTGTTACATTTTCTTCCCCTTCCA
Source organism: Malacoraja senta (assembly GCA_038087875.1). Classification (NCBI taxonomy): domain Eukaryota; kingdom Metazoa; phylum Chordata; class Chondrichthyes; order Rajiformes; family Rajidae; genus Malacoraja; species Malacoraja senta. The sequence continues at coordinate 6,643,345 of CM075990.1, read as the reverse complement.
TACTAATCTGCCTTTGGTTGGAAGGGGTTAACCCGATTCAGGCACCTGGCTATTTGCCAAGATTCTGAATCTCCTCACCTCCTTCCACACAAAATTTCAACTGCAGCCTATCATAATTTCTAAATTAGTATAAATCTATTTCCTTATATTTTAAGATGTCTTGAGCGTATTTGTAAGCAGCTTCTGGATCGTTAAACTTACGTTCGGTACCATTATAAGTAATGATCATCTTAGCTGGATAAATTATTCCATATCTGATGTTCCTGTGCCCTTTCAAGATCTGTTGTGTATTTTTAAACGCTTCTCGTTTTTTTAACAATTTCATAGGGATAGTCTCTAAAAAGTTTGATAATGTCCGTCCCAAACGTCATAATCTTTCCATATTGAATTTTTCCCATGGCCTCTTCCAAACCTGAAATGTCCCGAAATTTCACAATGATCTGTCGTGGGGGAGCTCCTCCTGTTTGTGCCCTTGATTTTGCCCGTTTCATCCGGTGTGCCACCTCTATCTTCGGTTTAGCTGGCAGGTGCATCAGCGGTTTCTTGTCCCTCCGTAAATTAACCAGTGTCGTGAGTATTCACAGCTCCAGCACTTAGTGTTTTATTCAAGATTCCAGCATCTGCAGTTCCTTGTGATGTCCTGAGTTCTATTCATTTCTGCCTTCGTTATAACAGCGTTGGAAACTTCAGATGCCATCAGGAAGGTTAGAGAATAACACTGTTCCCTTACACTGAGAGGATCAGAGCCAAATTGTTTTTTAAAACTTTTTGTACAGAGACAATCCCCTACAATGTTGTATCAATTAATGACTTTGAAAAGGTAATGGTGAGACTTAATGATCCACAGTCCATTAACTGCATCATTCAATGGGTCCACAGTTCCTTGTATAAACAAGCCTTGTTGGACTGGAAACAGGATTTCAAGAGACACTTCCACCATCTGCCTTGCACTCAATGTCCCAAATGCCTGCTGGTGGCAAGGTTTACTGCATTATTTTATGTGTTCAGTCAAGTAGGTGGCAGAGTTGCTGCCTTACAACGCTTGCAGCGCCAGAGACCCGAGTTCGATCCTGACTACGGGTGCTGTATGGAGTTTGTACGTTCTCCCCATGACCGCGTAGATTTTCTATGAGATCTTCGGTTTCCTCCTACTCTCCAAATACATGCAGGTTTGTAGGTTAATTGACTTGGTATAATTGTAAATTGTCCCTAGTAGGTGTAGGATTTCCGCGCTGCATCATTCTATGTCTCTCCTCTTTTCTCCGGTCATCAGCAGTGCTCCACTGAGTGCAAATCCAGTGCCTTCAAACGCTCATCATATGTAAACCAAATAATTCTTGGGATCATTCTCGTAAATCTCCTCTGGACACTCTCTAACATCCACATCCAACGGCGGTTGAATTCTCTTTCCTCCAGTATCTCACGCTGCTCAGAATTAGGGGATTATGAAAACCTTGTGCAGCCTCTAACCATCTGGACATCAATTCTTAAGGACCCTTAAGACCTGTTCCTAAATCCATTGGTACAGAGCTTTTGCATTTTTCAGTTTGAAATTGTGCAATCTGGTGCAAACTATTGCAAGTCTTTTAACTTACACTTGAATGCAATATTTATGCTTTAAATTGGATTAGCTATGAATAAGGTGAGGCTAAATTACATTCCTAATAACATTCCACAGTAGAACCAGGCTCTGATCAACAGGTGCAGCACATGAATGAACTTAGTGTATTCATGTATGGAAATCAGATTATAATCAAGCACTTGACCCATGTTGACCAACCTGGGTCTCACTGTACACCTGCTCCTACTCCTGACCCTGACTCCAGCTGCATACCTTCTCTCATTCCTGACCCTGAGTCCAGCCTTACACCTGGCCCATTATTCTACCCTGATCATAGCAGCTTACCTGCTTAGGTTCCCAGTGCTGAACACTCCCATTCTCCCAGCTTTGACTGCTCACCTAGTACTATTCAAGACCTTGACTCTGGATGCACACTTGGCCTTGCTCTAAGCCCCTCTGCACTGACAATATATCTGGCCTACACATAAAGCCCCATATCTGACCCCCTGGACTTAACCTATTACGTTCAAGTCCACAGGTGCTTATCTAATATGGTAATCTTTTATGGGGCACTTCACGGACCAAATTTGCTACATCCATTGGCTTCCTTGTTATCTAACATGCTAGTTATTTTGTCAAAGAAGTCATCAATTGGTTGAACACAATTTCTCATCCATAAAATTATACTCACTCAGCTGTATATATTCTGTTACCATTTCCTTCATTTTCCTAACAAACTGTCCTGGTCATCTTCACCCTCAATATTTTCAGTATTTTGCTGTCTTCCTATTAGCTGGGTCTTTTCCGAAATGCAAAGTCCAATAACTATATATTTAAGCAATTATATTCTATTTAATGTGATCTTGAGAGTACATCATATTTTCTGTGGTATTCATAACACAACAATGATAAAAAGATCTTTGTTTGATTGCACCTACCAACATGCAAACATTATTATATTACAGTTAATATGTACCGAGGGCAAATTTCCATGCTCCCCATTCCCAATTACATTTACATTGAAATGATTGAAATCCAAGTGAAGTTTAAATGGCATCATAAAAATAAAACCTCCGGAATGGATGATATTCATTACGTGGTTGGTTGGAGTCAGTATCAGCACAATTACTATATTAAACATAGAATCTTCAGAAGTCCTGGTTCAAGCTAAAACTAAAGACAAATAATAACCTCTTCACACATTCCCCTGCAAGTATCTCTGTCACTCCTATAAAATATGTCCCTTCTTTGAACAAGCTCTTAAACATGGCATCTGAATCAGTTTCCATCTGATTACACTCCTTGAGGATGCTCATCTACATGTTCAATTAATAAAACAACGAGATTGGGGATGTTTCTATTCAACCTGTCACAGATTTGGGGGAGGGGGGTTAGAAATAGTCAGTGAGGTAAACAAACATAATAGTTGAGTGGCAAATGACAATAGTGCTACCTTCCCAATATTTAACTGAAGGAAATAATGGGTTATCGGAGCTGTGTGTTGTAACAGACAGCCTGACACCTTGCATGTTATTTTAATATTACACTTATCCCATCCCCCTGGATATTCCGTATTAATAAATTAAGGTTTTGTCAACTAATTACAAATCGGGCTAATTACAAATCAATAACATTAGCCAACTCCGAAACACGAAGCGCTGAGCATTGGGATCTAGACATCACGGACAACTGGCCTCAGTTCCCCGCTCACATCTGGCAGTGCTCTCTGTCTGAACCACGGGCCGCGGAGCGTTTTTGAAAGTGGGGGGGGGCTGAGCGATCACTGATCACTGATCACTGGTCTTGGGGGTAACCGGCGAGGGAGTGGAGCGACTGAGTGGGGGGAGGGTGTGGGAGGGGGTAGGGACATTTTGAAATTTGATATATTAAAATCATGTTTTAATGCATTGTAGAAGTATGATTTCAATGTTTTTTGTTCAAAGTATTTTTGAGAGGTAACTTTTTAAGGGGTAACTTTTTCCACACAAAGGGTGGTGGGTGTATGGAACAAGCTGCCAGAGGAGGTAGTTGAGTCAGGGACTATCCCAACATTTGAGAAACAGTTAGACTGATACATGGATAGGACAGGTTTGGAGGGATATGGACCAAAAGCAGGTAGTGTAGCTGGGACATGTTGGCGGGTGTGAGCAAGTTGGGCCAAAGGGCCTGTTTTCACACTGTATCACTCTATGACTACATTATACCTCCACCATGCATGAATGCTTCAAAATCAAGTGGTCAAGTTTTATTGCCATATACTCAAGCATAGAAACAAAGAAAATAGGTGCAGGAATAGGCCATTTGGCCCCTCGAGCCAGCACTGCCATTCAATATGATCATGGCTGTTCATCTAAAATCAGTACCTCTTTCCTGTTTTTTCCCCATATCCCTTGATTTCGCTAGCCCCAAGAGCTAAATGTAATTCTCTCTTGAAAACATCCCCAGTGAATTGGCCTCCACTGCCTTCTGTGACAGATAATTCCACAGATTCACAACTTTCTGGGTGAAGAAAGTTTGGCCTCATCTCAGTCCTAAATAGCCAACCCCTTATTCTTGAACTGTGTGACCCCTGGTTGTGAACTTCCCTAACATCGGGAACATTTTCCCTGTAGTTACAGTAAGTGAAAATCTAGCAGCCAAGCAGGATGCTTTCTACAACCACCCCCATTTGAAGGTCACTATTCTCCACCGCTTGTACCCAGTGCTTGGTACATACTTCCAGCAGCCACTGGTTGTCCTCGAGGATGCACCGAGCCACAGCCCGGTCCATGCCGGTCACCAGGGCCAATTCGGCACCGAGACTCTCACGGCAGCGGCGCTATACTTCCGACGAACGCCCGGGACTCTTGCACTGAGGCTGCTCCATGGCCGGACCTGCAGCGAGCGACTCGCCAGCCCCGCAAACACTCGAATGCCCTGACTCCCCGTCTGCATCTGCCCCCGCCGCTCCACCCCTCCCTCCGCCCCGGCTTTCCTACACACGTGGCCCATGCAGTTGATATTAGTTTTGAAATTCTCGTTGATCACAGAATTTCTCACGACAGAGCGTGAGAAATTCTGTGATCAGCGTGAGAATTTGGCGAAATGCGCGATTCTCACTCTCAATGCGTGAGAGTTGGTAGCTCTGAAGTTGGTTTACTTTTTAAAAATCATCAGACATAATGAAGCCATCTCTGGGATTCCTAGTGCACGCCCGAATGAATATTGAAGTTGATTTTTAATAATGTAATAACAAGGAACTGCAGATGCCGGTTTATACCATAGAAAGACACAAAGTGTTGGAGTAACTCAGCGGATCAGGCAGCATCTCTGGAGTACATGGACAGGTGACGTTTCAGGTGGGGACCCTTCTCCAAATGTTGAATTTTAAGACTGCGCTGTAGCTGACAACACAAGGAATCAGTTACAAGAAAAAGAGGAAATACTTTCCAACGCCAAAACAACATAAATCCTAATTTCTGGAGTGTGAAATAGCCCCACGACTAAATGGGACTCCAGTTTCACAGCTCAGTGTAGTTTCCTTGCTTCCGACTCCCCAGAGCTGGGCTCATGATGCTTGGTCAGTCATTTACCACTTAAGTAGCTGTTAAACAATTTGAAGCATATGAACTGAACAATGACCCAATTAACAAATTCCTATCAAGCTCACCTGGCAGAACGCCAAAGGAATTAGTCGTGCAATAAAATGGTGTGAAATTAAATATAATTACGGAGGCTCTCTCCCTGGTGTCCATATTAAATGGGGAACACTTCCTTGACCCTTTACTCAGGTCTGTTCCTGGGATGAAAGCTGTTAGTCTGGAAGATGTGAGATGTACAGGAAACTTCTTCAAGTGAGCTCCAGAGCGTTTCCACGGTACTGCCTGGAGCCAGAGAGATGCCCTGCTCTGGGTTAAGATGGAGGGAGGTATCAGGAAGCTGATTCTCAATCTTGTGCTTTCATATCGGTCTGAAGGTTTATCATGGCGAGGTGACACAGCTGCCTCTCAGTGCCCAGAGGTCCTGGTTCGATCCTGACCTTGGGTGTTATCCGTGTGAAGTTTGTATCTTGCACCTGCGTTTGCGTGAGTTTCCTCGGGGTGTTTCGGTTCCCTCACACATCTCAAAGACATTTGGTTTATGTAGGTCAATTGGCCTCTGTAAATTGCCCCTAATTTGTAGGGAGCGTACATGAAAGTGGAATAACATAGAACAAGGGTGAACTAGGTGATAGATGGTCATCCTGCACCCGGTGGGCCAAAGGGCCTGTTTCCATGCTGTATCTCTTAACTAAAAATCCCCCCAAGGAGATCGCAGTGGGGCGGTTCTTCCATACACATTGACGTCGAGGTTTCCGGGACCTAAACTTGTTCCAATACAGGGTTTGTGATACCATTTTATTTCATATTTTGATTTAACTGAATATTCTGTCTCAAATAAGGCAGCCAGCATCATCAAGGACCCACACCACCCTGGCTGGGCTCACATTTCATTCCTGCCATTGGGAAGAACCATTAGGCTATTGAACGTTACAAACTCCAACTAAACTTTGAACTATGAACTGCCTGGGTTCCACTAGGGACTTTAGACTTTATTGTGTTTATTGCACTATATTGTGTTTATTTATTTATTGAACTTTTTTTCTTTGTTTATATTATTGTGTGATGATTACTGTGTTTAAGGACCTGTTGTGCTGCTACAAGTAAGAATGTCATTGTTCCATTTCAGTACATATGACAATAAAGTACTCTTGACTCTTGACTCTTGTTACCCTTTTGATATGCATCGGCTTTGAATATAAAAAGTTGGAGAAACTTTCCATGATCTCAGCTGTTTGTAACAGTTTTGATGAACCTTATAATAAACTTTGCAACATGGCCTGAAGGGTAAAGGATAATCAACAAATAACATGGAGAGTAGATTGTAACAATACTAGAATCCACACTCTGACCCATTCCCACTAGTTTTTTTAGTTTATTTTAGAGATGCAGAGTGGAAACAGGCCCTTCGGCCCACCAAGTCCGCACCAACCATCAATACCCGCACATTAACACTATCCTACACACACAATTTACACATACACCAAGTCAATTAACCTACAAACCTGCACGTCTTTGGAGTTTGGGAGGAAACCGAAGATTTCAGAGAAAACCCACTTGGTCACGGGGAGAACGTACAAACTCCGTACAGACAGCACCCTTAGTCGGGATCGAACCCAGGTCTTCGGCGCTTCAAGCGCTGTAATGCAGCAACTCTACCGCTGTGCCACCATGGCTGCCCACTAGTGTTGGACATTTCCATCCTGGGAAAATGGTGCTGAGTGTCTACTCTATCTATATCTCTCACAATCTAATAAATTTCTCTTCAAGTCTCTCCTCAACCTCCGACGTTCCAGAGAAAACAATCCGAGTCTATCCAACCTCTCCCTGTAGCTGAAACCCTCGTATCCAAGCAACATTCTGGTACACCTTCTCTACACCCTCTCCAAAGCTTCCACATCTTTCCAGTTATGGGGCGACCAGAACTGCACGCATCATTCAACATGCGGCCTTGCCAAAGTCCTATAGAGTGGCATTATGACTTGCTGAATCTTGTTCTCAATGTCCCTAGTAATGAAGGCAAGCACACCAAATGCCTTATTTACCACCCCATCTACTTGAGTTGCCACCTTTAGTGAGCTATGAACTTCATAGGTTCATCGGGCAAAGGAGCAGAATTTGACTATTTGGCCCATTGAGTCTACTCCACCTTTCAATCATGGCTGATCTATCTTTTTCTTTCTAAAAATAGAAAATAGGTGCAGGAGCAGGCCATTCGGTCCTTCAAGCCAGCACCGCCATTCAATGTGATCATGGCAGATCATCCAAAATCAGTACCCCGTTCCTGCTTTTTCCCCATATCCCTTGATTCCTTTAGCCCTAAGAGCTAAATTCTCGCTGGACCAAGATCTCTTCGCACATCAGTGCTGTAAAGGGTCTTGCCATTATCTGTATACTCTCCCAATCAACCTCTCACAATCATCCTCCCAAAGAGCAGCACCTTACACTTGCTTGGGGTAAACTCCATCTGCCATTTCCCCGTCCATTTCTGTCGCTTATCGATATCCTGCTGTGTCTTCAGATAGCCTTCCTTGCTGTCTGCAACTCCTCCAAATCATGAAGCAGATAAGCTATTTACTGAGGGAACGGTTTGATAATTGTCAAATGTTAACTGTTTTTATTATACGTGTAGTTACTCAAGGTGCACAGGATTTCCGCATTGGAAAGGCAGATGATTATCAAGTAATTTTCTTAACAAAAACAGCCCGATGAAATACATATAAATACATTACAAACTCATCCCTTTGTCTTTTGAACGTTTAATTGAGAAGGCTGGGGACTAAACTAAGTAGACATGAAGGTAGATTAGATATAGGGAAGACATTTAAACAATGGCTAACAGTTAAACAAATGATACTTCTTTAAGGCACAGAAACCCAAGTGGCAATGTGGTTCAACAATTCCCAACAAGTGAAGTTAAAAAACAACATTACTTCAAAGGAAAAGTCTTGTAATGTTGCCAAGAAAAGCAGGAAGCCTGAGAAATGGGACAATTTTAAAATGCAATGATTGAGGGCTGGTATCGATGAGGAGCTGGCCTGTGGAATATGAGAGTAACCCAGCAAGAACATGCTGCATCGCTTCAGTAGATTATATAAAAACAAAATATTAATAGAAGTTAATATGGACAGGAAAAGGTTTATTGGAGAAGAAGGAAATGGCCAAGAAATTAAATAAATATGTTACATCCATGTTCTCCAGTGAACATGGGGAAGAATCAGTAAAGGGCCTGTCCCACTTAGGTGATTTTTTCGGCGACTGTCACAGTCGTAGCAGGTCGCCGATAAAGCGGGCGACTGGACCCTCCCCCCCTACGACAATGTCTACGACAACCTACCACCTAGTCGACGTCAAGCAACGGCAAGCTACCGCCAACCGGCGACCGAATCGTCACGGCTTAGGACGTCCATCTAAGACGAGACCTACGACAACCTACGACCACACCTACGGCAACCTACGACCACACAATCGACAACCTACGACAACCAAAGTCAACCTATGTCCACCCGCGACAAGCTACGACAAGCAACGACCCTGTCGGCGACAACTGAAGACAATTCAGTCGCCGGTACCTGTCGCCGGTTGACGTAGGTTGACGTAGGTAGTCGCCATTGGAATTCACCAAAGTCAACACCCGGCGAAACCAACGTCACCTGGCGACAACCTGCCTCATCCTGGCGACAACCTACGACAGCACCTACGACAGGAGAAGACAAGCTACGTCAACACCACAGTCGGCAAAAAGTTTTGAACATTTCAAAATCCAGCAGCGACCGGATAAACATTACGACTCTTTAGGCGACTTGAGGAGACTACTCCCGACCATACAGGCGTCACCCCACGACCATGTGAAAACAGCCGAAAAATTTGCCTAAGTGGGACAGGCCCTTTAAGCAACTGGTAAAGCTGCTGATAAAGCTGCTGCTGTCCAAAGACCCAAGTTCGATCCTGACTTCAGGTGCTGTCTGTTTGGAGTTTGCATGTTCTCCCTGTGGTCACACGGGTTTCCTTCGGATGCACCAGTTTCCTCACACATTCCAAAGATTTATGACTTTGTAGATTAATTGTCCTCTGTAAATTGCCCTGCGTGTATAGGGAGTGGATATGAAAGTGTGATACATGTAAACGGGTGCAAATGGGTGATCGATGGTTGGTGTGGACTCGGTGGGCCAAGGGGATTGTTTCTATGCTGTATCTCTCAACTAAACTAAACATGCTGCCTGACCCGTTGAGTTATTCTAGCATTTAGTGTTTTTTTATGTAAGCCAGCACCTGCAGTTCATTGTGTCTTTATATATGTTGTCTCTTATTTTCACAGGAAAGAGCCAAAATTTCCCTCAGAAATAGAATGAATGGGGAGCAGAATGGACCTAGTGCAAACAATACAGATAATATTTGAGAAATTATTGGGACTTATAGCCATTAAACCCCTAGGGCCCTACAAGCTTCATCCCAATGTCTTGATAGATCAGAATGTTTTTTCCCAGGATGGAAAAGTCAAAGTCTAGCTTTAAGATGAGAGAAGCTTAATTTAAAGGAGATGTGCAGAGCAACTTTTTTTCATAGAGGGTGGTGGGTGTCTGGAATGCGCTGCCAAGGGTGGTGGTGGAGGCAGATACAATATTGGTGTTTAAGTGGCTCTTAGGTAGATATGTGGATATGCTGCGAATAAATGGCTATGGGTCGTGTGCTGGCATATGAGGTTATAGAGTCATAGAGTCATACAGTGTGGAAACAGGCCCTTTGGCCCAACTTGCCCACACCGGCCAACAATGTCCCAGCTACACTAGTCCCACTTGCCTGCGCTTGGTCCATATCCCTCCAAACCAGTCCTTTCCATGTACCAGTCTAACTGTTTCTTAAATGATGGGATAGTGCCAGCCTCAACTACCTCCCCTGGCAGCTTGTTCCATACATCCACCATCCTTTGTGTGAAAAAGTGAAAAAGGAATACTCGGAATCCTATTAAATCTTTTTCCCTTCACCTTGAACCTATGTCCTCTGGTCCTCAATTCTCCTATTCTTGGCAAGAGACTCTTGCATCTACCCAATCTATTCCTCTCATGATTTTGTACACCTCCATAAGATCACCCCTCATCTTCCTGCGCTCCATGGAATAGACCCAGCCTACTCAACCTCTCCCTATAGCTCACACCCTCTAATCCTGGCAACTTCCTCGTCAATCTTTTCTGAACCCTTTCAAGCTTGACGATATCTTTCCTATAACATGGCGGCCAGAACTGAACACAATATTCTAAATGTGATCTCACCAACATCTTGTACAACTGCAACATGACCTCTCAACTTCTATACTCAATACTCTGACTGCTGAAGGCCAAACTGCAGATGCTGGTTTAAACCAAAGATAGATACAAAAAGCTGCTGTTACTCAATGGGTCAGACAGCATCTCTGGAGAAAATGAATAGATGAGGTCAAACGCAAATTGGAGGAACAGCACCTCATATTTAGCCTGGGCAGCTTACAACCCAGTGGTATGAATTTTGATTTCTCTAACTTTCATTAACACTTGCAAGCCTCTCACTCCATCCCTCCCCCACCCAAGGCAGTGTACTAGCTTCAAAGTCATCTTGTTGAGTCTCATTGTCTGTAACTTGTTTTCACCAAGGCCACATCTAACTATGGCCTGTTTCCTTAACCATTGTTACAATTTTGCATATTTTTACTTCATTTTTTCCATATCTCTCAAGATCATCGTCTATATCTCTCATTTCCCTGTCCCCTGACCCTCAGTCTGAAGAAGGGTCTCGACCCGAATCATCACCTATTCCTTTTCCCCAGAGATGCTGCCTGACCCTCTGAGTTACACCAGCTTTTTGTGTCTATCTACTTGTACTTTTATATGTTCTATGGTGAACATAGACAGGCATATGGAGATAATGGATTCACTGATTATCATGTAGGAAAATGGAATAGGTTTGAGAGGTGTTTTTGAGGGGGAGTAAATGTAACTTCATTATTTAAAAGTAAGGCAAGAGAGAGAAAATGAAAAACCACAGACCAGTTAACTGGACGTCAAGGGTCAGGAAATTGTTGAAATCTTTTACCAAGTCAATTGTAACACAGCACTTAGAAAATAATAATAGGATTGGACAGAGCCAACATTTCTCAACGGAAAGAAAATTATGTTTGACAAGCCAGTTAATGTTTTATTTTTGAGTCGGGAACCAACAGAATAGATAATAGCAAACCAGTGATGTGTTTGGACATTCAGAAGTCCTGCAATGAAATGCCACACAGGAGATTTATAAACTAAATTAGGGCACATGAGATTGGAGGTAATGAAGAAGAATGTAACTGTCCCAAAAATGGAGAATAGAAATAAACAGGTCATTTTTCATATAGGAATGCAGTGATGTGAGAGCTGCAAGAACTGGTGCATGGACCTCAGATGTTCACAACTCATATCAATGATTTTGATATCAAGTATAATATATCCACATTTGCCAATGATACAGAAGTAGATGGTGGTGTGAGTTTTAGTTTCTAGTTTAGTTTAGAGATACAGAGCAGAAACAGGCCCTTCGGCCCACCGAATGCGCACCGACCAGCGATCCCCGCTACACACACTAGGGACAGGTTTTACACATACACCAAGCCAATTAACCTACAAACCTGTGCGTCTTTGGAGTGTGGGAGGAAACCGAAGATCACGGAGAAAACCCACGCAGGTCATGGAGAGAACGTACAAACTCTGTACAGGCAAGCACCCGTAGTCAGGATCGAACCCGGGTCCCGGGCGCTGTAAGACAGTAGCTCTACCGCTGTGCCACCGTGCCGCCCTCTGACAATTGTGCCAGCGATACAGAAGTAGATGGCAATGTGAGTTGCGAGGAAGTTATGGAGATAGGCATGGTGAATGGGGCAGATGGAACAAACTGCAGGAAAATGCGAGGGCATCGACTTTGGATTAAGTAGAAAGGCAGAGAACATCTTCATCTAAATGGTGAGAGATTGAAAAGTGATGGTGTTCAGAGGAACCTAAGTGTTCTTGTGAAGAAATAAAGATAAATGAACTTACAGATATTAAAACCATTCAAGAAAACAAATGGTACATTGGTCCAGATCGCAAGAGGACTTGAGTAGATACTGAATAGCATTGCAGGAACAGAGGGAGTGCTAAAAATGTTCACCAGATCGCTGGCTGGGGTGAGGTTACCCTATGGGGAGTGATTAGACATAATCCAGGTTAGACATACACTCATGGACAGCAAGTGCTGAAGTAACTCAGCAGGTCTGGCAACATCTCTGGAAAACATGGAGAGGCGACGTTTCGGGACGGGACTTTTCTTCAGACTCATATTGACACTTCAAACCTGGGCCAACACTCAACTGGGTTTGGAAGAAAATGCTGTGATCTTTTCAAGACATACAACATTTTTTTCTGGGACTTGACATGACAGATGCAGGGATGTGCATAGTCCAGGGATACCATGCGCAGAGTATCCAGAAACATAGAGAATAGGTGCAGGAGTAGGCCATTCAGCCCTCTGAGCCAGCACCGCCATTCATAGAAAATAGAAACAAAGAAACATAGAAAATAGGTGCAGGAGGAGGCCATTCGGCCCTTCGAGCCAGCACCACCATTCATTGTGATCATGGCTGATCGTCCCCAATCAATAACCCATGCCTGCCTTCTCCCCATTCAATATGATCATGGCTGATCATCCTAAATCACTACCCTGTTCCTGCTTTCTCCCCATATCCCTTGATTACGTTAGCAGTAAGAGCTAAATCTAACTCTCTCTTGAAAACATCCAGTGCATTGGCCTCCACCGCCTTCGGTGGCAGAGAATTCCACAGATTCACATCTCTCTGGGTGAAAAAGGAATTCACTACCTCAAAATAAAGGGCTGACAGTTCAGGACTGAAATAAGAAACACCTTCATCCAGAGAGTTGAGAATCATCACAATTTTCTAGCCAAAACAGTTCTGGGTACTCAGTAGCTAAGTATATTTAAAACAGAGATTGATAGATTTCATGAGTCACTCAAGTAGTTTCTGGTACATTTGCAAGGCAGTAAATAAAATATTTATTCTAAGTGTAAGGTTTCCAAAGGAAAACATTAATAAAATTGGCCCTTGCATGAATTCTGAAAAGCATACAAATATTTCGCTCTAGATTACCACTCAATGATATCGTTGGCATTGGCACTTCATCTTTCAGTACAAATATTAAAAGGAACCTAAAGGGTAACTTGTTTTACACAAAGGGTGGTGTGGTGTGTATATGGAATGAGATACCAGAGGAGGTAGTTGTGGTAGGTATTATAGTAACGTTTCAGAAACATTTGGACATGACATGTTTCTGAAACGTAATTATAGTAACATTTCAGAAACATTTTCCAACGCCAATTGTTTCTGCCATCAATCCAGCTATGGTCAGGTAATGTGACAGAAGCCAATGAATGGGGATTGAGTGGCTCTTTAACTTTGTGATGCTTTGCTTCAGACTGCATGTACTCTTAGTCTGAAGAAGGGTCTCGACCCGAAGCATCACCCATTCCTTCTCTCCAGAGATGCTGCCTGTCCCGCTGAGTTACTCCAGCACATTGTGTCTCTATCTTCAGTGTAAACCAGCATCTGCAGTTCCTTCTGAAACTTTCTGACTGATGGACAAAATAAAAACCTTGCTCAAAAAAACCTACTGCATTTTGTGCTGCGTAGAGTATCAGAATGCAGAGCGTATCTCTCCAATGTCAGATGCAATTCATTTGGTAGCACCTTTAGTCTGAAAATAAGATGCCAGGATCAAATCTTGCTCCAGGAATTATAATGACAATATTGAATCATGCAGGCTAGTGCAGTATTGAGGGTGTACTACACTGTCAGAGGAACCTGTCACCTCTTTCAGGTGAATATGAAAGATCCCAAGCAGCTAAGGGAGGAAACATTATCCGATCAATATTTGTTCCTAGATAATCATTCTTAAAAAAACAATTAAAAGTGGCGCAGTGGTAGAGTTGCTGCCTAATAGCGCCAGGCACCTGGGTTTGATCCCAACTATGGGTGCTGGCTGTACGGAGTTTGTATGTTCTCCCCGTAACCATGTAGGTTTTCTCTTGGAGCTCTGGTTTCCTCCCGCATCCCAAAGAAGTACCTGTTTGTAGGTTAATCGGCTTCTGTACATTATATATGTAGGATAGAACTACATGGGGGAACGTTGGTCGGTGTGGACTTGGTGTATCCACACTGTATCTCTAAACTAAACTAAACTAAATGTCACCATCGCCAGATGTCTGTGGAAATGTTCTGTGTGCAACTTGGCTCCTGGGCTTCCTACATTACAGTAATATCTGCATTTCACGCAAAGTACATTGAATGCAGAGTGCTTTTGGATGTTCTAATAGGGATTTGAAAGGTGCTATATAATACAAGCCTTCATTCTAAATCTCTGAGCCACTGCCAGTACTTCAAATGTAAATAGATTAAACTTTTCCTCCCACACCCAACACTAATACAGCACAACATTTAAAGAGCAGAGATGTGGAACTGCAGATACTGGTTTACAAAAAAGACACAAAGTGCTGGAGTCTCAGTCTGAAGAACGGTCTCGACCCAAAATGTCACCTATTCTTTTTCTCCAGCGATGTTGCCTCACCCGCTGAGTTACTCCAACATTTTGTGTCTAAATTATGTTAAATTTGACTTTGAACATAAAAAAGGCACAAAGTATCTCAATGGGTCAGGTAGCATCCCAGGAGAATGTGGATAGGTGATGTTTTAGGTCCGATCCGAAATCTCACCTATCAACATTCTCCAAGGAAGCTGCCTGACTCACTAGTTACTCCAGCACTTTTTGTCAATATTTAAAGAGTTGACTTCTCAAACAAAAGCATTAAATGACTTTTAACAGAATATGAGTACCTGTACTCTTTCTACCCAGTATACCGGTGGAAAAGCAGAAGCAGGAAAAGGTAGGTGTAAATGGGGACTTGACATTCCTGTGGAGAGGCTCTGGGCAATAGTGGGTGAGGTCTCCTGGGGAGAGAGACTGGTCAAGATCCAGAATCTTGCCCCTAATTCTTTTGATTCACTTTAAGATTGATATTGGTGGAATTCAGACAATCGTTACTGTCAAGTCTTCTAATCTTTTTGTGCAGATTCCCCGCTTGAAAGGGATCTGATTCATCCACCCCAAAATGATGAACTGGATTTCACTCAATGACCAAACCACTTATTTTCCATTTTTTTCCTCCTTTTATTTTGGCAGATTCAGCAATTAATTGACAGTTTCACTTGATTTATTGCTTCAGCCATTACTTTGAAGGCATTTGGATGTTGTAGGTCTTAAGGTATTTAACAGTTTAGTCTTTTAGCAGGTGAAAAACTGGCTGCCAATCGGGTGCTGTAGATAATCAGTCCTGCGTGCCTTCGCTGGCGATCGCGGCAGTTTTTAGGACAGTCTCTTAGATTATACTGTTCAAGTTTTTAGCCGCAAGTCAACTTCCGTCTTTTCCTCGTTTCCGGTGCTGTGTGCCCTTTTTTAAAGCCCCGGGCGGAACTCGGCTTATCTCCGCTTCTCTGTTCACGGTCGGGCTGACTCTGCTCCCGACCGGGCTTTCTCTGCTTTCTCCCCCCACCGGGTTGACTGTTCCCAGTTGGGCTGAAGACTCAGCCTCTTGTCGGTGGCTTTTCTGGACCTGTCCGTGGCCTTCACGGTACTAGGCCCCCACCCGACGCCTGTGGCTGCTGCTTGGGCTTGGCTGTGGGCTGCACAGCCCTGGATACATTCCAGGTAAGCTGACACTGTGCTTGGTGACCCTTACTGCCCCTGCTTGATTTCCTAGCTCTTCCCTGAGCTATTGCTTCCCGTTCCTACCTTTTTTCTTTTTGGCGCCAATTCAAAACCATTTGGCTTGGTGCTGTTCCACTTGTTTCCAAATACTACTTCTATTTTTAACTTTTGTTTTCGATTCTTCTTGCTGGCCTTGTTCTTATCTTCGTTCTTTTATCCTCGTCGCCAATTGTTGTGTATTCGGATGCTTTGAACAGTCTTTAATAAAGGCTCGGACACGGGAGGAATCATACAAGCTTCTCTACTGCAGGACGCCACCTTGTCTTTTTTGCTCCTGCGTACTTGCCCCAGACATCACAAGACACCAATTACTTATCCTAATTATCCCATACCTAACACTCCTCCCCCTTTAACTTGGAGCCCGGTAACACCAATTATATTACATACATAATACTCCTCCCCCTTTAACTTGGAGGCAGGTAATACCTTTCATTACAGTTTGACTTGACACCTCCCACTCGATCTTCCAATGGAACCACTTGGGAGATCGACGCTTTAAAGTCAAACTTTGAAGTCTAGGTTTGAACTTGGTCTCCTGATGCATTGCTGTCTTGTTCTTCTACTGGAAGCAAGACAACCAGCCGCCTAACATCCCTGTGAACAATCGTGGCTTGGATCCTGTCCTTCCCCTGAGTGGAATGCCTTGCCCTTCCTTTCAAAGCCTTTGTCAGAGGAATGGAGTAACTTGGAAAGACCCGTACATTAACGTCTCTCACGATGCCTTTGCGGTCTGGATTGGAGCTGATGACTCTGCCCAGCTTGAATTGCCCCCTCAGTGCATTTTGGTCACTTAACCAGACAATGTCTCCGGCAGTGACATTTCTCTGAGTGGTGTGCCACTTGCTCCTTATAAACAAGTTAGGACCGGCGAGTTGGCTCCAGCTCTTCCAAAACTTGTTCACCTCTGACTGCATTGTTCTAAGTCTTTTGTAGGGGTAGCTGGAAAAGTCAAAAGTCTTGATGTCTCCGCACTGAGATGCTCGGCCAAGCAGAAGAGTATTTGGTGTGATGTACTGAACGCAGTCTTCCCGGCTTTGTATCCTGGCGTTGATCGGACGTTCATTTGACAGGTTGGCTGCCACGTAAAGAGCTGTCTGAAACTCACTATAACTGAGTGACGATTCTTTTCCAAAACTTTGGAGCGCTCTCTTCACAACACGCACAGCAGCTTCCGCAGCGCCATTTCTGTGTGGAGATTCAGCAGGATGGATTTTCCACATCCACTCTGTTCCATTTTTAGCTGCGTTCTCCTCCAAAGCTGCTCTGTCCAGGTTGTCCAAAAATCTATATAGTTCCTCTAAGACTGGTTTTGCGCCAATAAAATTGGTGCCTGGATCTGACCAGATCTTCTTGGGGTGCCCACGGATTGCTGTGAATCTTTGATAAGCCATCAGAAACCCTTCACTTGATAAGGTGTTGACTAACTCTGTGTGGATGGCTCTGCTGGCCATACAGCAGAAGACAACTCCCCAGACTTTGAGTTTTACCCTCTTCTTGACGTCATCGTGTACGTGGTAGGGTCCAAAGAGGTCTACTGTTGTAAACTCAAAAGGAGCAGCAGGTTCAGTTCTTTCAAGCGGCAGATCACTCATTACTTGTTGACATTTCTTTGCCTTTGCTTTCTTGCAGATTATGCAGTGATCAACGACTTTTTGAGCAATTCTCCTTCCTTCTATGACCCAAGCCTTTCCTCTCATTTTAAGCAAGGTCCCAGCCACTCCGTCATGACTCTCCCTGTGAGCCTCCCGAGCTAGCAGCATGGACACCCAGGCATCAACGGGCAGGATGGGAACAGCAACATTATCCTCTTCAAAGCTCTGCCACCACAAACCATCAGCCCAGAATCTTGGTCTTCATAGGCTACCAGTCGATCCGTTGTGGTGCTTGGGAAAGTTGTGCCCAATTGCGCAGCACAAAAAAATGTCTTTTAGAGCATTTTCTCGTTCTCTTACTGTAATGACTCCTGTCAAAGAGATGGCCTCCCACTTTGGATCGTTTAGGGCTTTTTCCTTGCCAAGAAACCCTTCGCTGCTCTCCAATACCATGCGACTGTCTTGATCAGTCAAGTTAGAATGCTGAACCGCTTGACATCAACAAGGTTGTGAATAGCTGACCCTGCAGGTGGTCTCTTTGGGTTTGTGGGTTCCGGTTCTTGTTTCTCTACTTTGGCTCTTGATAGTGCTGCAACAAAAGCTTTCTTCTGTAACTTTTCGATGTTCTCTCTGGCAGTGGCAGCCAGTTCCTTAGCTGATTTTATTGGCCACTCACTCACAGGCAACACCAGGAACTTCGGTCCATTTTGCCACTCCGAATACTGATCAAGGTCTTGAGGGCTGGCACCTCTGGTGATTACATCAGCGATGTTTTGTGGGCCAGGAATCCACCGCCAGTCTTGAATGTTGGTGCTTGTTTGAATCTCTCCAATCCGATTGGCGAAGAATGTGTGAAATCCGTAGCTTTCTCGCTGTATTGCACCAAGGATTGTTTGGGTATCCACAAGATGATACCACTTCTCCACTTGAATTCGACTGTGTAGCTCGAAATACTTCCTCAGGCGTGAGGCGAACACTGCTCCGCACATCTCTGCTTTAACAGCGTCTCCTCTGTGGTCCAAGGGAGTTAACTTGGCCTTGGATTCCACAAGTCTGACAATTGGGCCATGGTCTGAATCCCATCTCAGGTACATCACCGCCCCGTAGGTGTGCTCACTTCCGTCAGAAAAGGTGATCCCCAAGAGTTCAGTTGCGGAGCAAGAGGGAGTCAGTGCCCTGACGAACTTGACTTTTCCAAGTTGTACATACTCTTCAAAGAGCTTAATTGCATCCTCCCTGAGTCCATCTTAGAGTGCCACGTCCCATGTGTCTCTGACCGAACAGCTTCCCTCTTTTGCTTCTTGGAAAGCTCTGCGTACTAGAATCGCTCCCTTTTGCTTAACAAGAGCCACTATGCCGATGGGGTCATATAGCCCTGCTACCTGGCTGAGAAGCTCTCTTCTTGTTAGGGGATTTGGCGTCTGAGTTATGATTTGCTCTTGTAGAAGGCCTTGACCAAGCCGCATCTTTTTCTTTCTCTTGGAGAAATTGATTCCCACCATAACGTGGAGCATGTCCTCTTCAACAATGTAGCCCAGACCAAGTGCATTTTTATCATCATCATGCATTTGGTTTGGTAGGATCATGGTTTTTGTTGTGCTTTTCTTTAAAGTACCACTGTCCTCCTTCTTCCCACTTTGGCCAGACAGAACCCAAGGCTTGAGCTCAAACCCACCAGCTTTCAGGATTCGTTCCACATTTGCTGTGATGATTCTCAACTGGTCGAGGCTGTTGTGAGATGTGAGGATGTCGTCAACATAGCTGTCTTTCTGGAGTACTTGCTGCTCATCCTTGAGGTGGGTAAAAGAAGGAAGATTAGCATACTCTCCCAGCTCCTCTCGGAATCTCGCCAGAGGAATATGTGTAAGTGTACTTCACGGTCCTCCAACCAGACTGAGTTATACATCTTCTTTATGTCTCCCAGAGCAGCATAGATTCCGCCTCTGAATTGGAGGAGGACGGCACGAATTTGGTTGAGGACGTCTGGACCTTTCATCAGCAAATCATTTGAGCTGACACCATTGCACTTTTGACTGCTGTTCCACACTAGTCTCACTGGGGTCGTGACAGAGTGGGGGTTTGGAGCAATTAGGTGACTCACATACCACACTGGTCCCTCCCAGTTTGCAATCATGTCTTCGGACAATTTGATTGCAGCCTTTCGGTCCACCATGTCGTGCACCTGAGCTGTGTAGGCACTTTTCCATTCAGGTTCTCTGGATAGCTGCCTCTCCGTCCTGAGAAATGTGGCTTCCACTGTCCTTTTATTTTTTGGTAGAGAAGCTGGGTCTTCCAGCCAAGGATAGCTAGCATGCCAATGTGGATCTTTACTGTGACGGTCTCCTGTTACGTAGGTGAGGCCTTCCCTAACCACTTCGAGCTCTCTCTCTTCAGCAAGAGTCATTTCTTTTCCGCCTGGCTGGCAGTTTCCACAGCGGCAATCCCCGCACTTTGGCTCGCATGCTGCTCCAATGCTATCCCACTTCCACCAATCCAAGAAGTCCCGATTGGCGGTTGATGTACGTGACTTCTGGACTTTGACGGCGACCTGTTCGTTTGGTGAAAGTTCCTCAGGGACTGCGTGAGTGAGCTCCTCATACTTTAAAGCAGCTGCTCTCATTAATCTTGCGAAGTGTGTTTTGGACATGTGGGCTGACATGGTAAGCTTCTCAAACAGCTCAGGATGACAACCTCCAACAGTCTTTCCCAGTGGTCCATCCCACAGAATGAGATCTCCAACAGTTCTAATCCTCTGAGGCGCTAGCTGACCTTCTCTATGGCTTATGAGCAAATGTATCTCTTTTGGTCTCACAAGTTCCTCAAGTGGGACGTCTGGAAATAACTTTTGCAGCTGCTGTGGTGTCACATGTTTGTGAACATCTGCAATGCTGTCCAATCCATAACAAACTAACTGGTGCGACTTGAGTGTGCCCTTGGGAGTCTTCACTCGGATCTTTAGAAGGTAGCGCCTCGTCTCTACGTGGACCTTCATCCCCCCAACTCCATGGACGATAAGCGTGATGTCTTCACTCCTAAGGTTCAGTCTACTCGCAGCCTTGTGAGTTATGTAGTTGGTATCTGAAGCCAAGTCAATTAATGTCCCAACCTTTTGTCCAGCATTTGCTACGACCTCCAGAAGCATCATAATCACTGGGTGCTCTTGAAGTCCACCTTCTTTTAGGAGGCTTGGCTGATCCTTTGCAGTGTTGAAGGCTCTTGATGCAGTGTTGGAGAACACATCTCGGCATTGTTTTGCCAACTCTGGTGGAAGTTTGCTAAAAAACTCCTCTTGGTCCACTGTATATTTCTTTTAGCCTTTACCTTCCTCTGGACCAAATTTACTCCTTCTCTGATCCACACTGCTTTTCCTCATCTCATAATTGGGGCACAGATAATTATGATGCTCAGGAGTCTGTTCATCCTTGCAGATTTGATTTTTACACAGATATGCAGGTTTGCAGTATGAACCATCATCATGAACTTCAAGACACTTTTTGCATGCTCCCAACTTCTTTCCTGCAGCTCTTTTCTCTGTCAGCTTTAGCCCTCGAAACTGCTTGCAGAAGTACAGCTTTCTTTTATGCTTTACGTCACCACAGACTACACAACTTGTGTGGTCATTTCCTGACTTGGTAGACTTGGTTCTGCCATGTCTTGGTTCAGTCCGAGTTTCCTTTCTACTCGGCTCCTCGTCCCTCAGTTGCTCGAGCGGTTCGTATATGCTCTCCTGCTCTTTGAGAAATGACAAGAGACTGTCAACCCGTTTCTCTGGTGCCACAGCATTCTTCTTGTCAGCTACATAAACCAGCCATTCCTTTTTGAGGGTTTCTGGAAGCTTGGTTTCAATTGATTTTGTCATCAGTGGATTTTTAATAGCGCCTGTGTCTCCGAGATCGCTCAAGTCCTTAAGCGCCTTTTCCACAGCTTGAATTAATTCCACTATTTTACGTGGCTGATGTCCTCTGACAGGTGGAATTCTTTGAAGCTCCTCCACTATTTCAATAGCAATAGCTGTTTGATTTCCAAACCGGTTCTCTAGGACACGAAAGATATCATCTGCAGTGTTATAACTTGTGAGGCGGAGGTCTCTTGTAATTTTGTCCTCCAGACTGTCCAGCAATTGAACCTTCTTCACCTCATTTGATCCAGTGGGTTCACCTTGCTTTTGCAGTCCTTCCCAATCCTTCCTCCATCTATAAAAGTCACGCTTGTTTCCAGTAAACTTAGGAAGGGCCGTGGGTCTCAGTCTGATGGCTGGTGAAGGATAATTGAAAGCATTCGCCGTTTGTGCTAATCCTTCAGCGTACTTCCTTATTCTTGCCAGTATGAAGTCAGCCTTCCTGGAAACCAGCTTGGGGACGAGAAGCTCGAGTGTTCTTAGGTGTTTCTGGAAGCTCTCTTGCTCATCCAGAGGGACCCAACGTTTCCACCGACTGTACGTCTCCTTTGCAGTCTCTACCAGTTTCTGCAGGTGGTTAAGCATGAATTCATATGCTTCTTCGTTGCTATTTGATGGTGCGGTGGCAGCAGCAAATTCACATGCACCATCTGCTGTCTGTAGTGAGGTGGATAATTCAACATTTCCAAAGTTTGCCCATAGAGTGTCCTGGATACATAGATACATAGATACATAGAAAATAGGTGCAGGAGTAGGCCATTCGGCCCTTCGAGCCTGCACCGCCATTCAATATGATCATGGCTGATCATCCAACTCAGTATCCCGTACCTGCCTTCTCTCCACACCCCCTGATCCCTTTAGCCACAAGGGCCACATCTAACTCCCTCTTAAATATAGCCAATGAACTGGCCTCAACTACCATCTGTGGCAGAGAGTTCCAGAGATTCACCACTCTGTGTGAAAAAGTTTTTCCTCATCACGGTCTTGAAGGATTTCCCCCTTATCCTTAAGCTGTGACCCCTTGTCCTGGACTTCCCCAACATCGGGAACAATCTTCCTGCGTCTAGCCTGTCCAACCCCATAAGAATTTTGTACGTTTCTATAAGATCCCCTCTCAATCTCCTAAATTCTAGCGAGTATAAGCCAAGTCTATCCAGTCTTTCTTCATATGAAAGTCCTGACATCCCAGGAAGCAGTCTGGTGAACCTTCTCTGCACTCCCTCTATGGCTATAATGTCCTTCCTCAGATTTGGAGACCAAAACTACGCAATACTCCCGGTGTGGTCTCACCAAGACCCTGTACAACTGCAGTAGAACCTCCCTGCTCCTATACTCAAATCCTCTTGCTATGAAGGCCAACATACCATTCGCTTTCTTCACTGCCTGCTGCACCTGCATGCCTACTTTCAATGACTGGTGTACCATGACACCCAGGTCTCGCTGCATCTCCCCATTTCCTAATCGGCCACCATTTAGATAATAGTCTGCCTTCCCGTTTTTGCCACCAAAGTGGATAACCTCACATTTATCCACATTATACTGCATCTGCCAAACATTTGCCCACTCACCCAGCCTATCCAAGTCACCTTGCAGTCTCCTAGCATCCTCCTCACAGCTAACACTGCCCCCCAGCTTAGTGTCATCCGCAAACTTGGAGATGTTGCTTTCAATTCCCTCCTCCAGATCATTAATATAAATTGTAAATAGCTGGGGTCCCAGCACTGAGCCTTGCGGTACCCCACTAGTCACTGCCTGCCATTGTGAAAAGGACCCGTTTACTCCTACTCTTTGCTTCCTGTTTGCCAGCCAGTTCTCTATCCACATCAATACTGAACCCCCAATACCGTGTGATTTAAGTTTGTATCCTAATCTCTTATGTGGTACCTTGTCGAAGAGCCCTTTGACCTCCTTCAGTTTCGAATCACACTCCTTTGCAGTCTTTGCCAGGTTGGCTTTTTGCTGTTCAGTTAACACAGCTTCCTCATCTGCGTCCAGCTCCGCCTCCAGCTCTGCAATGAGTCCAGCCTCCACATCGTCATTGGCTTCCATGACTTTTTCGGCCTCTTGCATGAGTTTGTTGAAATTGTTCCTGAGCTCCTCTTCAGACATTTCTTTATGGTTCCTAATGATGCTGTTAACAAGACGAGAGAATGCCCATTTTGCTGTTGTCCTCTCCACCTTGAGCTGCTCAGCTGACTTTCCAGTAACTTCATCAGCCATGATTTATCTTGACTTAACTGTCTCTTTTCCAGGTTTCCAGATCTCCTGGTCACAGCAGTTTTTCACTGTCAAGCCTTCTAATGTTTTTGTGCAGATTCCCCGAAATGATGAACTGGATTTCACTCAATGACCAAAGCACTTCTTTTCCATTTTTTTTCCTCCTTTTATTTTGGCAGATTCAGCAATTAATTGACAGTTTCACTTGATTTATTGCTTCAGCCATTACTTTGAAGGCATTTGGATGTTGTAGGTCTTAAGGTATTTAACAGTTTAGTCTTTTAGCAGGTGAAAAACTGGCTGCCAATCGGGTGCTGTAGATAATCAGTCCTGCATGCCTTCGCTGGCGATCGCGGCAGTTTTTAGGACAGTCTCTTAGATTATACTGTTCACGTTTTTAGCCGCAAGTCAACTTCTGTCTTTTCCTCGCTTCCGGTGCTGTGTGCCCTTTTTTAAAGCCCCGGGCGTAACTCGGCTTATCTCCGCTTCTCTGTTCACGGTCGGGCTGACTCTGCTCCCGACCGGGCTTTCTCTGCTTTCTCCCCCCACCGGGTTGACTGTTCCCAGTTGGGCTGAAGACTCAGCCTCTTGTCGGTGGCTTTTCTGGACCTGTCCGTGGCCTTCACGGTACTAGGCCCCCACCCGACGTCTGTGGCTGCTGCTTGGGCTTGGCTGTGGGCTGCACAGCCCTGGATACATTCCAGGTAAGCTGACACCATGCTTGGTGACCCTTACTGCCCCTGCTTGATTTCCTAGCTCTTCCCTGAGCTATTGCTTCCCGTTCCTACCTTTCTTCTTTTTGGCGCCAATTCAAACCCTTTTGGCTTGGTGCTGTTCCACTTGTTTCCAAATACTACTTCTATTTTTAACTTTTGTTTTTGATTCTTCTTGCTGGCCTTGTTCTTATCTTCGTTGTTTTATCCTCGTCGCCAATTGTTGTGTATTCGGATGCTTTGAACAGTCTTGAATAAAGGCTCGGACACGGGAGGAATCATACAAGCTTCTCTACTGCAGGACGCCACCTTGTCTTTTTTGCTCCTGCGTACTTGCCCCAGACATCACAAGACACCAATTACTTATCCTAATTATCCCATCCCTAACACTCCTCCCCCTTTAACTTGGAGCCCGGTAACACCCATTATATTACATACATAATACTCCTCCCCCTTTAACTTGGAGGCAGGTAATACCTTTCATTACAGTTTGACTTGACAGTTACTGTTGTTGAACTCGACCTACCATTTGATTAAATTATGCTAAATTTGACTTTGAACGTAAAACTGGACACAAAATGCTGGAGTAACTCAGCGCATCAGGCAGCATCTCTGAAAAAGATATATAGATATATATATATCCTGTCGCATCTGCACCATCAATCAACTTTACTGAGTGAGATGACTTAAGTGAACCTAACTACTCTCAGACTTTCAGAGTGGAAAATCGTGTTTTCATCAAAGGTCTGTCAGATTAGTACTTAACGGAGAAAGGCAGACAGTAGACCACGGGGCACAGCGGCAGTGAATTCTGTCATCTCCAGGCATGTGTGCAGGTAATAAAACCAAAGAGCTCCCATTACAGTTCAGATCAAACATTATTTACTTTAGCAATGAAACAGGCCATTCAGCCCACGTTGAAACGTCGCCCATTCCTTCCCTCCAGAGATGCTGTCTCACCCGCTGAGTTACTCCAGCATTTTGTGTTGAACATCCATCACCCGCTCACACAAGTTCTATCTTATCTCACCATCTCATCCACTCCCTATACACCAGGGGCAATTTTACAGAGGCTAATTAACCGACAGACCCGCACATCTTCGAGATGTGGGAGGAAGCCGGAGCACCCGGAGAAAACCCACATGGTCACAGGAAGAACACCCACACAGAAAGCACCCGAGGTCAGAAACGGACCCAGGTCTCGAGCGCTGTGAGTTTATACCGACTGGAAATATATTAAAAAGGCTGCAGATTCTGTAAATTTGAAACATTAACAGAAAACGCTGAAAAAGCTCAGCAAGTCAGGCAGCATGCGTAGAAAATAGAAACAGTCGATGTTTTGTGTCCACAATCCTTCATCAGAATTAAGGAAGAGAGAGATACAGGTTGATTTTCAGTAGGAGGGAAGGTGAAGGAGGAACGTGTAGAACAAGGAGGTATCCTAAAGGGGGCGTAACTAAACTAAACTAAACTAAACTAAACTAAACTAAACTATCCATGATAGGATAAATTTAATTGGCTTAATTTTGTATTTGATTTGTTAATTTCAAAATAGACTTTAGTCGAGAAATAAATATATACAATACATGATCCTTACAAACTCCATCCGACCTTCTTGAAGGCTATACATACATTTAATACTGTTTACACAAATCACACAATTTTACCCCCCACCTTTGCCACTCATGTGACCCACTGGCGTGGAATTTCTTCCATTATTTTGAGGGGCGTCTCCACCACATCCTGCCCCCAATATCCAGCAGCGGAAGGACCCTAGACTGTGGTCCTCTCCCACAGAGCCTAGGTGTTGGCTGCACCAAGCTTCAGTGCGTCCCTCAGCACATACTCTTGCAGTCTGCAGCGGGCCAGTCAGCAACATTCCCCAACAGACATCTCGCTCTGCTGGGAGGTCAACAAAGCTCGGGCAGACCAAAGGGCATCTTTCACCGAGATGATGACCTTCCAGGAGCATTTGATGTCCATCTCTGAATGCGTCCCTGGGAACAGTCCATAAATCACTGAGTCCTCTGTGACGGAGCTGTTCGGAATAAATCGTGACAGGAACCCTTGCAAACCTCTCTAGACTCTCTTTGCAAATCCACACTCTGCGAAAAGGTGGGTAACCGTCTCCTCTCCATGGCAGCTGTCCCGAGGGTGCAGGAAGGATCTGACTGGGAAGGCTCCCCTCACCGCCAGCCAAGCCAGGTCCTGGTGCTTGTTGGTGAGTTCTGGCGATGAGGCATTTCTCCAGACAAGCTGGGCTTAATGCAAACAGTTATCAGGGGTTGAGGAACTGCCTCTGGAAGTTCTACCCCTCTGTTATCCAACTTCTGAATGATCCCTCCATAGGCTGGGGTAATTCCAATTCAACCCTCCCCCATTGAGAACATTGCCTATGGAACAGATGCACTACTGTGCTCTACAATGCTGAGAACTGTATTCTGCACTCTCTATCTCCCCCATGTAAGTATCAGCCCGCCCCTCGCCTGTTTAACATTGAAGAGCTTTACAATATTGCATCTTTCTCCAACCTGTAAAGTATGTAACAGGAAAAGGCAGAGGTGTGAATGAATGTGGAAAAGTGGGGCGGGAGTGACATGTGCAGAACATACATGCTGCCATGGACCTTTCCTGTGCTGTAAACTCCATTTAGTTCAACGAATCTACGCACGGAACAAGGAGAATGGTGCTGTAATCGCTTCAAAGGCAAGGGAAGGTCCATTAAATATCTTAATTGGTGGGTTGGTTGTGGAGAGGGTCAACAGCTTCAAGTTCCTGATTGTGCTCGTCTCTGGAGATCTGTCCTAGGCCCAACACAAACAAGATCACATGTTGTTAGATCCTCAGAGGTTCGAGGAGATTTGGAAAATACTTTATTGCCAAATACTTTATCAAACTTCTGCAGGTGTATGTGAGTGTGTGGAATTCTCTGCCTCATAGGGCGGTGGAGGCTGGTTCTCTGGATGCTTTCAAGAGAGAGTTATGGCCCTGTCCCACGGTACGAGTTCATTCCAAGAGCTCTCCCGTGTTTGCCCTGATTCGAACTCGGAGATTTACGGTAATGGCTGCTCGTCGGTACTCAGGGCTCTCTCGTGGACATTTTTCAACATGTTGAAAAGTCTTCCCGAGCTTACCGCGTTTCCCGAATACCTGCCGTTAACGTTACGAGCCGCTAAGAGATGTCCCCGAGCTCCGACGTACCCGCCATGTTCCTTCTCCGTGCTTACCACGAGTTTGATTTTTTTTAACTCGGGAAAGCTCTTGGAATGAACTCATACCGTGGGACAGGGCCATTAGATAGAGCTCTTAGGGATAGCGGAGTTAAGGTATATGGGGAGAAGGCAGGAATGGGGTACTGATTGTGGATGATCAGCCATGATCACATTGAATGGCGGTGCTGGCTCAAAGGGCCGAATGGCCTACTCCTGCACCTTTTGTCTATTGTCTATTGTATGGTAGAGAGCTTACTGACTGGTCGCATCATAGCCTGGTTTGGTAACTTGAATGCCCTTGATTGAGGGAAGTTGCAGAGAGTTGTGGACATTGTCCAGTCCATCACAGGTGTTGACCTCCTCACCATTGAAGAGAGTTACACGGGAGCACTGCCTCAAGAAGGCAGCCTATGTCATCAAAGGCATGCACCATCCTGGCCACCTCATCTCACATGCAGGAGAGAACCATGAACTGTGACGTCCAGGATCAAGAACAGCTTTTTACCATAAACCATCAAGTGCTTGAATCGTAGTGCACAACCCTAACCACAACCACTTGCCTCAACTCTTGGCATTGGTCATCTGACATGTCTCTCGTTCAGTAAACCCATCCCCAAATGCCAATTAGAAGTTGGAACTGCACCTCAATACCTGCCTGCAAGGTTCATGCATGTCACTCAAACATCTCTCATGGTTTTAATGACCAGAAATATATAGACGCAGCCCTAGCAATTAATTTTTTAATTACTAAGGACACCATAAATATCCTAGAGAGTCAAAAGTTATCAAGTCATATATTTGAGAGCATCAGAAACAATGTCCCATCCAACTTTCACCACCTGTCCACCCTATAGCCAGAGTCACTAGATGGCAAAAGTGTGAACAACATATTTACAGTGTTGTTGTGATCGTGATGTCCAAAAACACTTTACCTTTAAAAAGGTACTTTAGAAGATAATCATTGCTGTAACGTTGGAAATACGGTATCTATTTTGCTCACAGTGAGAGCGAAAATGCAGATATAGTTTAATGACCATCATTCCACCTTGAGTTTAACTATTGACCAAAGTACAAGGAGAATGTTGCTCTTCTTCCTGTGCGATCCTTTACATCTATTATTTCTGGATGGGACAGATGCCTCAATTGTACTTAAGCTTCTTCAACTGTTGCCTATTGCATGGTACATCCTGTAAATAAATGAAAAAAAATGGAAGCTCTTTTATTTTGTGTAAACTTCCCAAACTGGGAACCTGAGCCTACAAAGTTGGATTGTGCAAGATTCCCAACCAAGTTTGATTCCGGACTATTCCTCAACAAAATGGGTAGCATTTCCATCTCCGGTTGGATTGATGTGACTCCACAGAGTGCACTTGGAACAACAACCCAATGGACCTCTGGCACAAAACACACCATTGAGTTATGTAGTTTGTGGCGACTGCTCTCCCTTTCAGCGTAACACATGCTTATGAATTTCAGCACGACCCATTTATTTATAAAGTCTTGAGCCATTAATTGTGTTGCACATTTCATTATATAAGTGAATTTATTATGTTTGAAGAAGCAGTGACTTTATTTAGCCTGAAGCAGTCTGTCACAGCCAACAACATTCAAATTCATTTCTCACCAAACATTTCCCTCACAACTATTTCCTTCCAAAGTCTGTCAAAATATTTTTTTCCCCTACTTTACTCCAAGGCTAAAAGCCTGGGGGTGTAAGAAGCAGTCATACATTTTACTGGTGGTCAATTTCTAACACCAAATTAGAACAGAGCGATGTTGAACTCCAGATTGTAAGCATTTGAAATCTACCTCAGCAGAAGGCTTAAATGAATCTTATCTTTGATAGACTTTTAATTACTCTTAAGTTCTTACTTCCTTACAGTCTGCAGAACAAATGTTGCCAGTGATATAATGTGTTAAAAACATCATGGGGGATTGGGCAGTGGTTAAATATACCGTCAAGTGGATATGAATGAGTGGAGAATGCTGTTAGAAGGTGTTTTTGAGATAGAGATACAGTGTGGAAACAGGCCCTTCGGCCCACCGAGTCTGTGCCGACCAGCAATTACCACATACACTAACTCTAACCTACACACTGGGGACAATTTAGTTTTTTTTACCAAAGCCAATTAACCTACAATCCTATACGCCCTTGGAGTGTGGGATGAAACCAGAGCACCCGAGGAATAACGTTATACATTTGCTTAACATCTCAGGGACTTTTCCTGATGATCTCAACCCAAAGTTGATAGAGACACAAGGAACTGAAGATGCTGGAATCTTGAGTTAAACACAAAGTGCTGAAAGAACTCGATGGGTCAGGCAGCATCTGGGGAGGGAATGATGAAAGCAAAGTCCCCTTCAGTCGAACACAAATGAGCCTATGGCACTATCATGATGAGAACAGATTGATTGTGTCCTCTCTTAGCCAAGGGTTAACTCTCACACAGAGTCACACAAGCAAATTATCGGTTCATTACCATAGTTTGGGTCCTTTGGCCAAGTGACATGGAGGAGCATGGTGGCTTCAGAAGGCTGCTCCACTAGTTTTCCAAGGGCAGTCAGGGATGGAGAATCAATGCTGGCCCCACCAGAAATATCCATATCCCTACATGGATGGGACAGATGCCTTTGTTTTACTCAAGTCCCCAACAGTCTCCGATGTTATGGGACATACTGTAATTAAATGACAAATTGCCCATCATGTTCAAAAGAACTGAAGAAAGGTCCCAACCCGAAACGTGGCCTATCCATGTACTCCAGAGATGATGCCTGACCTGCTGAGTAACTCCAGCACTTTGTGCTTTTTTTGTAAATCAGCATCTGCAGTTCCCTGTATCTCCGAACATATCTTCCGCATTAAAAATAATCGCCTAGTCTCTTCATTATCACGGTTCTCAACTCCAAGACTAGGTTAAATGTAACACGGAGCTGATTAAAATTGTTAACGATTCACCAGACACTTAAAATCATGACAAATTAGCACTGTCTTTGCACTTGCCAGTCTGGTTCTTCCAGTATTCTGCTTTTTGTGCTTTCAAGTAGCAAAGCTGTCTCTTCTCATAAGGCCCACATATCTCAAATCATCGTAACCCCAGTAAATATTTTTTGAATGCTCTCAAATATCTCTTCGCAATCCCCTGGGAAGTTAAGCATTGGTGGAAATATACAGTAGCTCATTGAAACCAGGAGAGAAAGGTTCTCGCTGTGCCAACTTTAAAGGAAAGTCAGAAATCGCAGGCTGCTTAGCCCAGTCATAAAAATAGTTGAGAAGATTATCGGGGACATAATTCAGGATCGTTTATCGCAAGTAAATATGACCACGGAAAACCAATACGGATTTATAAGTGGAGGATCGTGCCTTATAAATCCATTGAGGTTGTGATGAACGGTAGCAAGCCAGAAGATATTTTTCATCTCAGTTTTCAAAAGCACTCGGTGGAATAATTCACAAGAGAGTAGTAGCAAAGGTGAGTGCTTGGGGAATAAAGTGGAAGCAGCAAAGATCTACGGAGATGATAAGAAACAGATGGTCATTGTAAATAGGAAGCTTTCAAGGCAGGATGAGGTGTTGTGGACCTCCTGGGGCCAGGGCCTGTACACTAAACAATGACTGTAAGCTTCCATGAAGAGAGCCGGGGACTTCCCTTGATGGTTGCCGCAGTAGTAGATAAAAGGATCTAAATCTAGAAGCAAACGTCACAAGGTTAATGGTGTTGCCATTCCTCTATTTAGAAGGAATATCTTCAACTATAACCAGCTGGTAAATTAAATTCTATCTTTCCATTGATTGATAACTTCTGGATAATTCAGGAAAGGCCTTGTAAAGGAGCAATTCTGCCACAGAACTATTTGCTTACACAGATCATAGAACAGTTCAGCACTTGACCAGGCCCTTCAGCCCACAATATCTATGCCGACCACGA
Source organism: Malacoraja senta (assembly GCA_038087875.1). Classification (NCBI taxonomy): domain Eukaryota; kingdom Metazoa; phylum Chordata; class Chondrichthyes; order Rajiformes; family Rajidae; genus Malacoraja; species Malacoraja senta. The sequence goes on along the minus strand of CM075990.1, from coordinate 6,611,831 downwards.
TGTCAAGAAAAAACTAATCGCATCTAGAAACATAGAAAATAGGTGCAGGAGGAGGCCATTCGGCCCTTCGAGCCAGCACCACCATTCATTGCGATCATGGCTGATCGTCCCCAATCAACAACCCGTGTAAACTATCTGCACAAGATCCATATCCTCCCATTGCCTGCAAATCAACAGTACACCACTGGAACAGGCCCTTCAGCCCACAATATCTATGCCGACCACGATACCAAGATAGACTAATCTCACCTACTTGCACAAGATCTATATCTTTCCATATCTATGGCCTATCTAATAACCTCTTTAATGTGACTATCGATCAATCTTCACTACCATCCCCGACAGAGTTCTAGGCAGCTGCCACAAGTAAGTTTATCTTCTTTAAACTTTGTCCCTTTCACCTTAAAGATGTGCCCTCTTGTCTTTCATATTTTCACCCTGGGGAAAGGTTTTGACTGTCTACCTTATCTGTGCCTCTCATAACATTATATACTTCTATCGGGTCTCCCCTCAACTTCCGGCATTCCATGGAAAACAATCCAAGTCATTCCAATGTCCCCTTCAATAGAGAAATAATCACACCTTCTGAAAGGAGCAGGGTTCATGGTGTGGAAGAGGTTGTAGTCCAAACTATAGAAAGGGTTCTCATCTAGAATGACAAATCAGTGGGGCAGGATCATTGCTGAGCCAACGGTCCTCAGCTGCCTGACCTCCAGCCAACTACATCTCCCAACATGATCCAGAGCAATATTCTTCCACTGGGAGCAGGTCCCAGTTCACCAGCCAGACCCTGGGCAGTCTGGGACCACTGTCGGCACAGTTGGCCAGCTGCCTCGGACATTTACTGACACCAAAACAATCCCAGGACTTATTAACAGGCAGAAGTAATGTGAACAAAAATTCCAAAGTGTTGGAGCAACTCAGTGGGTCAGGCAGCATCTCTGAAGGATATGCCTAGGCGACGTTTTTGTTTGGGACCCTTCTTCAGACTGATTAAGGGTCGCGACCCATCAATTCTGAAGAAGGGTCCCAACCAAAAACACCATCTATCCACGTTCTCCAGAGATGCTTCCTCTACCCATTGAATTACTCCAGCTAGCACTCAGTCTCGTTTGGTAAACCAGCATCTGCAGTTCCTAGTTTCTCCATTAAAAATAAAGTTAAAAGCTGAAAGAATAAAAATGCAGAAACAAGGAACTGCAGGTGCTGGTTTATAATAGAAGGCACAAAGTGCTGGAGTAACCCAATGGGTCAGGCAGCATCTCTGGAGAACATGGAAAGGTGACATTTGAGGTGAACTGTCTGAAGAAGGGTCCCAGCACAAAACATCACCTATCCATGTTCTCCAGCGATACTGCCTGACCCGTTGAGTTACTCCAGCACTTTGTGTCTTGTTCAATAATGAAAATGCACAACTGTGTCAGATAACTTGCTCACTGTAGAATATATTCAGGCCCTGACCTGCTCTTGTAGTCATGGCACTTTATGTGGCTGGACAAGTTGAGATTCTGGTCAGTGGTGATGTCCCAGATGTTGATGGCGTGGAGCATGGAGATGGTAATGTTACGAATAGGTGGTTAGACTCTCCCATGAAGGAAATGGTCTTGCCTGGGACTTTATGGCATGTATGTTACTTGCCATTTCTCAGTCCATGCCTGAACGTGTTCAAGATCCTGTCGCGTACAGCTGTGGGCTCTTTCATTTGCTGAGGACTTATAAGCCAAATTGAACATGTTTCAATTACCAGCACACCAGTAGAACTAGTGTGTACAGTTGCTCAATGGTTCACTTAGGCGCAGTGGGCTGAAGGGCCTGGTTCCATGCTATATCTCCAATCTAAACTAAATTTGCACATGTATGTGCACACACACACACACACATACACACACATACACACACATACACACACACACACATACACACATACACACACACATACACACACACACACACACACACACACACACACATACACACACACACACATACATACACACACACACACACATACACACACACACACACACACACACACACACACACACACACACACACACACACACGCACACACACAACCAGATGTAGACACGTGCGAGAATTAGACGTACATACACATACACACATATTGCCACATATACAGGCATACGCTCACGTTAGCATGGACACATACTGTATATACACACACAATGATATAACTCACAGAGTCATAGTGATACAGCATGGCAATAGGGCCTTTGGCCGAACTTGCCCACACCAGCCAACATGTCCCAGCTACTCTAGTTCCACCTGCCTGCGTGTGGCCCATAATCCCTCTATACCTGTCCTACCCATGTACCTGTCTCATTGTTTCTTAAACATTGCAATAGTCCCTGCCTCAACTACCTCCTCCGGCAGCCCGTTCCATACACCCACCATCTCTATGTGAAAAAGTTACCGCTCAAATTCCTATTAATCTTTGCCCTTCAACTTAAAGCTATGTCCTCTGGTCCTCGATTTCCTTACTCTGGGCAAGAGAGTATGTGCATCTACCCGATCTATTCCTCTCGTGATTTTATATTTATGTACCATTTAAAAGTATATAAACTGACACAACCCAATCAAACAATAAGCTCTTCATGTCTTCACTGTGGCAGCTTCTTCTTCTTGCGTATGGCGTGCACAGCCTAAGGTTGTAGGACAACTTGTTCTATTTGATCTTATTTGATTGTGCACGCCAGGTTTGATTGCATTCGTCGAAACAGGGCGGACCAGGTGAAGGTTGCAATCTCCCACCCCGACTGTGGCAGCTGATCACTTCCATCCCTTTCCCAGTCCTGGTCTATTTGTGCCAGCTTAACCCGAGGTGGGTTCAGGTGAACATTTACCCGATCTCCGGGTGGGAATTTGGCACATTCATGAGGAACCCACCAGCGCTCAGCTGCGAGGAAGGCTGAACTCCACTCCAGGTTGGTATGTGTCCTGTTACACGCCTCTCTGACAGAATATCCATCCTAATCTCGGCAGAGGTTCAGCCCCATTAATTCAGTGGGTAAAACGGAGGCATGTTCAAGAATTTTGATTCCATCAAGATGTCTTTATTTCATGCTGAATAAAACGGTCTTCAAATCTGCCAAATAGCTGAGGATTTGACAACCTAATTACGTTTGGCAGCTGCCACAGATTTAACCCACAGAATATGAAATTCAAATGACTGCCTGTTCCTGTAAACATCTGGTGAACCGGAACCTCTTTGATCTTCTTTGTGGATCCCTGACAAAAAAGCAATTTCAACGCTTGAGTCTTCTCTCACTTGGATACCTCATGTTTCCCTGGCGCAAGATGTACTTTCAGAAATGGTGGATAGATGGTCTTTCGCAGTTCCCTCCTGAGAGCTCCTCCATCACAGAGTCAGTCCCCGGACAACTTGATTCACTCCACTTGATTTGACGAAGCAGTGGAGAGAGCTGGACACACCAAAGGCTGTGGACCAGGCAGCAGCCCACCTATAGTGAATGTACCACTCACAGTGGCACAGCTGGTAGAGCCACTGCCTTACAGCGTCAGAGATCCAGGTTCAATCCTGACCTCGGGTGCTGTCCTTGTGAAGTTTGCACGTTCCCCCTGTGACCGCATGGATGTCCTCCGGGTGCTCTGGTTTGCTAATCATTTAAAGATGCAGCGTGGTAACAGGCCCTTGGATCCACCGAGCCCCCGCTGGCCATCGATCACCCATTCACACTAGTTCTCTGTTATCCTACTTTCTCATCCACTCCCTACACACTAGGAGCCGTTTACAGAGGCCAATTAACCTAGAAACCCGCACATCTTTGGGATGCGGGTGGAAACCAGAGCACCTGGAGAAAACCCATGTGGTCACAGAGAGAATGTGCGAACTCCACACAGACAGAACCCAAGGTTAGGATCAAACCCGGGTCTCTGGCGCAGTGAGGTAGCAACTCTACCAGCTGCACCATAGTGCCATCCAGATCCCAAAGACATGCGGGTCTGTCGGTTAATTGGCCTCTAGAAATTGCTGCTAATATGTAGAGAAAGTGGGATAACACAGAAATAGTATGAATGGGCAATTAATGGTCAGCGTGGGCTGAAGGGCCTGTTTTCCATGCTGTAAACTAAAGAAAACTAAATTATAGTGAACCCGCATTCAAAAAAGAGCTGCTTCTCCAAACAAGCTTTTCCAGTACAGTAACGATATTGGTCTTCATCAAAGCATGGGGATGTGTGGATAGGTGCAGCACGATGGAGTTTCTGCCTTACAGTGCCAGAGACCCGGGTTCGATCCTGACTACGGGTGCTGTCGGTACAGAGTTTCCGTGCTGTATCTCTAAACTAAACTAAAGTGCCCTGGAAGTTCTCTTCACTGGAGCAGGACAAATCCAATGCAATGAATTACCACCAAATCAGTCCATCCCCAATCACCAGCAAAGCGATGGAATTAGTGAATGACACAACCATCAGACATAAAACAATGGTACAATTAGATGCCCACCCATTGCCTCTGCAGTCTTCATAGGGATTTCCCCAGTCATCCTAGAAGGATTAAACCGTCTTGGAAAGCATCTCTGAAAAGTCCAGCGGCTTCCACGGCAGATATCAGTGAAGAGGTGAGTTGGATGGCCATGAGACAATGATACTCAATGCTCTCACTCAGTATCTCTCCAGCCCCCCTCCATCAACCACGTCTCCCTTTCCCACCCCCCCCCCCCCCCCATAACAAGACACATAAAGAAAGGATAAGGTACACAAAAATGCTGGAGAAACTCAGCGGGTGCAGCAGCATCTATGGAGCGAAGGAAATAGGTAACGTTTCGGGCCGAAACCCTTCTTCAGAAAGGATAAGTTCAGTTCAGTTACGTTTATTGTCATGTGTACCGAGGTACAATGAAAAGCTTTTTTGTTGCGTGCTAACCAGTCAGCAGAAAGACAATACATGATTACAATTGATTCCGTTACAGTGTATAGATACTCAAAGTAGGATATTCAAAGAAGTATTCCATGATATTAAATTTTCCCCACTATCACATGTAAACATGATATATATATATCAAGTTCCTCAGTGAGACCAGAGAGAGAGGGAATGCATGGATTGCCTAGAAGACATATTCAAGTGGAATGCGTAGAAGGGAACTGCAGATGCTGGTTTACACCAAAGATAGACACAAAGTGCTGGGGTAACTCAGCCGGTCATGCAGCACATCTGGAGAAAACGGATGGGTGATGTTTTGGGTCAGAACCCTTTACCAGAAACGCTGAAGGAGGGTCCCAACCTGAAACGTCACCCATCCTTTTTCTCCAGAGATGTTGCCTGACCCGCTGAGTTACAGCGGTGACCAGCTGATGTTGCCTGACACACTGCCCACCATAAACATCATAAACACCCAAAACAGATACTCTGTTCCAAACTGTGTCACCGGAAGAGATTGCCAGGTGGACAGAAGAAAAGCTTCAAGGATGTGTTCCAATCCCCACTGAATAAATGCAACATTCTGGCTGATTCCCGGGAACCTACAGCCAGTGACTATTCAAGTGGAGAAGGAGCATTTGGGATGGGCTGAAGGGCCTGTGACCACATGGGATTTCCTCACACATTCCAAAAACATAGATTTGTCGGCTAATTGGCTTTGCGGTGAAATTGTAAATTGTCCCTAGTGTGTAGGATAGTGATTCAAATACATTTTTGGGTATAAAATTCCCTAGCGTGTACTTGGACGATATTATCCTATTGTCTGGAAACTTCTGCTGAACAAAAGGACTGTACTCAGGGAACTGATTGGAAACAAAATTGTCCTTGTGGGACTCTGATGTGGCGGGTCAAACCCCAGTTGCTCCCGTATCGAGCGGATCATGGCCACACACAACGCAGGTCCACGGCCTCGCCGAGCGGCGCTGCTTCTCTCCACGGCTAAAAAACAGTGGGGCCACGGAGTGCCAACATTTCTCCTGTTGCTCACCACTTACACTGTTTACTCCATGAGATTGAAGGAAACAAGGAACTTTGCACCCTAATGCACTCCTCCATTGTCAGAGTGAGGCCCAGCGCAAATTGGAGCAGCACCTCATATTTTGCTTGGGTAGTTTACACCCCAGCGGTATGAACATTGACCACTCTAATTTTAGATAGGCCTTGCTTTCTCCCTCCTTCCCCTCCTCCTTCCCAGTTCTCCCACAAGTCCTACTGTCTCCGCCTACTTCCTTTCTCTTTCCCGCCCCCAGACATCAGTATGAAGAAGGGTCTCGACCCGAAACGTCGCCTATTCCTTCTCTCCATAGATGCTGCCTCACCTGCTGAGTTTCTCCAGCATTTCTTGTCTACCTTTGATTGTTCCTGCATCTGCAGTTCTTTCTTAATCATGGATCACACAGTGGTCAGTTAGTCAATCATATCTTAGCTGAACAAAATGTAGAAATAAGTTAATTGGAGATACTGGTTTACCAAGGAAAGACACAAAACGCTGGATAACTCAGCGGGTCAGGCAGTATTCATGGAGAAGGGTCCCTACCTGGATCATCACCTGTCCATGTTCTCCGGGGATGCTGCCTGACCCGCTGTGTTATTCCAGCATGCCGTGTCATATCTTAGCAGAAGATGGACTGTATCAGTACACCAGGAAGTCTAACTTCATTGGAACAGTAGTGAGTGGTTTAAGCGAAACAGAGTCGTCATCCCACATCTCATGACCTGCCGCCCACAGGCATGACCACACAGGGAGAGAGAGTGAGAGGAGCCACTTGTACTGGAAGGAATTGGTGAACGTTAGTGTTTAGTTCTTCAGTCCTCCGTCCTGTATCAGTGGAGCTGCCAACCCAGTGGTTCTCAACCCACAACCCGCCAACCACACTACCCACACGGCTGATGTCTAGGCTTATTTTAACAGTTAATGGACTTTCACTCAGCTTGCTCATGTAAAATGTGTTCAGTAACATGTGCTTGCAAAGAGGAAAGTAAAGGTTATCAGAGAGCATTGGTTGGCAATGCATCACACTGCCTAAGATGGATAGAAAGCACAATGGCACTGCAGATAGACACAAAGTGCTGGAGTAACTCACCGGGTCCGGCAGCATCCCTGGAGAAAAAGAATGGGTGACATTTCGGGTCGGGACCTTTCTTCAGACTGAAAATTGAAGGGAGATAGAGAGCTTCATTACAGCGTGGAAACAGGCCCTTCGGCCCATCGAGTCCGTGCTGACCAGCGATCCCCGCACACTTACACTATCCTACGCACAAGGGACAATTTACAATTTTACCCCAAAGCCAATTAGCCAACAAATCTATGTTTTTGGAATGTGTGAGGAAATCCCACGCGGTCAGAGGGAGAACGTACAAACTCTGTACATACAGCACCCGTAGTCAGGATCGAACCCAGGTCTCTGGCGCTGTAAGGCAGCAACTCAACCGCTGCGCCACCTACGTGCTTTTTTGGCCGTAGCATAAATTTGGTTGAACTAGGACAAATTATTGGTGAGATTTACACTTAGGAACTCGAAGTTCTCGATCATCTCTACTTCAGCACCATTGATACAGACTGAGCACCCCACTCTCTGAAGTCGACGACCACTTTTGCGGACATTGAGAGCGAGGTTGCTGTGTCGTCATTCCTCTGACCTCCTGTTCAAACTGAACAGAGAATATTTTGAGCTCAGTGCCAGTGATTCTGCCCGACGTTGCTTGGTAACTCGGACTAGGATTCAAGCCTGGCCACATTCGCCAGTGTGTGTGTGGTTAGTCGGCGACTCTAGCTTGGCCTGGAATTGTCCCTTGGCATTCCTGCAAAGGTCACCGAAGTTTCCTGTGCAGGCCAGGACCTGACATCAATGCCTCAGATGTGCACGTCAGTACTGAGCGACTTTCGCAGTTCATCCGTGGTTTCGGCTCGGGGAACATTCGGATCAGCAGCCCTGGCATGCAGTCCTCTACACACTTACTGATGAAGTTGGGGTTCGCAATGGCATACACATTTGGAACATAGAACATAGAGTAGTACAGCACGGGAACAGCCTCCTCATTCCACATTGTCTGTGCCAAACTTGATGCCAAGTTCAAACTAATCTCCTCGGCCTGCATATAATCCGTATCCCTCCATTCCGTGCATATCATGCCTATCAAAAAGCCTCTTAAAGGTCCCTTCCAGACATGCCTCCACCACCACCCCTGGCACGTTCTAGACGCCCACCATTCTCTGTGTAAAATAATTTGTCCTGCACATCCCCTTTAAACTTTGTACCTCTCACTTTAATGCTCTCTCGTCTTTGATATTTTCACGTCAAGAAAAAGCTTCTGCCTGTCTACCCTATCTATGCCTCCCATACGACCGTGCCTCAAGATTGGCTACTAAATCTGTTCCAGTTGGCTAATGTTTGTGCAAACTTAATATATGGGTTGGCACGGTGGCACATCGGTAGAGATGCTGCCTTACAGAGCCAGAGACCTGGTTTCAATCCTGACTATGGGTGCTTTCTGTACGGAGTTTGTACGTTCTTCCCGTGACGGTGTTGGTTTCCCGCGGATGCTCTGGTTTCCTCCCACACTCTAAAGATGTACAGGTTTGTAGGCTTCAGTATTGGCTTCAGTAAAAATTGTAAACTGTCCCTAGTGTGTGTAGGATCGTGTTAGTGTACGAGGATGGTGGTCAATGCGATCTCGCCTGGACAAAGGGCTTGTTTCTGCGCTGCATCTCTAAACTAAACTGAACTAAACTAAAATATATTTAAGAAGGAACTACAGATGCTGGAAAATCGAAGGTAGACAAAAATGCTGGAGAAACTCAGCGGGTGAGGCAGCATCTATGGAGCTAAGGAAATAGGCAACGTTTCGGGCCGAAACCCTTCTTCAGACTGATGTTTCCTTTCCTGAAGAAGGGTTTCGACCCGAAATGTTGCCTATTTCCTTCGCTCCATAGATGCTGCCTCACCCGCTGAGTTTCTCCAGCATTTTTCTCTAAACCAAAATATATCACTGTTTTCAGAGAAAATTAACCTGCTTAACCAAGTACATGTCTCGAGCTTTTAAATTAAATCATCAATTATAATATTCCAATTATTAAGCTACATTGTGACCACTTTCATTGAAAGTGCCATTTATTTCCTTGCCTGAACTCTGCTTTAACAACGTAACAGTTGAGATTCTATTCCCAAGTGCTTCCATCAAATTATTATCTTTGCCATTTTAAAATGATCTTTAACATGTTTAAATTTATGGACTAACATTTATTTGAAACAGCCCATTAGGAATGTGATGGAAACCTGTTCAAAACAAGCACTAAAACTGAACTTGAATGAGTGAACAGTTCTTTGTTTAAGAATACTTAAAGTTGACTGAACACATGTCCAAAAGAAATATATACGCAAGTTGTTTTATTAAATGCAGGAGCAACAATGGTGGCGGCAACAGCAGTAACAGTGAACACATTAGAAGTGGAGACAAAAGCTTTAATAAATAGTCATTGAATGGTGGGTGAGGAACAGTGGTCAGATGGCCAACTCACCAAACCCTTCTAGTCCTTATGGTCTTATTCAAGATCTAAGAATGGTCAGAGGTCGCTGTGCAGAGCTGAAAACATTGTAATATCATCAGCTCAGGCCACAAACAGTGTGTGAAGTCATTCCCTTATCTCGTCTCATTCAGGATACTGAACTCACTGACAACCAACCCACCTGCAATCGTACAAGCCCGTGATTGTTTTTTATACTTTGCAAAGCTGGCATTTATTAGATTCATAGAGTGATACAGTGTGGAAACAGGCCGTTCGGCCCAACTTGCCCACACCTGCCAACATGTCCCAGCTACACCAGTCCCACCTGCCTCCAAATCTGTCCTATCCATGCACCTGCCTAACTGTTCTTAAATGTTGGGATAGTCCCAGCCTCAACTACTTCCTCTGGCAGCTTGCTCCATACGCCCACCGCCGAGTGCCCATTGCCAGTTGCTTCTGGGGCAGCAATAGCCCGTATGCCTATTGATGCACTATTTTGCCGGGCCATTTTAAAAGAGAAGCGTGAATTATCCGAGTGGGTTTGAGTCAGGAGTCACATGTAGGCTGCACCGGGTAACACCGATGAGCTCACTTCCCATTTGTAGACTCTAGACTGCAGCGTGGAAACAGGCCCATCGGCCCACCCAGTCCGTGCCGACCAGCAATCACCCCGTACACCAGCATTGGCGTATACATTCAGGACAATTAAAAATGTATAAAAGCCAATTAACCTACAAACCTGCACGCCTTTGGAGTGTGTGAGGAAACCGGAGCAAGCGGAGAAAATCCACGCGATCACGGGGAGAGCCAACAGCACCCGTTGTCAGGATGGAACCTGAGTCTCTGGGACTATAAGGCAGCAATTCTATCGCTGCACCATTGTGCCATATATAATTCCATATCTGTTTAGTTAATTGAGCATACATTTCCAAGGAGACTTGGAGACCTTTAGATGCCTCATTACAGACCCTCAGACTATTTTTAATTGGACTTTACTGGACTTTATCTTCAACTATACATTATTCCCTTTATCCTGTATCACCATGGATGGCTCAATTGTAAGCATGTATAGTCTTTCCGCTGACTGGTTAGCACGCAACAAAAAAAGCTTTTCACTGTACCTCGGGACATGTAACAATAAACTAAACCAACCTGAACTAAACCATGCCCTGCAATTATGGCCCATCTACAAGCCCAATTCTACAGTACAGCATCCAAGAAAAACTACTTGACTTCACTGTGGCATCAGACAGAAACGATTATCGCAAGCATAGCACAAGATGTAGATTTAAAGGAGCCTCCTTAAAAGAAGAAAGGACAGGGCTTGGTAAGTGGAATATCTGTAACACACTGGAGTATGTAGCCGGCTAAACTATGGAGAGGCTTGCAACATGAACCCAACTTGCCCCAGTTGATTTGAAATATGCTATTCCCTATTTCTTTATCCACACTCTATTCTGTCAGAAGAAGGGTTTCGGCCCGAAATGTTGCCTATTTCCTTCGCTCCATAGATGCTGCCTCACCCGCTGAGTTTCTCCAGCATTTTTGTCTACCTTCGATTTTCCAGCATCTGCAGTTCCTTCTTAAACATCCATTCTGTAAAATCTCAGTTGAATACTGTGTATGGATATTATCATCTTTAATTTCCCAGTTTAAATAGCAGGTGACCCGATTTGATGACCACACCACCCTGGCCACACACTCATTTCACCCCTGCCATCAGGAGCCTGAAAACTGTAAAGACCAGGTTCAGGAACAGCTTCCTCCCTACAGCCATTCGGCTATTGAACACTAAAACCTCATATAAACTCTGAACTACATAAACTATTTTTGTTATTATTGCAATATTATTGTGTTTTTTGTGTGTGTACGTATGTGTGCGTGTATGCGTGTATATATATATATTTATATATGTGTGTGTGTGTGTGTGTGTGTGTGTGTGTGTGTGTGTGTGTGTGTGTGTGTGTGTATATATATGTATATATATATATATATATATATATATATATATATATATATATATATATATATATATATATATATATATATATATATATATATATATATATATATATACACATGATCTATATATATATATATGTGTATTTGTGAATTTGTGTATGTATACACATGCTGAACTTTTCTCTCCCATTTATCATATTGTCTACAGTGTACTATGTTTACATATTCTGTTGTGCTGCTTCATGTAAGAATGTCATTGTTCTATCTGGGACATATGACAATAAAACACTCTTGACTCTCTCTTGACACCATGTGTTTGCCTCCTCGAGAATATGGTGTCCGTACTTTAACTTGCGGTTTTCATTTTCGTGAAACCACTTGAACATCTTAGGTGGCAAGAATGTGAATTCAACCGTGAGGCTCAAGTACAAATTTAAATAAACCAGCATTAATATGATACAGCCTGATTTATGAAAAAAAAACCATTTCTAAGCAGAAATATTTCAGAATGCTCTGATATTTCTTTGCTAATGTTTGCTTTTCACTGCGTGGACTTTGACAAATGGGAATTTAAGCAGAGGGTGGTTGGTGAGCAGCTACAAAAAAAATATGAATTGAACCATTGTGGGGGACACTGAATCCACAAACAAAAACGTAAGAGTGTCACGGTGGTGCAGCGGTAGAGTTTCTGCCTTACAGCGCCAGAGACCAGGGTTCGATCCTGACCATGGGTGCTGTCTGTACGGAGCTTGTACGTTCTCCCCGTGACCGCGTGGGTTTTTTCTGGGTGCTCCGGTTTCCTCCCACACTTCAAAGACGCACAGGTTTGTAGTTTAATTGGCTTCGGTAAAAATTGTAAAAATTATCCCTCATGTAGGATAGTGCTGGTGTACAGGGTGATTGCAGACCAGCGTGGACGATGGGCCGAAGGGCCTGTTTCCATGCTGTATCTATAAATTAAACTGAACTAAACAAGCAGATTATGGAGTGGCTGTAATTATCATGCGGTCTTTTCCGGACTCACCGGTGGTGCTGCCCATTTCTACCAGGAGAATATTACAAAACCAGAGCAAGTTAAGAATATTTTAATCATTTCACTTCTCCCCTCTCCTGGCACCTGCTTCTGTGAGGATAAAATAATATCCACCAGATTCCAGAAATATATATATATGTGTGTGTGTGTGTGTGTGTGTGTGTGTGTGTGTGTGTGTGTGTGTGTGTGTGTGTGTGTGTGTGTGTGTGTGTGTGTGTGTGTGTGTGTGTGTGTGTGTGTGTGTGTGTGTGTGTGTGTGTGTGTGTGTGTGCGAGTCGGGTGTGTGCGTGGGGGGGGGGGGGGGGAAGACCACCTTTGTAAGATATACATTGTTGTTGTCTAAGAGCTAGATGTCACAGAAGGCCAATTTTTCTCTGTCAGATTCTTGTTGAACACGGATAAGCTGTAAACTATACAAAGATTCACTTCCTTTTACCCCCCCTGCTGTCAGATCATGAAGCAATGCTCTTGATCTGGCCACTCGTTCAATTAGGTGAGATATAGCATGGAAGGCCCTTCAGCCCACCGAGTCTGCGCCGACCAGCGATCCCCACACACTAACACTATTCTACACACATTAAGGACAACTTTCAATTTTAGCGAAGCCAATTCACCTACAAACTCCATATGGACAGCACCCGTAGTCGGGATCGAACCCAGGTCTCTGGCGCTGTGAGGCAGCCTGAGTCTTTTCTGCTCTTCAAACAAGCAAGACCTTCAATTTGGATTAGAACACAACACATTATTTTATTAATCAAACTCCATCGGCTTTGAATCTCAGTGATCCGCATGGCACAGAAAGAGGCCTTTTGGCCGATGATTCCCTTTCTGACCATTGCACCTTCTATAATAATCCCATGATCCCATTTAGAAACATGGAACATAGGAAATAGGTGCAGGAGTAGGCCATTCGGCCATTCGAGCCAACTCCGCCATTCAATATGATCATGGCTGATCAACCAAAATCAGTACCCAATTCCTGCTTCCTCCCCAAATCCCTTGATTCCATTAGCCCGAAGAGCTCCATCTAACTCTCTCTTGAAATCATCCAGTAAATTGGCCTCCACTGTCTTCTGTGGCAGATAATTCCATAGATTAACAACTCTTTGGGTGAAAAGGTTTTTCCTCAACTCAGTCCTAAATGGCCTACCCCTTATTCTTACAGATTTACTTATTTACCTGCATCAACCCTGTTGTATTCTCTGCCTTAGCAATACAAGTGTTTGTCTACCTACTTTCTAAATGTTGGGCAAATACCAACCACAATCATCTCATAATGCAGCCTGTTCCAGGATCTAACCACTCCTTGTCCAAAAATCCTCCTCTGAACCTCCTATCTGTACCTTTGCTTATGGGAAATAGGAATGCAGGAAGCTGTACAGTGCATAAGAACATGCAGAACAATACCAATGTACAATGTGGGTGGGAGGGGCAATGGGGCTTTGGGTGGTCTTTCCAAATTTTTGCAAAGCATTTGAGGCATCATAACTGTAAGCAATTTTTAACATAAGCAAGTTTATTGTCATGTGTCCCAGATAGGACAATGAAATTCTTGCTTTGCTTCAGCACAACAGAATATAGTAGGCATGAATAAATACAGGATAGATCATATACCATTGAATATATATATACACACATAAATAATCAGATGAAGTGCAATGGGTTATTAATGTTCAGAGTTTTGTATGAGTCGAGTTTAATAGCCTGATGGTTGAGGGGAAGAAGCTGCTCCTGAACCTGGATGTTGCAGATTTCAGGCTCCTGGAAACAGGCCCTTCAGCCCACTGAGTCTGCGCCGACCAGCGATCCCCGCACACTAACACGATTCTACACACATTAAGGACAACTCAATTTTAGCGAAGCCAATTCACCTACAAACTCCATATGGACAGCACCCGTAGTCGGGATCGAACCGGGGTCTCTGGCGCTGTAAGGCAGCAAGTCTACCGCTGCGCCACCATGCCGCCTGTGTAGTTTCAGGACATGGCATGTTCCTAATCCTATGGTCCAATACAGACACCACACTGCTGCTGCAAAACATTTGGATGACTGGGGGAATGGAGTCGTGTGACACCAAGAGAAGCTGTGGGTAGCGATGGGTAGCAGGCATCTTGATTTCTCGGACATCCTGATCTGGTGCCCGTGCTGGTCTTCTGAGCAAGAACTCAACATTTCTCTCATGTAACATCTGGCCTTTGGGAAGTTTGGGTATCCGCCTGTCCAGCTAGCACAAGTGGGCAGTGGGCCAAGAGAAACTAGCCTAGTATTTGTAGAACTCTAAAATATAAGCCTCTCATTAATCGCTCCAACTATTCAGGGCAGCTTCCTTCAATGGGACCATCTACTGTTTTTCTATCTATGACCAAGGGATTTTTAAATACCACAACATTTTACAAGTGTAGATTTTATGTGCGGCATTGTGCTTCTTTGATAATGTTTAATGACTACCATTTCTGAAAACATACCATGGTGTGCTTCTTTTTAAAAAGGGAACTTGCATGGATGTAGAAGTAAAAAACAGCTGAATTCTTCATTCTTTGTTGGGGGAGTGGTGGTCCTAATGTGGAGAGCATGAACATAAAATATAAATAGAAAACGCTGGAAGAACTCAGCATGCCAGGACACATCTGTGTTAAGAGAAACAATGTTTATGGGTCAGGTCAAAAAACCCTTCATTAGAACTAGGAAGGAGACAAAAGAAGCGTGTTCAATTGAAAGAAGGCTGGCATAAAAAAGCCACCAAGTCCTGGAGCAACTCAGCCAGTCAGGAGCATCTCTGGAGAACATAGATAGGTGACATTTTGGGTCGGGGCCTTCTTCAGATTGTTTTGCTTTATGTGGAAAATTTGAAAGTTGACTTTTTGGGTCGGGACCCATCTACAGACTGATAAACTTCTCCAGCCTGAAGAAGGGTCCTGTCTAAAGGATTCTCGTTGACAGCAAACCAGAAAATATAGAACACGCATTTTAGTTAGAAGAAAGACACAAAATGCTGGAGTAACTCTGCGGGACAGGCAGCATCTCTGGAGAGAAGGAATGGGTGATGTTTCGGGTCGAGACCCTTTTTCAGACTAACTTTATTTTACAGAAATGTAAATAGTTTGGTGGATATAATGGTAATACAGTTTGGTGAATATAAAAAAAATAAAGTGGCAGCTGAAATATTATATACATTCTTTTAAAAGACTGTAGAATATACAAATAACAATTCCTGGGAATCTGTTACATTCATGTAAAACTCGTTTTCCAGAGAGAGTATTGAGCAGATATTATATCTTGCAATGCCTGCAAAAATATAATAGTACATAATTGGAAATACCAAGCATCTGAGCAATAAATACATTAAACAGAACAGTACATTAAAATGTTGTTGCCCATGCAGGGGCAGGCTGCCACTGAATTTAACCTCCATATTTATTTGTTTACCACTTGCCTATACACACACCAGAGTTCTGGCATATTGACTTTATTTTTATATTTCCTTTGACAAATGAGCAGGCCATTCACTCCGTCGATCCTAAGTTGACAGTTTTAATCATAGAGAATGGAGAAATACAGCATGGAAACAGGCCCTGAGTCTATGCTGACTATGAACCATCCATTCACAGCAGTCCCTGGCATTCTCTCTCTCTCTATCCCTCCCCCACCCAAGTCACACTAGCTTCTTGTTTTCACCCAACAAATAACTAACAATCATTACTTTTTTGCATATATATCATTCATTGCTCCTTATTTCTCGACATCATCGTCTATATCTCTCGTTTCCCTTATCCCTAACCAGTCTGAAGAAGGGTCTCGACCCGAAATGTCGCCCATTCCTTCTCTCCAGAGATGCTGCCTGTCCCGCTGAGTTACCCCAGCTTTTGGTGCCTATCTGCAGTTCCTTCCTACACAGTCCCTCATTGTGTTGTTTTCTATTCTCCTCACAGTCGCTTCCCCCCAGATTCTACCACTCATCAAAACACGAGGGGCAATTTACTGTGGCCCATCATCCTGCCAGCCCACATGTTAAGATGTTGGAGGAAACCAGAGCCCCCTGAGGAAGGGGGGCTTTGTTCACAGAGAGAACATGCAAACTCCACACAGACAGAAGTCTAGGTTAGGACTGACTCCAGTTCTCTGGTGCATTGATAATGAAGCTCAACGAGCTACGCTACTATTTTGCAGACGACGAAACCAAAATCCTGGACCTATCTAGAATCTGCAAATATCTGCCAGATACCCTGACTGAAACTTGACAAAAGTTGACCCAATGTGTCAACTGACCCGCAGTACGTTAACATTGGTGGTGGAATGGTTAATATTAATTTAACGTCATATCATGCTGGAGGAATATGGATCGCATGCAGTCGGAGAAGATTAGTTTAACTTGGGCAGCACGGAGGCACTACTGCCTTGCTGCGCCAAAGACCCGGGTTCGATCCTGACTACAGGTGCTGTCTGTACGGAGTTTGTACGTTCTCCCCGTGACCTGCGAGGGCATTCTCCAAGATCTTCGGTTTCCTCCCACGCTCCAAAGACATACTGGTTTGCAGGTTAATTGGCTTGGTAAAATTATAAATTGTCCATAGTGTGTATAGGATAGTGTTATTGTGCAGGGGGGTGGAAGATTGCAACCTACACACCCTACACATGCAATCATCCCGGCGTGCACAATCAAATAAGATCAAATAAAACAAGTTGTCCTACAGCTTTAGGCTGTGCAGGCCATACGCAAGAAGAAGAAGATTGTGCAGGGATCGCTGGTCAGGGTGGACTCGGAGGGCCGAATGGTCTGTTTCTGCACTGTATCTCTAAACTGAACTAAATTAAATTAAACTAAACTAAACTAAACTAAACTTGGCATCATTTTCAGTGTGGGCCGAAGGGCCTGTTTCTGAGCTTCCTCCTATTCTATATTCCATGTTCCCTTCTGCCTGTCAACAAGCTTGTTGCTTGCTCCCTGCGGCGTTACTGGACTTCACTTCTTTCTGTCTCTTTAAAGAAAAAAAAATATCCATCCATGGAAAAATAAAGAGCTCTCTTGTTCAACTTTTTTTTTAATTTTCCAGTCAAACACCCACGTCTCTTGTAAAAGAGGAAAATAAACCAAACCAACTAACGTCTCATGTAAAGAAAACTGATCAGACTAGCGAAAGGGTCTCCTGTGGTAAAAATAAAAAAAATGAAAAAGCTCCTGACAAACAGAAAGGTCTTGGGTTCATTCTTTTTTAAAGACTTTTTATTTTTGGCATTTTACAACACAGACTTGTTTTCAAAAGGTTCCAACTGTGTCTGTGGAGTCCACATTGTTGCTTAGGTTTGTGTAGTCTTTTCTTACGGATATTTGTGTATAGACTTGCAAAGAGAACTGGGCACCACTGGGAGGTTTTCTTTGCTGTGAAATAATGGCCCTCTTGTGGCTTCTAGTGCCAAGTCGAGCCGAGATTTGCTTCCACATCAAGGATGTAACTGAACACTCTCTTTGCCCCACTGCCACTTATGGTTAGAATGAACTGCTACTGAATCGGGACCACCTGCCCACGTCAGGCATGGATTCTTCAAGGGCGTTAGAAGCATCAATTCAAGGGTCTCGACGCGAAACGTCACCCATTCCTTCTCTCTGTCCTGCTGAGTTACTCCAGCATTTTTGTGTCTATCTTCGGTTTAAACCAGCATCTGCAGTTCCTTCCTGCATATCAATTCCCAACAAGTGGTTCATCAAACAAATGAAGCAACATAACGAAAGACAAGAAATAATGGACCTGAAGAAGGGCCGAAACGTCACCTATTCCCTTTCTCCAGGGAAGCTGTCTGACCCTCTGAGTTACTCCAGCTTTCAGTGTCTATCTTCGGTATAAACCAGCATCTGCAGTTCCTTCCTACACCCTTATTTATATAATGTCCATTGCATCCCTTTCAGAATGTATAAATAAAGTGCCTTTAAAGTGCGATAATTGCTGTAATTCAAGAAAATATCTAGGTTTGTTAATAGCTTGGTTTTGCGGGGGTTTTTCTCTCTCTATAAAACATAATAATATGGCCACTCCAACTTTAGGCATGAAAATGGTAAGATATTAACAATGGAGTTCAACCTTACAGCCTGCGGTCAGTAAAATGTTAGAAATAAACAATAATCACTGAGCATAATGAATCTCACACTAAAAAGAAAAGCTTTCAGCATACCACACTCCAGATTGTAATCCAACACAGTAATACGTATCAGGTTTCAGACTTTATGGCTGTGAATTCGGGTTTGTTTGTGTTGGTTTCTCACTCCAATTGGTGCCAATTTGCCTCCAAATTTAATAATGAATTGCAAAATGCATGCGTTTGATGTGGGCACGTGGCAGTCAGAAACTGATAGCACACGTGAAGGTGGCAATGGGTGACACTAATTCTTCTGCAATGTTTAGTTAGTAGCTGTGATGCCTCAAAGTCGCAGGCAAAACATGCGTGAGGGACACATCCTTCTGAATTGTACACAGCGATCCTCAATGGATTATGAGGGGAACATTTTAGTTTTGTTTAGAATTATAGTGTGGAAACAGGCCCTTCGGTCCACCGAGTCTGCACCGACCCAGCGATCCCCGCACATTAACACCACCCTACATTGGGGACAATTTTTACATTTACACCAAACCAATTAACCTACAAACCTGTGCGTCTTTGGAGTGTGGGAGGAAACCAAAGTTCTCGGAGAAAACATACAGGTTTGTAGGTTAATTGGCCTTCTGCAAATTGCCCCTAGCGTGGAGGGAGTGGATGACCAAGTCATAGAGTCCGAGTCATAGAGTGATACAGTGTGGAAACAGGCCCTTTGGCCCACCTTGCCCACATCAGCCGACATGTCCCAGCTACACTAGTCCCACCTTCCTGCTCTTGGTCCACATCCCTCCAAACCTGTCCTATCCATGTACCTGTCTAACTGTTTCTTAAATGTTGGAATAGTGCCAGCCTCAACTACCTCATCTGGCAGCTCGTTCCATACACCCAGCACCCTTTGTGTGAAAAAGTTACCCCACAGATTCCTATTAAATCTTTTCCCCTTCACCTTGAACCTATGTCCTCTAGTCCTCGATTTCCCTACTCTGGGCAAGAGACTCTGTGCATCTACCCGATCTATTCCTCTGATGAATTTATACATAAAAGTGTGCAAAATAGAACTAGAGTGAATGGGTGATCACTGGTCAGCACAGACTTGGTGGGCTGCAGGGGCATGTTTCCATGCTGTATCTCTAAAGTAGTTATTTCCAGCAATAGTTGGAGTCAGTGAGCCCCTACCCTTGCAGATGTCCCTTCAATAAGCTCAAGACAATTTCAATGGAAAACAATGACCTGTGGAGTATTGCAACAATATTTGTCTCCTTGAGAATCTCCAGCCTCTGAGATATTGTGCATTTTGCTCCAACTCATGCAAGTCACTCTCGAAACTGCCCTGGTGGCTGAGCAAGAAGCAGCCCTATTTACCAACAATAGTCACAAAAATGCTGGAGTAGCTCAGTTCTGTTTAGTTTATTGTCACGTGTACCGAGGTACAGTGCAAAGCTTTTGCCGCATGCCAGCCAGTCAGCAGAAAGACAATACATGATTACAATCGAGCCATTTACAGTGTATAGATACATGATTAGGGAATAATGTTTAGTTCAAGGTAAAGCCAGCAAAGTCCAATCAAGGATAGTCCGAGGGTCGCCAGTGAGGTAGATAATAGACAGGCAGCATCTCTGGAGAGAAGGAAAAGAGAAGAAAGAGAAGGTAAGAAATCTCCAGAGATGCTGGAGTTATTCCAGCATTTGTGTCTCTTCAGTTTAAATCAGCATCTGTAGTTCCTTCCTACACACACACTGTCAAACATAGAAAAGAAGCAATCATAATTGACACCATGGCTACAAGAGGCAGAGACTGTCCCTTAAGATCAATGTGTAGGAAGGAACTGCAGACGCTGGTTTACACCAAAGATAGACACAAAATGCTGGTGTAACTCAGCGGGACGGGCAGCGTCTCTGGAAAGAAGGAATGGATGACGTCTCGACTAAAAAAATCACCCATTCCTTCCGTCCGGAGATGCTTCCAGTCCCACTGAGTTACTCCGACATTTTGTGTCTTTCTTCCTAGATCAACAATGTTCACTTATCAGCAACATTGAGTGAATCCTCCCTTCTCTTTGAAAGCATTGCCTGCGACTGTGCTGTGGGTGATGCCTTGTGCAGGGACGATTTCGACCACAGTGAAGAGGTCAAAAGGTTGGACATTGTACTTGTGAAATATTGAGAACATTTGTTGTCAGTGAAATGGAGCAGGAATTGAATCCACAAGGAAGCTATTATGTCTTGGAAACGTAACACTGGATGATAAGCATCTCCCTGGACTTTTTTCATTACAGAAGCCACTATACGTGTCTAAACAAGGGGCCAACACTTAATATGCAACAGATCTTGTCCTTTGGTGAAAACAAGTTCAGAGGGAAATCTGCAAAGAACAATGTCAGCACAAAGTTCAGCAAAATATTAAGAAGCGTCAATAGAAGCACGACAAAGCATTTGGCAAACCTTTTCTCTTTCACGGAGGAAGGAGTGTCCAGCCAGCAATGACAGGGTGGTGTAGTCTACAGGCACAATTGTGCAGAGGGAGTGGAGGTATCTGCTCTCTGCAGGACATGTCCCACAGCTTATAGTAGTAGCACAGCTGGTCAAGTCGCTGCCTCACCATGCCAGAGACCCCGGTTTGAGCCCGACCTGTGGCACTGTCTGTTTGTGGGGCTTGCACGTTCCTCCTGTGGTGCTCCGGTTTCCTCCCACGTCCCAAAGACTTGCAGGTTTGTAGGTTAATTGGCCCTCTGTAAATTGCCCCTGGCGTGGAGGGAGTGTGCAAAATAGAACAAGTGTGAGTTAGTGACAGTCAGCCAGCCACGGTCCTGATCCTTGAAGGCGTGAACATGAAGGTTGTACATTCTCCGTGTGCACCTGTGGGTTTACGCTGAGGTAACCTGCCTCCTGCCTTCATCCCAAAGACATGCTGAACGGCAGATTAATTGGTCACTGCCAATTGCCCCTAGTGTGGATGGCTGGCAAAAAGTTGCCCCTCAGGTTCTTATTAAAGGGGCTGTCCCACTTGGACGACCGAATTGGCGAGTTTAGAAGAGTTTGAAAAAATGACATGTTGAAGACCTCCTTCAACTATGTTGAAGACCAGCTTTGACTAGCCACAACTAACTTCGGTAATATTGGACACCGAATAGTGGAGAGTGAAGACGACCTTCTTCGATCTCCTTCAACATCCCTTTGACTATGATGAAGACTATCTTCGACTACCTTCGACAACCCTCTATTACCTACGACTAACATGACGACTTACTACGACCTACTACGACCTACTACGACTAAACCTACGAGTAAAAAACGTATTGATTTTTTCCATGGCGACCTTTTCTTACTCGCGGGCATTTTGTTAACATATTGAAAAAAGCGCCGTGACCTAGCTGAGGCCTCGAGAACGCGGAGAACACTCTCGAGCATGAAGAAGAGTTACGAAGACCTCCAAAGACCTCGTGTCGACCGTGCTGTGAGTATGAGTCGAGGGCAAACGCGCCAGAACTCGCGGATTAGGTCGCCCAAGTGGGACAGCCCCTTAAATCTCCACCCCCCTCCTCATCTTAAACCTATGAACTCTGGTTCTCAATTCCCCTGGGTAATATGTTCATAGTAGCTGCCACAGAGGGAATTGACACTTCTTTGTGCGGCATCAAGCGACTGTGTTGAGAATGATTTTTACCATGACTTGAGAAGTTAACTTCTCCATAAATGCTTTTATTAGCCATTTACATCGAACAGAGATCGACAGTTGGTTTTACTGGATCACTAAGGTCTGAAGTACAGCAACTGGAGCTTTTGCTGCCTTCAAATTGCATCTTTGAAAAAGTCACTGATATTTTGTTTCGGGCAAAGTTTGTGTCTCCTTCAAACGCAGGGACACATTCATGAAAAGGAGTTAACCTTTGGTCTCTGAGAAACCTGGGCAGAATCTCGGGGCCGACCTTTGAGATGATAGAATAAGTGACATCCCAGTTGATGTATTCCAGAGAGAGTTAGATCTTGCTCTTAGGGCTAACAGATTCAAGGGATATGGGGAGACAGCAGGAACCGGGTACTGATTCCGGATGTAGACAAAAGTGCTGGAGAAACTCAGCGGGTGCAGCAGCATCTATGGAGCAAATGAAATAGGAAACGTTTCAGGCCAAAACCCTTCTTCAGACTCTGGTCTGGTCAGACTTCAGGTCTGAAGAAGGGTTTCGGCCCGAAACGTTGCCTATTTCCTTCGCTCCATAGATACTGAGTTGGATGATCAGCCATGATCATATTGAATGGCGGTGCAGGCTCGAAGGGCCGAATGGCCTACTCCTGCACCTATTTTCTATGTATCTATGTATCTATGTCTACCATCGATTTTCCAGCATCTGCAGTTCCTTCTTAAATACTGATTCCGGATGATCAGCCATGATCATATTGAATGGCGGTGCTGGCTAGAAGGGCCGAATAGCCTACACCTGCACTATATGAGTCAGAATAGGTTGCAGGCGAACAGGGTTGTAATGGTGCTGTGATGGACTCAGTAGCTCAATAGCCTCCCTCAATGTAGTAATGAAATATATGAAATAGAAGATTTGAGATATGAGTCGTCGAGCCACAGAGTTGCCCCGCACAGAAATACACCCTTCAGTCCTCCACGTCCAGAACTCACTAAATGCTGGAGTAACTCAGCGGGGCAGGCAGCATTTCTGGAGAACATGCGTAGGTGACATATGGGGTCGGAACCCTTCGTTATTTATTTCTCACTCTCCTCTGCACTTTCTCCAGCACAACCACATCCTTCCTAGAGTGTAGAGACTAGAAACGCACACAATACTCCAAGTGTGTTCTAACCAGTGCTCTGTACAGTTGCAAAATATTCATTCAGCTTTTATTTTCCCTGCCTCAACCTCTGAATGCAAGTATGTTATCATATACCTTCTTCACCGCCCTGTCTTCCTGTGTTGCCGCTTTCAAGGAACGGTGAACTAGCCCTCCAAGGTCATTATGTTCAACATTTCTCCTGTGCATTACCGTATATGCCTATCCCAATTTGACCACGGCTAACATCATCTTTGCAGAAAGAAACAATTATGAAACCCCTCTCACCTATATCCACCTATCACTTGCCTAATATTTTGCTTGAGCAGCTTACAACCCAGCAGTATGAACATTGATGTCTCTAATTTCAAGTAACTCCTGCATTCCCTCCCCTCCCCTTCCTCCACCCTATTCATCTCACCAGTTCCATTGTCAGCACCCTTGTATCCCTCATGTTATCACCACTTCCCCAGCCAACAATGGGCCATTGTGGGCTCCATCCTTCCTGAGGCCATCTGTTGCTGGCCCTGATTTGTTCTGGCCTTTTCTCACTTCCAGTTTATTTACACCCCAACCCTCCGACCCAAAACGTCACGTATTTTTCTCCAGGGATGCTGCCTGACCCGTTGAGTTCTTCCAGCATTTTGTGTCTATCACCTTCCAGACTTTATCCTGTCCTCACCTCTTTTCCAGCTCCCCCCCCCCCCCACCCCCTACAACAATCAGTCTGAAGAAGGATCTCAACTCAACACATTACCTGTCGATTCCCTCCACAGATGCTGAATGATCTGTGAATTCCAATGTCACTTTGTGTTTTGCTAAAGATTCCAGCAATTACAATTCCTTGTGTCTCCATTGTAAAATCCCACTTAGTTCCTGGAAATTTTCACGTCGCTGCGAATGTCATTATTTTAAAACTGCACTCTAAAATTCAAAAAATTGCCCTGCAATTATCCGTGAGAAATTGAGCTGTGCTCCTGAAGATTTCTAGTTTGCGACTTGCATTTTTCCATCACCAGGATATCGTTCCAAAGTATAATGTCTCGTGTGAAGGACGACATCGATTTTTTTTTAGCTTTAATGTCCAATTATCAAACTTTCCATCTAAGTCTAGAATGCTAATAAAGAACCTAAAAAACAATGAAGTATCAGGTTCGCTTATGATCCAAGATTATTCATAAGGTTTTGTAAAACAGGAGAATGTTTAGGTTTAGGTTTAGCTTCATTATTGTCATGTGTACTGGGGTACAGCCATGTTCTCCAGAGATGCTGCCTGACCAGCTGAGTTACTCCAGCGCTAAGTGCCTTCTTTTGTAAACCAGCATCTGCAGTTCCTTGTGTTTATAGTGAAAAGCTTTGTTTTACTTGCTGTCTAATCAAACCAGATAATAATAGATTTAAATGAAATCAAACCAAACTCCTACAATAGGTGGAGTACAGAGAAGGATACAGAGTGCAGAAGAGAGTTCTCAGCATAGTAGCACGCCAGTTCCAGTAACAAAGTCCAATGTCTGCACTGGGTAGAGGTGCGTTGGGCAGTATCCTAGCTTATGGAAGGACCGTTCAGAAGCCTGAGAAGGGCAGAAGCTGTTCCCGAGTCTCACGGTGCATGCTTTCAAGCTTCTGTATCTTCTGCCCAACAGGAGCAGGGGGACGAGGGAATGACCGGGGTGGGGCAAGTCTTGGATTACATTGATTGCTTCTTGGAGGCGGCGTGAAGTAAAGGTGGAGTCCATGTGATCGGCCAACAGTGACTGTGCTCTCAAATGGCACCAGCAATCGGTGAAGCAATGGCTAATACAACAATGAACAGTACAGTAACTAAAGGCCAGCCTGAGCATCCAATATTGCCCACACCCATGATGACCAGGGCCAAAGAGTTAAGCCCTACTTCCCACCCTGGACATCATCGCCACTTTATTAATGCCACAGGCAAACAAAAAGGCCAATATGGAGGGATAAAGGACTTAAGCTTTACCCTTATAAACGCAAGGGCACATGGCTCATAATACTTGGCAAACAATCTGACATTCATTACAACAAAATAAATGGAGTTCTATATTTAAACCTCTCGGCCGTACAGCAATATTTCGCAGTTGCACACTGCCGGAGCACCGACAGTTCACGTTTAACATGGGACATGGCAGCCAAGATAGCTTGGAGAGTGTCCACAAACTCTTGTTGAGACACAGATGAACTGAGGAAATAATCGAGGGCAAAACGAGGTCAATTTACATATCAGTAATAATGTGCAGATATATTTACGATGTTATTTTTCTTTTTGCGTGCACACGTATGTAATCGAGAATTCCAGCCAAATTTAAAATATTGCCTTTGACTGACTAGCATCCTGTAAAACTAAACGGCAGGACTTTATTGATAATTACATGTGGCAATGAGCGTTGGATGGAAAATACAGATACAACCATGTTTTTTAAATTACAACCTCGGCTGTAAATGCGACATTTGTTTTTAGCCTCTTTGGAATTGACTCTAATTTGGCAAGTCTTGAGAATGAAGTTCTCTCAACTGTGTTTGCATACGCACAAGGGACCCCACTTCCCCACCCCCCCCCCCCCCCACCCCCCCCACCTCACATAACCCATTAAACAGCCAGAGCGGTGATATGTATTAGAGGGTATGGTTCCTCGGGTCTGTGGTATACAGAATCCTGAAGTGACTCCATACAGAGCGACGTTCTGTGTCGGAACAATGCATCGCTGTTCGTTTCTTATTATCATTCACTAAACCAACAGCGCAAACCAGTCATTAGCAAGCTAATAAAATATTTTTCTTCCTCACCAGAAGCTGTCACAATAAATAGATACATTTCTTTCTCTCCCTAACCCCCACCCACCCCTCCACCCAGACCGATTTCACAGGAACAGCATTTCTGGCCACAAAGTGCAGGTGGTCTTGAAGCCTTGTTTAGTTTAGTGTAGAGATACAGTGCAGAAACAGGCCCTTCGGCCCACCGAGTCGGCACCGACCAGCGATCCCGGTGCACTAGCACTATCTGTAGACACACTCGGGACAAGTTACAGTTCTTGAGGAAGGACATTCTTGCTATTGAGGGAGTGCAGCGTAGGTTTACCAGGTTAATTCCCGGGATGGCGGGACTGTCATATGCTGGGAGAATGGAGCAGCTGGGCTTGTACACTCTGGAGTTTAGAAGGATGAGAGGATATCTTATTGAAACATATAAGATTGTTAAGGGTTTGGACACGCTAGAGGCAGGAAACATGTTCCCGATGTTGGGGGTGTCCAGAACCAGGGGCCACAGTTTAAGAATAAGGGGTAAGCCATTTAGAACGGAGACGAGGAAACACTTTTTTTCACAGAGAGTTGTGAGTCTGTGAAATTCTCTGCCTCAGTGGGCGGTGGAGGCCGGTTCTCTGGATACTTTCAAGAGAGAGCTAGATAGGGCTCTTAAAGATAGCGGAGTCAGGGGATATGGGGATATGGGGAGAAGGCAGGAACGGGGTACTGATAGGGAATGATCAGCCATGATCACATTGAATGGTGGTGCTGGCTCGAAGGGCCGAACGGCCTACTCCTGCACCTATTGTCTATTGTCTATTGTCGATTACCGAAGCCAATTAACCTACAAACCTGTACGTATTTGGAGTGTGGGTGGAAACCGGAGCACCCAGAAAAAAACCCACGTGGTCACAGGGAGAAGGTACAGACAGGACCCGTGGGCAGGATCAAACCCGGGTCTCTGGTGCTGTACGGCAGAAACTCTACTGCTGCGCCACCGTGCCGCTCCTGTTTGTGGAGTGATAGGCAATATTGCTGAGGAGACAGAACCAATTTGCACCAAAGATGCCCTGGCTTACACATGTGGAAAAAACACACCAAGTAGCACAGCAGCCCTTTATTTTCTTAATTGCTACGTGACATTTTAATATTACTCTTTAATTATGTTCGTCTGCTGTGTACAGAAAGCAACAAGGCCAATAAAACAATAAAGGCCTGTTTTGTAGAATTTAATTTTAAAAAAATAATTACTGGAAGAGATGGCTGAAAATGATTTTTATTATATTAGTGCATGAGGCATAAGAAAGAATCCATAATATTAATGGTGAGTGCATATAATTTCGGCAGAGACAGCACGCAGTCACACGACTCCCCAATGTGAATAGTTTCCACCATTCATCTCTCAATGCCTACTCAACTCTTGACAAGAGTTGTTTATGTTGGGATGTACCGCCTTCTAAATGTGTTGGCTGATTTTGGTTTTGCACTTTTTGCTCATCAAGATTTGCTCCTCACAGCACCAGAGACCCAGATTCAATCCTGACCTCGGGTCCGTCTGTGTGGGGTTTGCACGTTCTCCCTGTGACCACATGGGTTTCCTTCGGGTGCTCTGGTTTCCTCTAACATCCCACAGACCTGTGGGGTTTGTAGGTTAAATGGCCTCTGTAAATTGCCCTTACTGTGCAGGGAGCTCATAAGAAAGTGGGATGAGGTAGAACTAGTGTGGATGGATGGTATTATGTTTACATATTCTGTTGTGCTGCTGCAAGTAAAGGGCCTGTCCCACTGGGCGTCATTTGCGCGTCACGCAGATGGCGCGCGAGGATTTTGTACATCCCAAAATCCTGGGGAGCCGCACGCAACCGCGCGTCACTGCCTACGTCATCACGCACCATGCGCGCGTAATGCGCACCATGCACGCATCACATGCGCGGCATGATGCGCGCGTCGTGCATCGTGACGTGTAAATGATGTCGCGTAAATTACGCGCAAATGACGCCCAAGTGGGACAGGCCCTTAAGAATTTCATTGTTCTATCTGACTCTTGACTCTTGACTCTGATCTACGGTCAGTATGGACTCGGTGGGCGGAATGGCCTGCATCCCCGCTAAAACTTTCAATCAACTCAATCCAGATTTAAGTAGAATGATGTTTCCTTTCCTAAGCGCACATAGTTTTGCACGGCTAAAATAACCAGGGAAGGGTTGACAAGATCGTAAAGGTTACTAAGCCATGGCGGATGTCGTTGGGGAGCCGAACACATAGAAAGAAATTGGTTCCTAATGAGACATCTTTATGGCAGGGTGAATGAATGGCGTCTCTCTTCCAATTGACATGAAATCGCCCAGCCTAAAATGTCCAGCTACGTGCATCTTGGCGATAACATATAATAGAAGGCTGATATACTGAGGCAATCCACTTGTGTGCACATTGCAGAAATGACTTGCATTGCACATAGGTTGCAGAAAACTCTTTATGAAAATACAATTTGTAGTTGATTCATGAAGGACTCACTATTAACAGTGGGCCAGTAAAGCTTTAGAGTTACATCATTTGGGAGCATTAAAACACAGGACATAGAAACATAATACTCACACTCACTTATAGCTCTGAGACTATATGCATTCCTTCTGCAATCCTGAACTGTATAAAGGGTAATAAATGCAACGTCAGATGGTGCTTGCTGCTTAGAATTTTCCCCGTTGATATTCAATAGTTATCTTCATTAGATTTAACTTAATTAGAAGCAGACAGCAGCTTGATCAATAACGTTGAGTTTCTTTCTGAAAACCAACATATAAACAAGGGCAAGAGGATAGGATTTTCTCTCTTTATTGTTAGCATAAGAACAAAAATCTTGTTAAGGCATCACACCTTGGAAAAGGATCAAGGTTCCCAGTGAATTATTCATTAGTCGAGTGCAGTGTAAACACGTTGCTTCAGAAGTGTGGGCATATGTTGACAAGAAATGCTACAATATCAACAAAGGCACCGGGAACGTGTATTGGAGTTGACAGGCAGTCCCGGGTAATAATCCTGAGTTAAGCCACGTAACAGAAGTACAAATGTTGATCAGTGCATGCCAAAGAACTCACAATTACACAGGAGCGGCAGCTTTTTAAGAAGGGGACCCGACCCGAAACCTTGCCAGTCCAATCCCTCCCGCGGTGCTGCCTGCCCTGTAGAGTTACTCCAGCACTTTGTGTTTTAGATTCCAGCTTCACTGGTTCCTTATTATCACATGTACCAAGGTACAGTTAGATTATTTTTTTCCCATACAGATCAGAAGATTACTGCCATATGTAAATACAATCAGTACATAACACATAGAAACAGCCACTGAGCCCACAAAATGTTGCCAGCATTTGGCACCATTTCACCGTTCCAACCGTAAAGGCTCGATGCAGCCACCACCTCCATCTCATCCCGCAAACCGTCGGCCCTCTCCTTGCCCGGCCACCTTCATCCTTCGTGCCCCGGGGCTGTCTCCCACAGCCGACCTTGAGGGCGCAGAAGGTAGGCTCTCCCGGTTAAAAACATAGAAACATAGAAAAATAGGTACGGGATTAGGCCATTTGGCCCTTCAAGAGAGCACCGCCATTCAATATGATCACACACAAGCCAATTTACCTACAAACCCTTTACGTCTTTGGAGTGTGGGAGGAAACCGAAGATCTCGGAGAAAACCCACGCGGTCACGGGAGAACGTACAAACTACGGACAGACAGCACCTGTAGGTCAGGGATCGAACCCGGGTCTCTGGCGCTGCAAGCACAGTAAAGCAGTAACTTACCGCTGCACCACCATGCTATCCTTGTATTCATTATGAAACCAGTGATCTATCCAAACAACCACTTCATGGACAGTCCAAGGGTCACCAATGAGGTCGATAGTAGCTCCTATCTACCTCATTGGAGATACTCGGACAATTTTTTGATTTTACTGGCTTTATCTCGCACTAAATGTTATTCACGTTATTCCCTTAATCATTTATCTTTGCACTGTCATGTGGACGTCTCGATTGTCATCATGTGTTGTCTTTCCGTTTACTGGTTCCGCGCAACAAATGGTTTTTACTGTGACAATAAACTCAACACTAAACTCAAACTAACTTCCCTCTTCCTCAAGGTAATTATTCTCTCCCCCATGCCTTTCAAAAGTCGTGCCAATAGATAGCCAGTGCATCTCAGATTAAGTCAACTTTGTATTCAGCAGTGACAGTGCTCCTGATCCACTTCCACTTTCTAGCAGCTGGGGACGATTCTGGTACCGTCAGATAGCACCAAGATCAAAACAGACTGTCAACTAAATTCTGAATTGCTTCACATTTGCAACGAATGCTTTATATTTAAATTTTCTTCTCTCCTTGTCGGACGCCCTTTTATCTCTTTTTTCACTTTCAAGCCTTTGTTCACGCACCTGCCGATCAACCACCCTCACCTGTATCCACCTATCACTTGTGCAGGAAGGATATGGGGAGAAAGCAGGAACGGGGTACTGATTTTGGATGATCAGCCATGAACATATTGAATGGCGGTGCTGGCTCAAAGGGCCGAATGGCCTACTCCTGCACCTATGTTCTATGTTTCTATGTTTCTATGAACCGCAGTTGCTGGACTACACCGAAAAGAGACGCAAAATGCTGGAGTAACTCAACGGGACTTCTTCTTGCGTATGGCGTGACAGCCTCAAGTTGTAGAACAACTTGTTCTATTAGATCTTATTTGATTGTGCACGCCAGGTTGATTGGATTCGTCGAAACGGGACGGACCACGTGAAGGTTGCAATCTCCCACCCCACTCAGCGGGTCAGGCAGCATCTCTGGAGAAAAGGAATAGTTGATGATTCAGGTCGGGACCCTTCTTCAGACTTGAAATCATTGACTCAGGAAAGGAGGAGCCCACAAAGTTCCATTGTTGTCTGTGGAAGAGATGAAAAACGATGGGATAAATACAGATCCCTCTCCCTGTTTGTATCCTTTCATTATCGCCTCTTCCACAACCAACAATGGACCATTGTGGGCTCCACCTTTCCTGAGTCATCAGTGCCGGCTCTGATTTGTCCTGTACCTTTTCATACCCCTCGTTTCCCCCTCCCCTGACTCTCAGTCTGAAGAAGGTCTCGACCTGAAACGTCACCTAATCCTTTTCCCCAGAGATGCTGCTGACCCGCTGAGTTACTCCAGCTTTTTGTGTCCACCTATCACTTGCCGGACTTGATTCTGCCTCCACCTCTTTTCCAGCTTTCATTCCCTTTTCGACAATCAGTGTAAAGAAGGGTCGCAACCCAAACCATCGCCTCTCCCATTCCCTTCACAGACACTGCCTGACCCACTGAGTTAAGCCCCTGTCCCACTTTCCCGAGTTATTCACGATTTCTCCCGAGTTTTCCCCTTGATTCAAACTCGGAGAATGTCCGTAGCGAGTCCGTAGGAGGCCGTAGGAGTCCGTAGATATTTCGTAGCGGCTCATAATGCCAGCCGTAGGTACTCGGGGCATCAGGTAAGTCGGGACGTTTTTTCAGCATGTTGAAAAATGTCCACAAGTTTAAAAAATAGCCCCGAGTACCTACGGCTGGCTATTTTCATAATTTTCCAAGTTTATATCAAGGGGAAAACTCGGGAGAATTTGTGGTAACTCGGGAAAGTGGGACAGGGGCTTTACTCCCGCACTTTATCACTCGTGTTATACTCTGAGTTGCCACCACCAGCTTGAGTCAGTAACAACACCACTGTCTCCAAACCACTGCAAGAGATCACACTTCTGCACCTTCATTGCTAATTAGATGAGCGTTTGAATATCCCGGAGCACCTCCGGATTTTTTAAAAGCCTTAAAACGCTTCTAAATTCTACATTACACTGGCTGGCAATGTTTCTATTTTCCCCATTAGCATTCTCGTAACTTCAGGCAAGATACAATTTCATGGCCGTTTTCTCGCTTTCTTATCCATTCCACATTCACGAGTCTGGCCAATGAGACTTGACAGACTGTTGAGCATAATCAGATCTGACCCCAACTTCACCCACAGATCTGAACACTTGATCGACTGGACGCAAATTAGCAATCAGGGAACGGGGGAGGGGGGGGGGCTGATGTTGCTTCGTCCTCTTCCAGCTCCGAGTGGATCTGAAGTCAGTTGTTGCATCGAGTGTTTGAGCCAATTCGGTGGGGAGCAAGAGGGGTCGATCCCGTGTCTGCTCTGCTCCGCGCTGGCTGCCTAACACCCCCAGGCAGTGCGTTTATCTTTATTTACTTCCTGCGACGGATAGGATCAAGTGGAAGCGAGGAAATATACGGCGCCGTAAAATTTGTTTGCATGTGCGGGATTCTTGCGGCAGTGGGAATGAAAGACGCACAGCAACCTGTCTGGTGCAGTAGGGGGTTCAAATTCACTTCGAGCGATCCAAGTATAAATAGCAATATTTATCTGATTCATATAATTGGATTGGACGCCAGTGTGTCTCAGAATATGCTACAAGAAGCATTTATCCTGGTCCGGTGCCCAATCTCATCTGGTGCATTCACTCTATGTACCTTGGACAGACATCAATGTACATTCCATTTGGGGTAAATAGGTAACAGGACCACTCTGTTCCCTGTCGACAGTCCACGCAGTCACACAGCGAAAAGGCCTTCCCAATACTGATGCCTGCCCTGACTTTGATGTGCCGATTGTTCACAGAAAGGCTTGCATTAATGTAGCGCCTCTGGATGTCCCATAGCCCTTTGATAGCCGGTTATTGCTTTTGAACTATCGGCACAGCTACAGGTTGGATCCGGGATGCTGGTTAGTGTGCAGCAGATCCCAAAGACTAGAGAGTCAGTTTTCATCATGATGGTGAAAAACCTTTTGGGCTGAAGGAATCAAGGGATATGGGGGAAAAGCAGGAACGGGGTACTGATTTTAGGTGATCAGCCATGATCATATTGAATGGTTCGTGCTGGCTCGGGCCGAATGGCCTACTCTGCACCTATTTTTCTATGTTTCTATGATGAGGACTCTCATTCCTGACGAGGATCTCTTTCTCGCACTAGCCTTTATGTTGCTATGGCAACAAATGCAGAGACAGATCTTGGGGCATATTAACCACTAGGCCCAAAGTGCTGGAGTAACTCAGCAAGTCAGGCAGCATCTCTGGAAAATATGGATAGATGATGTTTTGGCTCGTGACCCTTCTTCAGAACAGATTGTGGCAGGGGGGAGAAAGATGGAAGAGAGGTGGGGCCAGAACATCAAAACACTGGCTCAAGCTGAAGTGGGTACAGCGAAGATTTACAAGGATGTTACCAGGGCTAGAGGGTCTGAGCTATAGGGAGAGGTTGAGTAGGCTGGGACTCTTCCTTGGAGACACAGAAGGATGATCTTATTGAAGTGTATAAAATCATGAGAGGAATAGATTGGGTAGATACACAGAGTCTCTTGCCCAGAGTAAGAAGGCGAATCGAAGAACAGAGGACATAGGTTTGTTGAGGGGGGAAAAGATTTAATAGGAATCTGAGGGGTAACTTTTTCAAACAAAGGTGGATGGAACAAGCTGCCAGGGGAGGTAGTTGAGGCAGGGACTATCCCAGCATTTGAGAAACAGTTAGACTGGTACATGGATAGGATAGGTTTGGAGGGATATGGATCAAACACATGCAGGTGGGACTAGTGTAGCTGGGACATGTTGGCCGGTGTGGGCAAGTTGGGCAGCAGGGCTGTTTCCACACTGTATCACTCTATGACTCTGTCACTCTGTGACTCTATGAGTCTATGATACTGCAACTCTTTTAGCCCCTCCCATCTCGCATACAATGATCCAAATCCTAAATCCGTCCACCTGGCTTAGCTTTATACCTCTGAACAGGCAGAGCCAACAAAAACCTTTTGCTTTCAAATGTAAGATTATTAAATTTTATTACCGCTGAGAATTCTAGTCCTTTGTGTGAAGAAGATTTTTCTCTGCAACTCCGGAGATTGAATGAGGCCTGATAGACGGGTATAAAATTATGAAAGGCATGGACATGGTAGAGTCGGAACCTTTTCCAGGATGGTAAAATCAAATATTAGAATGCACAGGTTTAAGGCAAGAAGAGCAATGTTTAATGGGGATATGTGTGGCATAGAAGCTGATGGGTGCAAATATTATAGTTGCACTTTTGAGACTTTTGGATAGGCAGATTGATATGCAAGGAATGGAGGGGTGTGGACCATGAGCAGGCAGGTAAGAGCTTTTGTTGGCATCATATTTGGCACAGACATGGTGGGCCGAAGGGCCTGTTCCTGTGCTGTACTGTTCTATGTGTAAGAAGGAACTGCAGATGCTGGTTTAAACACATAAAGCTGGAATATCTCAGCAGGACAGGCAGCATCTCTGGAGAGAGTCTCTTGGAGAGAAGGAACGGGTGACGTTTCTAATGGGCCTGTCCCACTCACGCCATCTTTTCGGCGACTGCCGGCACCCGTCATAGTCGCAGCAGGTCGCCGAAATTTTCAACATGTTGAATATCCAGCGTCGACCAAAACAAGGTACGACTTTTTGGGCGACTACCACAGGCGTCACCCCACGACATGTCGCCAGGGTGCCGCCTGTATGGTCGTGAGTCGTCTCCTCAGTCGCCCAAAGAGTCGTAGCGTCTTTCTGGTCGCCGCTGGATTTTGAACATGTTGAAAATTTTCAGCGAGCTGCAACGACCTGTGACGGGTGCCAGCAGTCGCCGAAAAAGTTGCATAAGTGCAACAGGCCCATAAGAAGGGACTCGACCCGAAACGTCACCCGTTGCTTCTCTCCAGAGATGCTGCCTATTCCACTGAGTTACCCCAGCTTTTTGTGTCTGTACTGTTCCATGTTCCATGTTCTGTACGTTAAGAGCTCTCTTAAGGGCCTGTCCCACGGGCAGGCGATTCCAGGTGGTAAGCGCGGAGTAGCAGGAAGTGGGGACCGCGCGGGGTCGGTCCCATGCAAATCGCCGGAGCCGTATGTAGTTGGTCCCGACACCGCGCGAACGCGGGGCTCAGAAAAACTGACGCTGTCCAAAAATCCCGTACGGCAACGGCCTGTCGCCCTGCTGCCGCCTCGACACCGCGAGCACCGTCTGGACGCCGCGCACCGTCTCGACGGAGTAGGCTAGCGCGTTGCGTTGCGCGATGACGTCATCACCCGACGCCGCGCTCGCCGCATGCATTCGTATGATCGTGGGACAGGCCGTACGGTAAACACTCGGCCTCCAACGCGGCAACCGCTTCCGGTTATGTTGCGCTTGCCGCATGCACGTTGGACAGGCCGTACGGTGGCACCCGCGCGGCAGCCGCGCGGTCCCCACTTCCTGCTACGCCGCGCTTACCGCCTGGAATCGCCTGCCCGTGGGACAGGCCCTTAACTTGGCTATTAAGGTTTGGTCAATTGTCCAAGATCCTCGCCAGCAGGTTAAATTTATGCCTATCAACCCCGATCAATCCCATGAAAGTTATTTAAATCACAAACATTGAACTTTCCTTCGTACTAAAAGGAATCCATCTTTTGTTAAAATGTGATCTCTCCTCCTCAATTAACTCTTGGAGTCCTGATTACATTTAGGTGAATCTATATGGCCCTTCCCCGAGAGACAAGCATATTGACCTCATGGCTCAGTTACAGAATGGAGTACCAGACCCCCGAGCTTTGTATTTAATGAAGCAAAACTTCTTCCTTTATGTTCCAGCCATTCAGCCCGAGAGGGTGACATTCCATTCGGCTTTATGAAGGGTTTTCCCCAGCTGACCACCATATTTTAATGATTTGTATGCACAGCCCCCCTAAATCTCTTTGGTCCTCTACTATTCCTAATACTTTTACCAGCTCAAATTTCTCTCCGCACAGTCACTCTTATAGATTCCAACATTTTGTTCATAACAGATGTTTGACTGTATGTTTAGAACATTCTCTCTCTCTCTCTTTTTGTCTCCCTCTTTCCCTCTCTCTCTCTCACGTTCTCATTCTTATTCTCTCTCTCTCTCTCTGTCACCCCTCTCTCTACACTCTTTCTTGCTCTCTCCCTTTCTCTCTCTCTCTCTCTCTCTCCTCTCTCTCTCTCTTCTCTCTCTCTCTCTCTCTCTCTCTCTCTCTCTCTCTCTCTCTCTCTCTCTTCTCTCTCTCTCTCTCTCCACTCTTTCTTGCTCTCTCCCTTTCTCTCTCTCTCTCTCTCTCTCTCTCTCTCTCTCTCTCTCTCTCTCTCTCTCTCTCTCTCTCTCTCTCTCGCTGTCTCACTCTTTCTCGCTCTCTCTCTTTCTCTCCCTTCCACTCTCACATTCTTGTTCTCTTTCTCTCTCCCTCTCTCCCTCTCTCTCTCTCTCTCTCTCTCTCTCTCTCTCTCTCTCTCTCTCTCTCTTTCTCTCTCTCTCTCTCTCTCTCTCTCTCTCTCTCTCTCTCTCTCTCTCTCTCTCTCTCTCCATCTCTCTTGCTGTCTCTCCCTCTCACTCTGTCTCCCTCTCACTCTGTCTCTCTCTCACTGTCATTCTCTCACTCTCTCTCCCTCTCTCTCTCTCTCCCTCTCTCCCTCTCTCTCTTTCTCTCTCTCTCTTCTCTCTCTCTCTCCCTCTCTCTCTCTCTCTCTCTCTCTCTCTCTCTCTCTCTCTCTCTCTCTCTCCATCTCTCTTGCTGTCTCTCCCTCTCACTCTGTCTCCCTCTCACTCTGTCTCTCTCTCACTGTCATTCTCTCACTCTCTCTCCCTCTCTCTCCTCTCTCTCTCTCTCTCTCTCTCTCTCTCTCTCTCTCTCTCTCTCTCTCTCTCTCTCTCTCTCTATCTCTCTTGCTGTCTCTCCCTCTCACTCTGTCTCTCTCTCACTGTCATTCTCTCACTCTCTCTCTCTCCCCTCTCTCTCTCTCTCTCTCTCTCTCTCTCTCTCTCTCTCTCTCTCTCTCTCTCTCTCTCTCTCTCTCTCTCTCTCTCTCTCTCTCTCTCTTTCTCTCTCTCACACCTTTCTAAAGTAGTTGCATTGTAATTTTCCAATTGAAAGAAACACGTCAAAATCAAAAGAATTTTGCAAGATTATCGCTAAAGCATCTGAAACCTCCTCATAAACGTTTAAACCTAGTAGTTAAAGCTATCTCTCCTTTGGGAAATTTTGTGTACTTTTAATCATTTCAATCCCTTTCCTTAAGAGATCAATCCCCAATTTATATTTGTGTTCCTCTGAAGTAGCAGGTTTGTTAATATATTCTCCCAGTGTGCAAACAGAAAACAAATCTGGGAAGCACTTGTTGTCTTCGACTGGAGACAGGAGGAACTGCAGAGGGTCAGGTAGCATCTGGAGAAAAAACACAAAGTGCTGGAGGAACTCAGAGGGTCAGGTAGCATCTGCTGGGAGAATGGACAAGCAACATTTCAGATCGGAACCCTTCTACATCTGAAGAAACGGCATCTGTCTATTCCCTCCACAGACACTGCCTGGTCCGCTGAGTTCCTCCAGCACGTTATGTTTTATTGTCTTCACTCCCTTCTTAACTTTCAATTTTTCTGAATCAACTCTGTATTTGGATATTTACTATCGTTTTGCAACTTTACTGCTGAACGAAACTCTAAACAGGCGTTGTCCTGGGATACATACTGATCCAGTATGAAGCAAAGTGGATTTAAATGAACACCTCCTGCCTGTAGTACTTCCATTTAGAGTTTTGGTTAGTTTGTTTTCTTCTACTGTATACTTTTACTGCCTGCCTCACTGTCCGTTTCTACCCCTGCGGTATGAAGATTGACCTCCAATTTCAGGTAGTCCTTGCTTTCTCCCTCCTTCCCCTCCCTTTCCCAGCTCTCCACAGCCCACTGTCTCCGCCTCTTCCTTTCTTCTTCCCGCCTCCCCCACCTCCACATCAGTCTGAAGAAGGGTCTCGACCCGAAACGTCACCTATTCCTTCGCTCCATAGATGCTGCCTTACCCGCTGAGTTTCTCCAGCATTTTTGTCTACCAGCAATCTTGGTGACATTTGCAAAACTTACTAATCCACCCATCTGCATTTAAGTCCATGACGTTTATATATATCACATTGTCACATTTTCTGCACTTTCACTTTTTCCTTCACTTTCTTCTTCTTTCTCTCAATCTCACCCTTTCCCTTTTCTAGTGTAAAAACAAACGGAAATTAAAAAAAAATTAAAAAATAAAAAAAAATAAAAATATATATATATATATATATATATATATCACATACAGCAGAGGTCCCGAACACCGAAGCCAGTGGAACTCCACTGGTCATAGACATCAACGTTGAACATTGTCCTTCCAGCACAACCCTCTGTCTTCTATCTGTAGGCCAGTTCTGGATCCATATGACTGAGCTCAATGGTCTTTATTAACACTAATACGTACAGTGAACTTTTGTTTTGCGTACAGTTCAGTAAATTATTACCATGCCTACGCACAATCCCAGGTTAGTACAAAGTGTATAGAAATAGTCCACTGACACCGCGTGCAAGTGCCGCCAAGTTTTAGCACCATTTTCAAAGTCTAGTCTGGTTCGTGCTCTCAGTCTTCTGGAGTGGTACCCGATCCAGGCGAGCCCCAGGCTTCTGCAGGGCCTCCTGCCATCACCTCCGTCCAGATTATACAGTGAACCATCGTCCCTCTCCTCACCCGGCCACCTCTGTTCCCCTGGGGGCACCTCCCGCAGCCAACCTTGAGGGCGCGCAAGGTAAGTTCCCAGTTCACTCACTTCCCGACCCTTGCTCTTGCGTCCACCGTCGCCAGGATGACCAGGGTCCGATCGGTGGCTCCCTCTACATGCCGTTCTTCCGGCTGTAATTCCGTGCATTTTCATCTTCTGGATCAGCCTGCCATGGGAAGACTTTCTCAAATGCCTTACTAAAAATCCATGTGCACAACATCCACTTCCCCCACCCACGTCGATCGCCTTTGTCGTCTCCTCAAAAAAACTTGAAGAAGTTAAGGGCCTGTCCCACGGGCGGGCGATTTCATGCGGCAAGCGCGACCTAGCAGGAAGCGGGGGCCGCCCGAGTACCGCGCGTTGGTCGCGGGGTCGGTCCCACGTGGAGCCGTATGGAGTTGGTCCCGACACCGCGCGGGGGCTCTGAAAAAGTGACACTGTCCAAAACTCGCGTGCGGCAACGGCCTGCCACCCCGCTGCCGCATCGAGGCTGCGCGCACCGCCTCGACGCCGCGCGCACCGTCTCCGTCAACTCTGGAATTGTTGTGAAGGAAGGAACTGCAGATGCCCATTTACAGCGAAGAAGTGAGAAGCAGATATATGTTATTGTGAAAACATCATCAAATATTCATGGTTAAAGAAAAGTAGTTAATGTATTTAATTAAACATGTGCTTTGGGATCCAAGTATAACATTCTGCTTGAATAATTCCTTGATACCTTTGGTAAACCATTTGCAGTTTAAAATACATCTTACTCACAAGAGTATATTTATTAGACAATATTTTAAATGTTGTCCCCTCATTTGGTCAAATGATGTTGGTGGTAAAGTGTGAATACCAAATCAATCCAAATTTTACAAATGATATTTGTTGTGTTGCTTGATCAGGAAGGTGCTTTGAATCTTCATTCATACTTACGACTCACATAAGAATGAAGTGTGTAAAAACATTACTTTCAGTTTTTAAAGAGTAAATAGGTTTCACTTGCTGAAAAAAAAATATATCATGAAGAAGGGAGAAGTAGAAAACGGAATTAAATGCCTCTTTTCATCCGTACGTACACAATAGCGTTGGCGAAATGTTTCAGTTTATAATTGTTCATTTCGGCTCCATATATAATTACCTACTGCACATTTAAACCTTCAAGCTTACTGGTCCAGATCGTTCTAATTTATAATGATAATGCATTCAGGACTCTCATGTTTTAAATTTCCCCAAAAGGAATATCAACGTTTCCTCCAGCTTACACAGATGTAATTTTATTTCCATGAGTTTCTGCTGATTTTATACACTATTTTCCCTTGGCTAACATGACACATACTTGCTTTGGAAAGCACCCTGATAGGTCTCCAAACTCCTTAATTTGGTACATTGAATTTGTTAACTTCATTGATGTTGATGATGAAAGATAGTACCACTCTCTTGTATAAGTCCCAGCCTACCCAGCCTCTTCCTCTTGCCTTTGAACTCAGTAGTTGCTCAGCTATTTTGGAATTAATCTTAGAGACACAAAAAGCTGTAGTAACTCAGCGGGTTAGACAGCATCTCTGTAGAAAAGGAATAGGTGACATTTCAGGTCGAGACACCTTCTTCGGACTGAAGTCTTCTGCAGTCTTCTATGGTCTG
Organism: Malacoraja senta; assembly: GCA_038087875.1. Lineage (NCBI taxonomy): Eukaryota > Metazoa > Chordata > Chondrichthyes > Rajiformes > Rajidae > Malacoraja > Malacoraja senta. The sequence goes on along the minus strand of CM075990.1, from coordinate 6,571,497 downwards.
AGGAAGGGTCTCAACTCGAAACATCACCTACCCGTGTTCACCTACATAAAACCCGAAACATCACCTACCCGTGTTCACCTACATAAAAACCGCTCGAGCTTCCAACGGACTTTGCTCGAACTGGACTTCCGCGCACCCCCCCCGCTTCCGGTAAGGTCGCGCTCGCCGCATGGAAGCGCATGCCCGTGGGACAGGCCGTACGGTGATCACTCGGCCCCCGCGCGGCAGCGGCGCGACCCCCGCTTCCGGGGAGGTCGCGCTTGCTGCATGAAATCGCCCGCCCGTGGACAGGCCCTTAAGTAAGACACAAACCTGCTGTGTAGAAAGCCATGCTGACTGTCCCAAATTAATCCATTCACTGAAAAATGAGAGTAAATCCTATCCCGAAGAACCCTCTCCAATAGCTTCCCTGCCACTGGTGTGAGGCTCACTGGCCTATAATGCCCTGGATTATCTCCTCTACCCTTCTTAAGTAAAGCAACAGCTTTATTATCAACGCGCAGCCTTCTTCCTGCACACACACATTTTACTGAGCAAAACCTTCCAGTCCAGAGCTGTGTTTCCTCCATTTAATGCAAATTTCTCCAGGCATTGCTGCAGATGGAATCTAAGTGAATGTTCATCAGGCTAGTTTGCAAATTACTGTAAACAAGCAAACGAAGAAGGGTCCCAGGTCAAAAGTAGACAAAATGCTGGAGAAACTCAGCGGGTGAGGCAGCATCTATGGAGCGAAGGCATAGTGACGTTTTGGGTCAAGACCCTTCTTCAGACTGAAGAAGGGTTTCGACCCGAAACGTCACCTATTCCTTCGCTCCATAGATGCTGCCTCACCTGCTGAATCTCTCCAGCATTTTTGTCTACCTTCGATTTCTCCAGCATCTGCAGTTCTTTCTTAAACGTCCCCAGGTCAAAACATCACCTATCAATTCTCCCCACAGATTCTGCCAGACTCACTGAGTTTACTTAGCTTAGTTTAGAGATACAGCATGGAAACTGGCCCTTCGGCCACTGAGTCCACACCGACCAGCGATCCCCACACAGTAACACTATCCTACACACACTAGGGACAATTTACATTTATACCAATCCAATTAGCCTACTAACCTGTAACTGGAGACCCTGGAGAAAACCCCACGCAGGTCACGGTGAGAACGTACAAACTCCGTACATCACCCGTAGTCAGGATCGAACCCGGGTCTCTGGCACTGTAAGGCAGCAACTCTACCACTGCACCACTGTTACTCCAGCACTTTGTGTTCTGTTTAAGATTCCAGCATCTGCAATTCCTTGTGTCTCCAAGCAATCATCTAGATGTCAGTGGAAGGGCTTTGTATTTTTGTTAGTTGCTTCTATTCCTGGGAAGTGTTCATTTTCAACATGAGGAAAGTCAGTCTATTTTTTAAATTTAAAATACAAAGTTCATTTTTTTAATAGAAACATATACAAGTAACAAAAGACAGCGCAGGGCACACTTTATATTTGTATAGTGGTTCAGTCTGTCCATTCACAGTGTTATCGGTTCTGTATGGAAAGTCAGCCTAACATGCACAGGTCGGCAGGGAACACAAATTAAATTGGCTGTCAGCACAGTGCGAACTTTCACTGGCAGCAGCAGGAAACAATGCTGTCAGAGTCATGACGGATGAGCATAAGGAGGTCATACCTTCATTCTCCAGGAGTATTTGGCGCAGGCCCTTGCCGATGCCCATAGGAACACAGTGGGCACGCTCCCTGGAAGTTTGCATCCATCAACCCGTCCTCTCCCGCCCTGGAGGTGCTGACGTGTTTAGTCATGCTTGGACGGACAGCAGTGGCTCACGTGTGAACACAGGCAGTGAGTGTCGGTGAGACATTCAACACTGACCTCTGCGGTAAGACCTGATTCTGTTCTTGGCTGGCTTCACACCCTCCTATACCTCCCCTTGTCCAACAAGCCTCAGCTTCCTCCGGGGAGCTTAGCCTATTCTTACTTGGCGCAGAGCTAGAACTGCTGCCTTACAACACCAGAGACCCAGGTTCGATCCTGACTACGGGTGCTTGTCTGTACGGAGTTTGTATGTTCTCCCTGTGACCTGCGCGAGTTCTCTCCGGGTGCTCCGGTTTCACCCCATACTCCAAGGACGTACAGGTTTGTAGGCTAATTGGCTTTGGTAAAATTGTAAATTGTCCCTCGCATGTGTAGGATAGTGTTAGTGAGTGAAGATCGCAGTCTCAGTGGGCCGAAGGGCCTGTTTCCGCGCTGTTTCTCTAAACTAAACTTCTCTTTCCTTTGCAGTCTCTCTTTCTCACATGCCATCTGTCTCTCTTTTTTGTTTCTCCCTTAACTTCACTTCTCTACCCAAGCTCTTTCTCCAAAAATATACTTTATTCATAAACTGTGCAGTTATACGCAGCAAGCCACAACATTCATTCATTTCATTTGGCATTTCAACGTCATCAATTGGTCGGTTGCAAATAATACATCAACGAAACGTTGGAGATTTATTACACAGGATTCGTCCCTTCAGTGCCAAGTGAGACCCTAGACTCTGTCCCTTGGCCAAAGACTCATTGCATTTGCTGCAGCAGGCATTAGTCGATCCATCAGCACTTAATCCTGCACCTTGGAGTGTGCCCGTCAGCAGCATTCTGCTGCAGGTAACTCAATGGGGTGGTGGGTGTACGGAACAAGCTGCCAGAGGAGGTAGTTGAGGCAGGGACTTGTGGGAGGAAACCGAAGATCTCGAGAGAAAACCCACGCGGTCACGGGGAGAACGGACAAACTCCATACAGACACAACCCGTAGTCAGGATCGAACCCGGGTCTCTGGCGCTGAAAGTGCTGTAAGGCAGCAACTCCACCGCTGCGCCAACGTGCAGCCCCCTTTTGCTGCCCTTTTATAACATTGCCTTTCGATACAAGATATAACAATACATTGCAAAACATATCAGATTTTACATTGGAAAACTAGGCAAAGACATAGAGGGGGAAAATGGCCTTAACAATTAAGGATGAAATCATGTTGGTTATATAAGAGGGTACAACAAACAGCAAATTAAGACTTCACTAAGAAGTAGAAAATAGTTTGTGTTAAGAATTAAGAAGTAGAAAATAGTTCAAGACGGTAGAGGAAATTTTAGTTGTGAGGTCGTGAGATGTGAAATGTAAAGATTAGGGCAAGCTTATGGCTAAAGAATTTTAACTTTCTTATAGCATAGGTGCAAACTCACTCATGGCCAAAAGGCAGTGAATGTCCTGAGCCTATGCAGGGTATTTTCCTGTAACGTTGTATCCATCAATATATCCCACCAGGGGGCAGCCATTTTAAATCTGTCCACATAATCATGTGGGGATGCAGTTTGCAATTTTAACAATGTGTGAATATTAATAGCTATCCTATTTTGACAATCTGTTAGGAATTAGGACAGTCATTAAAATACTTTTGTCAAGTTTAAAATGTCCAGTGCGCAGTGTTCAATGCTTAGTGTTTCTGAGGGAGCGTTGTGAAACAGCTACGATATTTGTTGTTTGTTCCTGGTTCCACACGCAGTGATTTGGGCAAATCTTTTAATGGATGGAACATTGTAAATGAGTGGAAGCTGTTGAATAAAGATAGCATTTCAAAACATTCAAGGAGAAATAAAAAATTTAGTTTGAACTTATTAAACCACACCCTTCTGCTACGGAGGTCTGAAGAACTAAGACAAAATAATACTCAATAAAAGGGCTTTACTCATTGTTTTAGTTTTGTATTGTTAGTTTAGCAGCTATTAGTTTATTGATTTTTGTTTGGGGTTATATATTATCTGTGTATATTGTGTTTATGGGCCAGTTATGCTGCTGCAAGTGAGAATTTAATTGTTCCTTTGTTATATATGACAATCAAACACTCTTGACTTGCAAAGACTAGAAGCAGAAACTAAGAACTGCAGATGCTGGCTTACACAAAAGGACACAAAGTGCTGGAGTAACCCAGCGAGCCAGGCAGCATCTCTGGAGCAGGTTTTGGATCGGATCGACATTGCCTCAGGCTTCTTGAAACAAGTCCTATTGAATGGAGAGAAACGACAAAATAAAGAAAAAGACAGTAAAATCAACGTTAGTAAAATTGCTATGGTTCACCAGCCCTCATACCCTGTTATGTTGCTCAGTGTCAAACTTGATTGGGAATGCTCCTGCAAAGAGCATTCATTACTTTACCATATTAAGGGCACAATATAAATACAAGTTTAAATTCAAATCCTAGAAGGCCCCGACTTGAAATATTGTGTTTTGCTCAAGACTCCAGCATCTGCAGTTCCTTGTTTCTCCATAATATGATAGCGGTGTTTAAGAGGCTTTCACATAGGCACACGGAATTGGAAGGAATGGTTCGTTCAACGATTCAGTTATACTTTATTGTCACATGTACCGACAGTAGGTACAGTGAAATGCTTTGTTTAGCAAACAACCTGTTAAAATCATACAGCAGACGTCACCTGGACAGTACACAAGAGTCGCCACGTTTCTGGTGTTGTCAAAGTTATAGAAGTTCACCGAACTGTCCTATCTTCTGCCTCCCGCCAGACATGACAGCGGACAGTCCCCTACCAGGTCCCCCCCTTCGTTCTCGACTCATGTACATGCAAATGAGATCCGTTTGGCATCATGTTCGGCACAAACATTGTGGGCTGAAGGGCCCCTTCCTACGCTGTCCTGTTCTATATTCTGTGTGAATACATGTTATAATATCGGTGGCGCAGCGGTAGAGTTGCTGTCTTACAGCGCCAGAGACCCAGGTTCGATCCCGCCTATGGGTGCTGTCTGTACAGAGTTTGTACGTTCTCCCCGTGACCGTGTGGGTTTTCTCCAAGATATTCGGTTTCCCCCCACACTCCAAAGACGTACAGGTTTGTAGGTTAATTGGCTTTCTATTACAATAAATTGTCCTTAGCGTGTGTAGGATAGTGTTAATGTGTGGGGATCGCTGATAGGAGCGGAGTGGGTGGGCCGAAGGGCCTGTTTCTGCACTGTATCTCTAAACTAAACTGAACTAAACTAAACAGGAAATGCTGAAAGTAACTGACATGTCAGGCAGCCTCTGTGGGGAGAGACAGACAGACTGATTTAAGTTAATCAACTTTCAGGGCTCAAGATAGACACAAAAAGCTGGAGTAACTCAGCGGGACAGGCAGCATCTCTGTCGAGAAGGAATGGGTGATGTTTCGGGTCGAGACCCTTCTTTCATCAGGGCTCCATGCGTCCTGCATTTGGAGTGTCTCGTTTCTCGCCTGTTGTTGTCGCTGATGCTGTCGGCTTCTTGAAGCCAGAAGCCGACTGACTTACGAGGCCAAAGGGCAGTCAGATCAGGGGAGGGTCAACGTGTGGCTGGAAGTGAACGGAGGGTTTCATTATTGTCTTTAGCGAGCCGATAACATCCAAAAGTGACATGGTCAATTTTTTCAACGCCTCGACTAGCACATTTTTATACTGAATTTCAATTGAGTTCAATCCCCTGATCACCTCTCCTGTAATGTAATCAGTATGTTACAACAGCCCATGTTTCAGCATACGCGCTGAGATCTCCAGAAATATTGCCCCTGTCACCATAGGAACTGACCGTTCAAAATATATTTTATATTCAAAAAAAAATCAAGAAAAAAAATCTGCTGCCTGGAATCTGAAAGGAAAACACATTTTTGTGTTGGATGGAGTGAGGTGTACCACATTGAAATAACTTGTGAATTATAATGTTGTTGTCAGCAGATTGTCATGACTTGCTAAGGAGGCTGTATGGAAGTTATTGCTTTACAGCTAGCTGGCGTGTGCCAATCTGTCACATATGGTTTGAATCATTTATCATGATACCTAAGTGTGGTTTTATTTTCGGGGGGGAGGCTTGGGTTTGAATGCAGCATAAAACTAGATTTTTTTTTTCAACCTCTGTTTAGGACGAGAGTGTTTACAACTCCCCATTGACCTGGTTACTGAGTCTGTGTGCTCTCTGGGAGTGTATAATACAGAGCAGCCATACTGTAGCTCAGGAAGGGGCTGTGTTACCTAAACTCAGGTGCTGGGTCGGTACGATCCCTAACTATATGTCCCAGTACGACATGTCTTGCACCCTTCTACCACCCCCTCTCGCCTTCCAGGGACCTCATCTACAGCTTATAATTACCCCTCAGCCCACCACACCAAATGCCAGGAATTACAGATAATTAACAAGGCAGATGGACACCTCATCCAACCTCATCTACTGTATCCGTCGTTCACAGTGTGGACTCCTATATGTCGGCGAGACCAAGCGCAGACTGGCTTTTTCAAACACAAAAGGAGATTTAAGCAGCAAGTTATTCTTATACAGAGGGTGGTGGGCACATGGAGCTACCAGAGGAAGTCGTAGAGGCAGGAACAATGACAATGTTTGAAAAGCATTTCAAAGGGTACTTGGACACAAATGCTTCGTTTAGTTAGTTTACCGAGGTACAGTGAAAAGCTTTTTGTTGCGTGCTATCCAGTCAGCAGAAAGACAATACATGATTACAATCGAGGCATTTACATGGTAAGCGGATTACGTTTAGTGCAACGTCCGGTCAAGGATAGTCCGAGGGTCACCAAAGAAGTAGATAGTAGTTCAGCAATAAATGGAGTGGAGGGATATGGGCCTATTGCGGGCAACTTGAGATTAGCATTGATAGGCATCATGATGGCATGGATGAGGTGGCCGGTAGAGCCCACGTGTGCTGTACAATTCTAAACCTATGAGTTTCCCAGCAGAGCGAGAGTCTGAAGAAGGGTCTCAACACGAAACGCCACCCATTCCTTCTCTCCAGAGCTGCTGCCTGTCCCGCTGAGCTGCTCCAGCATTTTGTGTCTATCCGATTTAAACCAGCATCTGCAGTTCCTTCCAACAGAGCGAGATTTCTGTCCGGCGACTGGCCCACTGCAGACTGCAGGAGTACGTGCTGAGGGACGCACTGAAGCTCGGTGCCGACAACGCCAAGGCTCTGTGGAGGAGGACCACTGTCTAGGGTCCTCCCATTGCTGGACATGGGAGGGGGGACAGGTTATGGTGGAGACGCCCCTCCAAACAAGGGAAGGGATAGAAACTCTACCTCTGGGCCACTGTGCCCTCTGGCACTAGACTCTCTCACTAATGGAAACATACTCCCCACATCCACTCTGACCAGGCCTTTCATTGTTCGGTATATTTTAATGAGGTACCCTTCATCCTTCTAAACTCTAGCGAGTACAGGCCCAAAGCATTCAAATGCTCATCACACATTAACCCAATCATCCCCAGGATCATTCTCATAAACCTCCTGTGGAACCCTCTACAATGCCAGCATACTCATCCTCAGATATTGGGCCCCAAGCTGACAATACTCGAACTGCAGTCTGACCAGTGACCTATAAAGCCTCAGCATTACATCCCTGCTTTTATATTCTCATCGTTTCAAAGTGAATGCTAAAATGCTAAAAACATTTCACTGGTCACTGTTTAACAAATCACTTCAGAAGCTCCATTTTTTTCACTTGACTTCACTTTTATCAACAATTACTACGGAATATATCACTGTGTTTTCTTAAAGTGTATTGTTTTTTGCTTTATAATTGTCATGTGTACCGAGATACAATGAAAGCTTTTGTTTCTGTGCTATTCAATCGTCCTACACGTGAATATACTCAAACCATACACAAGTACAATGGGTAGTATAAAGAGAAAGATGCCAGAGTGTAAAATATAGTAATACAGCATCACCATGCTACAGTTACTGAGAAAGTGCAGATTGATTTTTTTTAAAGTGCAAGGTCCATAATGAGGTTGGTTGGAAGATCGCAATGTCATCCTAGCTTATGGGAGGACAGTTCAGTTGTCTGATAACAGTGGGGAAAAAGCTCCTTCTAAAATGCACTCAGCTTGATACAATAAATAAAGCATTCTTAATTGCCAAGGCTAAAATATCAGTATTCCTTTTAATCAAATTGCTTGCACTGATATTTCTCTCGGTGGAAAAGGTTTAGACTTTCTGTCGTGTGTTCTTTGTAAAATTAGCTCCTGGAATTTTAACACCAATGTTCATCAGTGCGGTTGGATAGTCCAGGACTGGGGCTTTGTAGGGACAGGCAGCAGGACAGCTTGGGGCCCAATATCTGAGGATGAGTATGCTGGCATTGTAGAGGGTTCCACAGGAGGTTTATGAGAATGATCCTGGGGATGATTGGGTTAATGTGTGATGAGCATTTGAATGCTTTGGGCCTGTACTCGCTAGAGTTTAGAAGGATGAAGGGGTACCTCATTAAAATATACCGAACAATGAAAGGCCTGGTCAGAGTGGATGTGGGGAGGATGTTTCCATTAGTGAGAGAGTATAGTGCCAGAGGGCACAGTAGCCCAGTGGTAGAGTTTCTATCCCTTCCCTTGTTGGAGGGGCGTCTCCACCATACCTGCCCCCCCTCCCATGTCCAGCAATGGAAGGACCCTAGACAGTGGTGCTCCCCCACAGAGCCTTGGCGTTGTCTGCACCGAGCTTCAGTGCGTCCCTCAGCACGTACTCCTGCAGTCTGCAGTGGGCCAGTCGCCGACAGACATCTCGCTCTGTTGGAAGGAACTGCAGATGCTGGTTTAAATCGGATAGACACAAAATGCTGTAGTAGCCCAGCGGGACAGGCAGCAGCTCTGGAGAGAACGAATGGGTGACATTTCGGGTCGAAACGTCACCCGTTCCTTCTCTCCAGAGATGCTGCCTGTCCCACTGAGTTACTCCAGCATTTTGTGTCTCTCTCCAGGGCTGGAGCTGATGGGTTTACACAGAAGCGGCGCGATCATTGGACTAGTTATCCGACAATTTGCTGGGTTGCAAAAAAGTATCAGCGGGCACGGATAAGCACAAAGGTCCGTGAAGCTTTGCCGCATTAGAGCCCGAAGCCACAATTGTTTTGGCAAAAAGCAAAGCCAAGTCTCAAAGCAGACACTGGTATGTTAAAAATTCCAATAGGTGCATGCTTTCAATTCTATCACGAGAGCGTGAGTGTGAGGTTTATAGAAAATATGTCTTTGCAATAGTAATATATTGTTATAAGTTAAGCAGATATTTATTGAAAAATTGTTCCCCTGCAGGCAATGACAGCTTTTTGGAATTAGCAACAGTTCTGGCCATTGCGATTGGTATTATGTAATTCTACCCGATCTCTCCATTTGGTCTCCATTCATTTAGTTTATGTCCCTGATGAACACCACTGGTGCCTTTATCTACAGCATGACATAGATTTGTCAATTCAACTCCATGACTTCTACCATTGGCACTGATTCTGAAACAATGTCTATAGTTTGCATTTCTATAGTGCCTTAAGTGTAGCAAAATCTGCCAGGGTGTTTCACAGAAACTACTTTGACATTCGGCCATGTAAAGCAAGAGTTGGCCGTAGCTATTTCAACAAACCTGCTAAAAGGGGAGAGGGGTAGGGAGAGACAGAGAAGTTTGGGGAGGAAATTCCAGGGCTAAGGGCCATGGCAGCTGAAGCAGTGGCTGCCAGAGAAGAAACAATGAATTCAAGGACGTGCGTGAGGAGTGCGTTGGAGAACGGGTGGTTCGGGGCTGCAGAGGGCCAAAACCATGAAGGAATTTGTAGTAAGAATGAGGATTATGAAAATCGTGTGATTAACGGGCCAGTTCAGGGAGCACTGGGACAATGGTAGAATGGGACTTAACGTGGGCAGAAATTTGGAGGACATTTGGTTCAGGGAACGTGGTGGTGTGGCACAGTCAGTGGAGAATCTCAATCGTAAATGCTGAGCTTGATAGTGAGGAGTACACATTGGTCAACCTGAGGACTACCTTCAGCAATAGACAGGTTCCACCAAGATGCAGCACAGAATGAGCTCACCAGTCACCTCCCCTTGAAGCCCTAGGTAGACACAAAATACTAGAGTAAATGGGCCTGTCCCACTTGGCAGTCATTTGCGCGTCAACCAGATGGCGCGCGAAGATTTTGTACATACCAAAATCCTGGGGAGCTGCGCGCGACCGCGCGTCACTGCCTATGTCACCACGCACCATGCGCGCATCACGTGCATCGTGACGCGTAAATGATGTCGCGTAAATTACACGCAAATGACAGCCAAGTGGGACAGGCCCTTAACATAGAAACATAGAAAATAGGTGCAGGAGGAGGCCATTCGGCCCTTCGAACCAGCACCGCCATTCATTGTGATCATGGCCCCAAGAACTCTATCTAACTCTCTCTTAAATCCATCCAGTGACTTGGCCTCCACTGCCCTCTGTGGCAGGGAATTCCATAAATTTACAACTCTCTGGGTGAAAACGTTTTTTCCCACCTCAGTCTTAAATGACCTCCCCTTTATTCTAAGACTGTAGCCCCTGGTTCTGGACTCGCCCAACATTGGGAACATTTTAACTGCATCTAGCTTGTCCAGTCCTTTTATAATTTTATATGTTTCTATAAGATCCCCCCACATCCTTCTAAACTCCAGCAGGTCAGGCAGCTTCTGTGGAGAAAAGGAAAAGGTGATGCTTTGGGTCGAGACCCTTCAAGCAGTCTGATGAAGGGTCTCGACCTGAAGCGTCACCCATTCCTTTTCTCCACAGATGCTCTCTGACCTATTGAGTTGCTCCAGCATTTTGTGTCCATCTTCGGTGTAAGCCAGTTTCTGCAGTTCCTTCCTACACTCTCCTTCAAGCTCACCCTGTCTGGCAGGTCTCTGAGCACTGCCTGCCACTGGGATTCCAGCTCCCAGCTGACCTCCCAGAGCTCTACCCCCCTGAATCAACTTAGGACCCACCCTCAAGCTCATGGGATGCCAAATGTAGGGACTGCAGCAGACTGCAATGATGCCCAACACTCAGATGCACAAGAAGATCAGACGTATACAGCATCTGCAGCATCCCCTCCATGTCTCACACTGTCCGTACATCACCGTTGCTGGGTCTAAATCTTAGAGCTCTCGTCTACTTTAGTCAAGAGAGAGTGGGATATAGTTGGATATAGCTCTTAGAGCTAAAGGAATCAAGAGATATGGGGAAAAAGCAGGAATGGGGTACTGATGTTCAAGAAGGAACTGCAGATGCTGGAAAATCGAAGGTAGACAAAAGTGCTGGAGAAACTCAGCGGGTGTGGCAGCATCTATGGAGCGAAGGAAATAGGCAACTTGGGGTACTGATTCTGGTTGATCAGCCGTGATCATATTGTATAGCAGTGCTGGCTTGAAGGGCCGAATGGTCTACTCCTGCACCTATTTTCTATGTTTCTATGTTTCTATGTTACACATTGAGGTACCTTCACTACAGTAACTGCAGCAGTTTAAGAACATGGCTAACTACCACTTTCCCATAGATAACTAGAGAGGACAACGAATCCTGGCAATGAATCTGCAACACCAAATATCCCAAGAAATAAGTTCAAGTTCAAGTTCACATTTATTGTCACATGCACAAATTGGTACAGTGAAATTTAAGTTACCATGCAGCCATACGTCTAAAAAGAGCACAATACACGAGAGAGTTCAACGTAAATATCCACCACAGCGGAATCAACGTTTCTCACTGTGATGGAAGGCAATAAAGTTCAGTCATCTTCCTCTTTGTTCACCCGTGGTCGGGGCCTTTGAATCCTCCACAGTCACCACTACGGACGGCCCGATGTACAGGCCCTCTCGCCGGGATGATCGAAACTCCGACGTCGGAACGGAACGGAACACACTCAGCGACTTGGAGTTTCTGAATCGGCCGCTTCTTACCGGAGACCACGGCTTCCGAGACCACAGGCCCCGCTGGGCGGAGCTCCAACACTGGCGAACCTCGGCAAGAGATCCCAGGCCTCCACGATGTTAAAGTCAGCGCCGCGCTCGCGGCTAGAAGCTCCGCAAACCACAGCTCCACAAAATAAATGGATTAAATATTGGGCATGGACATGATGTCAGAAGTGGTAGGTGACTGCTGACATTCCCTGCTATAAACCAGATGACAAACAGGGGTTTGAGAGGGAAAGATACATCAGCCTTGACTGAATGGTGAGGTAGACTTGATGGGATGAATGGCCTAATTCTGTCCTAGAACTTAGAAACTTAGATGACAAACTCTCCTCCTGACCAGTTTGATGGAGAACTTCCCACATCTATTCATGCCCGTGCTACGAACTCAACACCTGCCTTTCATGCTCTCGGGTCATTTGGCCCTTGTAAGGGTGATCCTTGCCACTTAGGATCAGGAGAGCATCTGTACAGTCCAAGATCTCATCTATATAGTGTAACCAGTCATGTAACATTAGCACCCCCTTGTGATCTGAACTGGATGCAGTGGTGAGCACATGTGCACTCTTTCATCCTGTAACAGGTCAACTGCAGATTGAAAGGGGGTCTAAATTTGACATTTCATTGAGTTTGATTGTTTATCCCTCCTCAGGCTGATGATGAGAGATGGCACACTGCCCCGTGGTAGCCTGGTGGTTTGAACTACTTCTGGTCATAGTTTTTGGTTCAGAATAACCGTGGACTTTAAATGGATGTGTTTTATTTTTCCAGTGTGAGGCCTCTTCCCAAAACTAACAGAACTTTCTGAGTTTATATATGCCCCTTGTTCCATACTCTGCCAGTCTGCTCAGGCGACAGGGAAGGTCAACTGCCTCCAGCCTTTTCCATTCAAACACTCATCCAGGTTTGTTAATGGAAGAACTCTACTCTTCCCAGAGCTTCCTTCTCATTAGAGAACTCCCAAATGCATGTCTATAGAGACCATGTCACCGACTTTGACATACTGGCAGCCTGCACCAGGTAAGATTAAAAAAAACATTGCCCCTGCAAGTCATAGAGTCGTAGAGTGATACAACATGGAAACAGGTCCTTCGGCCCAACTTGCCCACACCAGCCAACATGTCCCAGCTACACTAGTCCTACCTGCCTGCGTTTACCCCATATCCTTCCAAACCTGTTCTATCCATGTACCTATCTAACTGTTTCTTAAACGTTGGAATAATGCCTGCCTCAACTACCTCCTCTGGCAGCTTGGTGTATACACCCATCATCCTTTGTGTGAAAAAGTTACCCCTCAAATTCCTATTAAATCTTTTCCCCTTCACCTTAAACCGATGTCCTCTGGTCCTCGATTCACCTACTCTGGGCAAGAGACTGTGCATCTACCCGATCTATTCCTCTCATGATTTTATACATCATTAAATTAAGTCAGATCACAATGTCTCTTCTTCTCATGTAAGCAGGGTTTATATCCCATGTAAGTTCAATTCATTCTACAGCAGAGTACCTGAACATCAGTCCTTCCTGTGGAAAATAGTCAAAAGATTTTCAAATGAGACAAAGTGAATTCTTCAAAAAACTGCCAAGCATTGAAAAACAGCGGTAACAGAATCTCTGAATAAATATCAATGATAATCACAATCAGCGGGGTTCACTGAAACTGAAGCTGAGGGAAAAAAGAAAGGTCCTGACCCGAAACGTCACCTATCCTTTTTCTTCAGAGGTGCTGCCTGACCCGCTGAGTTACTCCAGTACTATGTGTTTATCTTTCACACAAAACTGAAACTGGGTCCATTTTTTGTACGAAAGAACTGCAGATGCTGGATAAAATCGAAGGTAGACTCAAAATGCTGGAGTAAATCAACGGGTGAGGCGGCATCTATGGAGAGAAGGAATGGGTGATGTTTCGGGTCGAGGTCCTTCTTCAGTCTGAAGATGGGACTTGACCCGAAACGTCACCCATTCCGTCTCTCCATAGATGCCGCCTCACCCGTTGAGTTACTCCAGCATTTTGTGTCTACCTGGGTCAATTTTTATTGCTTTTATTTTCTTAATTGCAGTTTAAAATGTGAAGAGAGAAAGTCAAGAATGTTTAATTGTCATATGTACCAAAAGGAAACAATGAAATTCTTACTTGCAGCAGATAAATAGTACACAATTGATGACTTAATAAACAAACAAAAAAAAAGTTCTTCTTCTTCTGGCGTATGGCGTGCACAGCCTAAAGTTGCAGGACAACTTGTTCTATTTGACCTTATTTGATTGTGCACGCCGGGTTGATTGCATTCGTCGAAACAGGGTGGACCACATGAAGGTTGCAATCTTCCACCCCCAAAAAAAAGTTCAATTTGTAAAAAAAATCCAATATAGTGCCCAACAAAACAAAGCCTGAAGTCCCTAGTGCAATAAAGGCAGTTCATAGTTCAGAGTTTATTGGCTATTTGTAGTGTTCAATACCCTGATCGTTTTTGAGAAGCATTTCCTGAACCTGCACTTCACAGTAGACTCCTATACATTGCAGGAGTGAAATGCGAGTGTGATATTGGTCCTTGATGATGCTGGCTGCCTCTTTCAGACACTGTCTCCAATAGATCCCATTGATGGTGGGGCGGTCCGTACACATTATGGATGGGCAGTGTTCACTACTTTTCAGAATCTCTATTGTTCCTGGGAGTTCGAGTTGCTGAACAAGGCCGTGTTGCAACCAGTCAATATGGAACTTATATCCTTGTCCATGACAGACACATTGGGACTATATACATCATTGCCCCAGTCTTAAATGCAGAAATTGATAACTATTAACTTTATTAAAGAAGTTCATTCTTGCCTATCACAGTCCAGTGATTGCATATTCTTATGTCTTCTCAATATGCAACTCAATGGCAAGGCCTACATTTATCTAACTACCCACTGACCTGAGTGGTTTGTAAAGCCATTTAGAATTGGAGAATCATTGCATTTCAGTGGCACAGAATGAGATCAGCTCGCCCTGTGTATGCCAGCAGTGGGCAGAGCAATCCCATCAGATACCTTCACCTGCTCTAACTTCATGCATGTGTCCATCTACTCCCCTTCTGACTGAGTCTGTTGCAACCACCCTTAATACAGGGTGGACAGAATTGCATTGTTTTCTCTGGATCGCTGGAGGTTACGGGGAGACCAGAGAGAAGTAACTAAAATTAGGAGAGGCTTGGATAGGGCAGACAGTCAGGATTTTTTTTCCCTGGATAGAAAAAAATCAAGCACTAGAGGACTTAGCTTTAAGGTGAGAGTGCAAAGTTTAAAGGAGATGAGTGGGGCAACTTTTTTAGAGGGTGGTGAGTGCCTGGTAAACGCTGTCATTGGTGGTGGTGGAGGCAGACACAATAGTGGCATTTAAGAGACTTTTGGATAGGCACATTGATATGCAAGGAAAGGAAGGACATAAATTATGTGCAGGCAGGTAAGAGTTGTTCTTGGCACAGACATTGTGGGCTGATGGGCCCATTCCTGTGCTGTCGTTTTCCATGTTCTATGTACTACTCAGGGTGGAGAAAGAACATTTGTGTAAAGGGCCTGTCCCACTTGGGCGACATAATCTGCGAGTTTAGAAGCGTTTGCCCTGGACTCAAACTCACAGCATGGTCGACACGAGGTCCTAGGATGTCCTGTGAGGTCGCTGGAACTCTCCTTCATGCTCGAGAGAAGTTCCCGAATACTCGCGGCCTTGGCTAGGTCGCGGAACATTTCTCAATATGCTGAATATTGAAAACATTTCCACGAGTCAAATTTGGTCGGCATGGTTCTTTTGAACTCGTAGTGCAGTGGAGTGGGTCACTAGGTAGTTACAGGCAGTCGAGGGCTGCCGTAGGCAATCTCCTTCACTGACCAGGCATTTTGATTGGCTCATTGGAGTTTCAGGACCTAGGAAGACCTACCGGTAGGTAAAATACCCGCTAAACTTTATTAAACTTCTTAAAAGTGTCTCCACTCCTTCACCCCCCCCCCTTCTCGCCCCTTCTCTCCCCTTCTCTCCCCTTCCCTTCCCTCTCCCCTTCTCTTCCCTTCTCTCCCCTTCCCTCCCCTCTCCCCCTTCTCTCCCCTTCTCTCCCCTTCTCTCTCCTTCTCTCCCCTTCTCTCCCCCCCCCTCCGCCCTCTCTAAAGGACTTACCATACACTGTGGCAGCCGTTTACCTTCCTCTTCATCGCGCAGACTGCGCTCCTCCGCTTTCCCTGGCCCCCACCTTCGCGATGTGTATGTGTGTGTGTGTGTGTGCGCGGTCGGGAGATGCAGCTCGCGGTTCGGTCGATGCAGCTCGCGGTTTCAACGCAGCCGGTCGATCCAGCTCGAGGCTTTCCAGGAGCGTGCCCTCGAGCTTGAAGGTCGAAGACACTCTTCTGGACTCGCGGATTAGGTCGCCCAAGCGGGACAGGCCCTTCATGTGGTGCAGGGGTAGAGCTGCTACCTCACAGCGCCAGAGACCCAGGTTTGAACCTGACCACGGCTGCTGCCTGTACGGAATTTGTACGATCTCCCCACGACCTGCGTGGGTTTTCTCTGGGATCTCCGGTTTCCTCCCACACTCCAAAGACGTAGAGGGTTTGTAGGTTAATTGGCATTGTACAAAAGTTGTATATTGTCACTAGTGTGTGTAGGGTAGTGTTAGTGCGTGGGGATCGCTGGCCGGCGCGGACACGCTGGGCCGAAGGTTTGCATCCCAGCCCATTCATCCTCAGGTTCTGTGGTCACACTGAGCCCTCAGACATCGGGCAGTAAACATCACAAGCCCGTTACAGCAGCAAAGTCAATGTTGCCAGACATCTGACAGCTACAGTTCATCTCACACGTGAGCACTCGCACTATGCTGACACTTCTGGTAAGTTGGTGTTAAAAGGAGAATGTCAGGCTGTCCATTTATAAACTGAGACAGTGGCAAATATAATCGGTTCTGAATAGCGCTTCTATATTCACTACCAAAGGCAACCCCATCTATCATCAAGGAAACATAGATGCATTATTCTTCAATCGACTTTCGTAACAAATTTAATGTGTTGACCTGCGAAGAAAAAAATACTTGCACCTGCACCTCTTGTTCACTTGCACCTCCTCCAACCTCATCTACTGTGTCCATTGTTCAAGATGGGGACTCTTATACATCGGCGAGACCAAACGCAGACTGGGCGATCGTTTCACTGAACACCTTCGCTCAGTCAGCCTGAACCTACCTGATCTCCCGGGTACTAAACACTTTAATTCTCCTTCCCATTCCCACGCTGACCTTTCTGTCCTAGGACTCCTCCATTGTCAGAGTGAGGCTAAACGCAAATTGGAGGAACAGCATCTCATATTTTGTTTTGGCAGCTTACAGCCCAGTGGTATGAATATTGATTTCTCTAACTTCAATTAACCCCAGCATTCCCTGACAGGGTTCCTAATAGGTCCCTTCCCAGCTACATCTCAACGCCTCCACATGTCCAGCTACACCTCCTCTTCATGTGCTTCCTCTTCAAGACCATCACGATGGCCGGCACAGTGACACAGCGTTAGAGTTGCTGCCAGACAGCACCAGAGACCTGGAATCGATCCTGACTACGGGTGCTGTCTGTACGGAATTTGTACATTCTCCCTGTGACCATGTGTGTTTGCTCCAGATGCTCCGGTTTCCTCCCACACTCCAAAGACGTACAGATTGTAGGTTAATTGGCTTGATAAAATTGTAAATTGTCCCCAGTGCGTGTAGGATAGGTGTAGTGTGTGGGGATGATTGGTTGACATGGACCTGGTGAGCCGAAGGGCCTGCTACATCTCTATACTAAACTAAACTATTGCTCCTGGTGACTGCAAATTCTCCAATCTCAACCCTCTGAAAAAATCAGTTTCTCCAAAATGGATTAATCAGAATCTCTCTTTTTCCTTATTTAGTTTTTAGTTGTTAGTTTTGGAGATGGAGGATGGAAACAGGCCCTTCAGCCCAACGAGTTTGTGCTGACCAACGATCGCCCATTCACTAGTTCAATCATACACACTAATGACAATTTACAAAAGCCAATCAACCTACAAACCTGCACTTCTTTGGAGTGTGGAAGGAAACCAGAGCACCCAGAGAAAACCCACCCTTTCACAGGGAGAACGTGCAAACTCCGTACAGACAGCGGCCATCGTTAGGATCGAACCCTGGTCCCTTGCACTGTAAGGCAGGAACTCTACCTGTGCTGCCCAGTTTTAAATGATTTAACTGAATGTTGTGAGTGAACACAGTGATGAACAGATCACAGTGCACTGGAGGAGTGAATTCCAAAGATCCACTGCCTCCTGAATGACCAAATCTGATGGCTTCATGGTCACCTGGCACTGTAAGGCAGCAACTCTACCGCTGCACCACCGTGCCGCCCTGTTGTCATTTACAGTCCCCCTCAGACCACTGCACAAATGGTGTTAGCGTTTTGCTGTTGTATTACTGGCAAGAACAACATCCCATAAAAATATATTTTTCCTCCTTGGCTTCCCAAAGGTATTCGTGTAAAAGTCCCACGCATTCTCATGAATTTTATTCAATGCTTCATACGTCTTAATCTCCCAAATGTAAACAAGCACATGTCTAGACTATTTTTCCATGCCTAAGTTATTATTACTAAATGCAAACTTTAGTTAATGTCTTGCACAGGCATTACCCCTGGCCATAAACTCTCCTTACCCCAGTCCCTCACTCCGGCTATTCTTTAGACCCTTTGTGTCTTTGGAGGTTTTGAAAAAAGAAAACGAACCACACCTTTTCTGACACATTCCTATCCTTCCTTGACATTCCCGTCAAAGTCACCCAATCTAATCATTTGGGCTAATCAGCCACAAACAAGTTCTGGTTGTTTAACTTTACCTGTCACTGTGTTACTGTGCTCCAAGAAACAATAAGGGATGTAGCCTCCAGCGCGCCAGAGAAACAAAGCTTGTTAACTTTTACAACTCCATCAGGAGATGGTGAAAGCCAAAGTCTTGATCTGTAATTATTACATCTCCTACAAGTGAGCCCATAGATATTAACTGGACCTTGATTTACTCTCGAGCTCATAGTGGCCATGGGGGTTATTAAACATAGCCTGCATATCCACGCATGTTAATCTTCCTGAAGGCTTCAGATTTTTTGGAGCTCATTTCATCATTCATGCTCTTTCCCTATTTGGCTTTCCATTCTCATTCCTTACTCATTCCTCGTTCTCTTTCCATTTCCTTCTTATCCCCAACTGTGAGTTTGCAGAGCCCTTGCGAATTGTGAGAAGTTGCAAGTTGATGGAGCAGCATTTCACTGGAACAAAGTCAAAAGGCCTGAAGGTTTCCATCATGACTTGATGGGTAAGAGCAACGTGCATGATGATACTGTGCCATGGAAGCAAAGGCTCCTCTCCACGGTGAATCACTTGACCACAGTAGCCAGTGATGGTTACCAGCAAGCACCCTCACCTCTGGAGGATATGGGGGCCAAGATACACACCATCGCCTCGAGCACATCATCCAGGCTCATTCTTCAATGCAAGACTGAATGAAGCTCCTCTGTCAACGTAGAAACATGGAACTGCAGATGCTGGTTTACAAAATAAGACACAGAGTGCTGGAGTAGCTCTGTGGTTCACTCAGCATCTCAGGGGAACATGTATAAGCGATGTCTGAAGAGGGTCCTGACCCAAAATGTTGCCTACCCATGTTCTCCTGAGATGCTGCCTGACCTGCTGAATTACTCCAGTACCTTATGTCAAAGTGTTGCCTTTCAGGTGATATATTAAACCAAGGCACCTGTATACTTTTCCACATCTCTCAACTATTAGTGAAGGAAATGTACTTCACTGGCTGAAGAGACCTAAGGGATGTCTCAAAGTGCTGTTGAAATGCAGAGCATTCTTTTGACCTTACAAGGAAAAGAAGACAAATAAACTGTGATACTGGGCTCCTGATTGACTTTGCACTTAGGGTGTTCTGGAGGACCAGATGACGTCTGGTTCCCTGCCGTTTCCTGCAGTTTCTCAGTATCCAAATTCACTCAATGGAACGGAGGTGGTTTGATGCCAAAAGGTCCACAACCAACACCAAGGAGAGACCCAGAGGATAAAGGAGTTTTTGTATCATTAATACAGGACTTTCTTTTGTTCTTTCTCATGGCCATGTAAGGAGACAGTGAGTGGTCAGTAACTGAATAAGTGAATAAGTGAATGAATAGGTTTAAGTTTATTGGCCAAGTATTCACATACAAGGAATTTGCCTTGGTGCTCCACCCGCAAGTGACGACATACAGTGACAGTTAGGAATGACACATAAAACATTAACATTGAACTATCAATTATAGAAATAGGAGCCTTCAGATTTGGAATTATTTAATGAAATCATATATGGTCTAAAAGCAATGTGCAAACGATTTATTGATAATGATGAAGCAACCACGTAAGGATAAGTGGAAAGATCACAGAGGACATTTATGCATTCCTTATGTGTAGGAAGGAATTGCAGATGCTGGTTTAAATCGAAGATAGACACAAAAGGCTGGGGTAACTCAGCGGGTCAGGCAGCATCTCTGGAGAAAAATAATAGGTCGAGATCCTTCTTCAAGGGAAAGGGAAGCGAGAGATATAAACGGTGATGTTGAGCGATCCAAAACACTGGAGCAACTCAGCAGGTCAGGCAGCATCTGTGGAGAGAAGGAATGGGTGACGATTCAGGTCGAGACCCTTCTTCAGACTGGATCGAATCATTCCACTGGGTTGTAAGCTACCCGAGCGAAATATGAGATGCTGTTCCTCCAATTTGTGATTAGCCTCAGAGAGTGATATGGAACAAATGTTAAACAACAACAGCAGCCTCATTTACTTAAGATTTTTATTTGCTATTTTTCCTGCAGTTCATGTATTTTGCATATTGTTTTGTTTATCACTCCTCCATCCTCCCTCTATTGACACCTTCTCCAGATAGACATCCCGCTATTATCAAGCCTTCAGCCCCCAGTCCTACATTAGTTTAGAGATACAGCGTGGAAACAGGCCCTTCTGCCCACCATGTCCATGCCGACCAGCGATCCACACACACTAACACTATCCTACACACAGCAGGGACAATTTACAACGATACCAAGCCAATTAACCTACAAACCTGGACTTCTTTGGAGGGTAGAAGGAAACAAGAGATCCCAGAGAAAGCCACGCAGTCATAGGGAGAACGTACAAACTCCATGCAGAAGGCACTCGTAGTCAGGATCGATCCCGGGTCTCTAGCGCTCTAAGGGAGCCATTCTACTGCTAAGCCACCGTGCCGCCCCCTAACTCAACACCAAACTCCTTTTGATCTCCACCCTGTCCTAAACATTCGCTTTGCTCCTCGTGTTCTCTCTCAAGGGTTAAATATGCCTAATTTTCCAAATGTTCTGAGTGCTCTGGGGAAGTCATTGACCTGACTTACTCCTTCCCCACTCATGCTGCCCGATCCGCTGAGTACTTTCAGCATGTTCTGATTTTTAGTACAGCCATGAAGAGAGATATTAAAAAGACCCACGTGAGCTGGGGCCATCAGCGAGACACGGAGACAACTTCACACTAATACTAAAGCTATTGTACGGAATGTACAATTTGCACTCTTCAGAATTCAAAGCAGTTAGTCAAAGATGCGGTCCCATCTCTGACTCACAACTGGACACCAGGGAAAGTTGAAAAGAGCTGCCTATTCTTCCATCTCCGGCGACTTCAGCTGGAATTAATGGTTTTACATTTAGTGCTAATTCTTTGATAGAACTTCCAATGCTATGCAATTCAATTTGACAGATTGCATTCATGCGTTGTCATGAACGGCGCTATCTCATTTCAAGCATAAATTCAATGGAGGCAAAAAGCCTACAGTTTTGATTATTGCATTGTCACCATGTTTTACTGAGACATCCAGGCTCCCATTTTATGAGTGGGCTCAATGAAGAGATTACCATAATGGCCCCTCCAGGGTTCAACTAACCATCTGAATGCAAATTAATATCATGTTGTTTTTCAATTGTGAAGCTTGATGTCTTTATTTTCAGTTTGACCCTTGGCATTAATGTATGTAATTCACATCATAACTTTTTTTAACATCACATCCAACTAATCCCTTTTTATAAAAAAACTCTCAGATGTTCCCAAAGTATGAATTTTATTTTAAAATCTGAAGTTCTAATTCTGGGGGGGATTGTTAAGAATGCCAAGTATCTAGCAAGTATCATTCCAGTATATTGATGCAATTCCACAACAAAATGATTTCTGAAAAGACTAGAAAATACATTCTTTAAGGCAAGGGTGGGAGGAATGCTGAATTCCTTTTTGCAAAAAGCAATTCAAACAAAATCCATAGATGGGAATATTGGACGGAGTTTCGATGGTTTGAGATTACCTCCTGCACTGATCTGGGTCAGAACCCGAGGGGAAACAAGCAATCCCCAACTCCCAGCTCCCACACCATGTTGACGGAGACCTGGGATTGAACTTGGAGGAGGTGCAGGGGATCTGTGTGATGTGCTTGCCACACTCAGGCTAGGGGGAGCAAGGGGAATCACAGGGTGCTCTTTCCTACAGGTGGCATGGTGCCAGCCTGGTCCAATCTATTAATGTAGCCAGGGAGTGGGCAACAAAACTCTCCCTCTCCATTCTACCAATGTTGGGCACTGCCATACATCTCAAAAGCTGCTGAAGATGATGTTACCAGAAGCAAGGCTCAGGTGGCAAGGAAATCCAAATGTCACAACAAGGAACTGCAGGTGCTGGTTTACCAGAGACATAATGAGACAAGCAAATGTTGCCGGACCCGCTAAGTTACACCAGTGATTTGTGTCTTTCTTAGATCCAAATGTCTGCAGGACTCCAATATCCTCAGTAAAATCTCCTGTGGACAGTGAACACTGGCTAAAACATAATTCTTTGACCATATTGTTCAATAGTTTCCCCTGGCATTTACAACCGAGAGCAATGAAGGACTCGGCAGGGGTGTGAAGAAGTGGGGGGGGGGGACGAGAAGGAAGAGGGACATCGGGACAATGTTGAATACTGTTGTGACTATCAGTGCTCTATAGACTTTACAGTGCCTTAGGACGGAGATGAGGAAAAACAATTTCACCCAGAGAGTTGCGAATCTGTGGAATTCTCTGCCACAGAAGGCAATGGAGGCCAATTCACTGGATCTATTCAAGGGAGGGATATAGCTCTTAGGGCAAACGCAATCAAGGGATAGGGGGAAAAAAAGCAGGAACAAGGAACTGGTTCTGGACGATCTGCCATGATGATTGTGAATGGTGGTGCTGGCTCGAAGGGCCGAATGGCCTACTCCTGCACCTACTTTCTATGTTTCTATACGTGGCGACTCTTTGCATGTTTGTGTAGAACAAAGATTTTCACTGTACCAAGTACATGTGACAATCCTGTATCAAT
Source organism: Malacoraja senta (assembly GCA_038087875.1). NCBI lineage: Eukaryota > Metazoa > Chordata > Chondrichthyes > Rajiformes > Rajidae > Malacoraja > Malacoraja senta. The sequence continues at coordinate 6,548,369 of CM075990.1, read as the reverse complement.
CAACCAATCAATATCTAATCCCCACAATTGCATTAATATTAGTGCAATATAATTTTCCTGGCTCATATTAATACTTTTCAGCATTCTTCTTTAAAATACCTCAAGAAATACCAAGGAAGTTCAAGACAGGCAGACCTTTCAGAACACATGTTGTAATGCCGCAAAATTAATGTAAAAAAGGATCCAGTTTTTGAAATGGGTTGAAGTCCAGATTCTTCAATGCGTACTCAAAATGAACACACAGTGTAAAGAAAGGTCAACTGTGCATAAAACCAGGAGTTAGTTATTTATAATCATGATAGATTAATGCATGATTAAAGCCCAGTTTTTTCCCCAATCAGATCCTGCACAGTTTATATTTTAAGTCCACATATGTTTTTTGCATTGGTCAAGCTATTTTTCAATGTATATGTTGTACACGGTGACCTTTTTTTAATCTCGAATGAAATCAGACTGATTGCCAAATCCCAGCGCCACATGCTAATTATTATTTGGGAAAAAGAAACCTCATGCATCACTTCGTAAACACACACACAAAAAAATAATAAGTTGTTTACAGTGGCAATGGCCCCATCTGAAACATTTCCCACTTCAGATTTTGTAATACGCAACCTGCTGTTAGTTTCCAGAATCTCAGCATGCTGGCTCTCGGGAGAGTTTGCTTGACTTTTTAAGTGAACCCAAGGACTATATCCGAGTTGTCTCAAGATGTGACGTGGTAACAGGCCCTTCGGCCCACCGAGTCTGCACCAACCAGTGAACACCCGTACACCCATCATTGGTACTATAGGGCGGCACGATGGTGCAGCGGTCGAGCTGCTGCCTTACAGCACTTGTAGTGGTGTACAGAGTTTGCACGTTCTCCCCGTGACCGCGTGGGTATTCTCTGAGATCTTCGGTTTCCTCCCACAGTCCAAAGACGTACAGGTATGTAGGTTAATTGGCTTGGTGTAAGTGTAAATTGTCCATAGTGTGTGTAGGGTAGTGTTAATGTGCGGGGATCGCTGGTCGGTGTGGACTCGGTGGGCTGAAGGGCCTGTTTCCATGCTGTATCTCTAAACTAAACAAAGTAGTTCTATCCCACACCCATGCACTGCACGAGTTCACTCCGGGACACTCTTTGTTCTCGGTTGTAAATGCCAGGGGAAACCATTACACAAAGAATATGGTAAAAAAAAATGATGTTTGAGCCAGTGATTACTGTCCACAGGTTATTTTACTGAAGATATTGGAATCCTGTAGACATTTGGATCTACGAAAGTCACAAAATGCTGTACAGAAGCCAATTAACCTACATTGAGTATTAGAAAGGCGCTATATAAATCCCATCCATTATTATTATTACATCTTTGGAATGCGGGAGGAAACCAGGAGCACCCGGAGAAAGCCCACACGGTCGCAGGGAGAACATACAAACTCCGTATGGACAGCACCCATAGTCAGGATTGAACCCGGTTCTCCAGCGCTGTAAGGCAGCAACTCTACCGCTGTGCCAACGCACCATCAGTTATTGACATGATGTTATTTGTAACACTTTAGCTGGTTACTTAACATAAAATATATACACCTTCAGCAACCTGAAGAATGGTCTTGTCCCCCAAACATCACCTTTTAATGTTCTCCAGAGATGCTGGCTGACCGGCTGAGTTACTCGAGCAGACAGGATCAGTAGTCAGGATTGAACCCGGGTTCTCTGGCACAGTAAGGCGTTCCACTCCAGTTGACTGTCTATAGTAAACATAACTTGGAATGTCAAGTGACCTGCTTATCCTGTAAGTGAGGAGTTTCAGGCTGACCACTGACCACCTCCAGATGATCGCTCATGTGGTGGCCCTGATAATGTGTTGCGTTGTCACTTTCAGCGAGCTATGGTCTTGCTCCCCAAGATTCCTCTATGCATCAAAGTTCCTCAGGGTCCTGTCATTTAGTCATATTTTCCCCTTACATATCATCTCCTGAAGTGTGACACCTCACACTTTCAGATTCAACTCCATCTGCCATTCCTCTGCCCTTTTTTGGGAATTTCCTGGCACGATCTCTGAACAAGCAAGCTCTCATTCCACGCATCAGCGGAAATCGTTTTTCGTTTTTACCCTTTCTAAACCCTTCCATCACCCTGAATGCCCAATTAGACAATGCCTTAACATTTTTTACAGGGGAACACAAATCCAGTCTGCAATCATGACAATCGAACCTTTTATATCAATACCATTCTGGTGAACTGTTGCCACCTGTTAGAACTTTATGGTCAGAGCCTTGTGGAGATATGATTCCCCAGGTCTGAGAGCAGGGGCAGGGCAGGTCTAATCAGAGCTTGGTACCATTCTGACACACACCAGCAACGGTCAAAGCAGAGCTCTGCAAATATTACTTAAACTTCCATCATCAAATGCCAACTCACCACACTGTTAAGGAGATAATCATCTTGCCTTCAAAATTTAGCAGAGTTTCAAATTGTCAAAGCCCAGCATATCCAGTGGCTTGCAAAAGTATTCATACCCCTTCAACTTTTCCACATTTTGTCACGTTACAACCACAAACGTAAATGTATTTTATTGGGATTTTATGTGATAGACCAACACAAAGTGGTGCATAATTGTGAAGTGGAAGGAAAATGATACATGGTTTTCAAATTTTTTTACAAATAAAAAACTGAAAAGTGTGGCGTGCAAAAGTATTCAGCCCCACTGAGTCAATTGTAGAACCACCTTTCGCTGCAATTGCAGCTGCAAGTCTTTTGGGGTATGTCTCTACCAGCTTTGCACATCTAGAAGACTGAAATTTTTGCCCATTCTTCTTTGCAAAATAGCTCATGCTCAGTCAGATTGGATGGAGAGCGTCTGTGAACAGCAATTTTCAAGTCTTGCCAGAGATTCTCAATTGGATTTAGGTCTGGACTTTGACTGGGCCATTCTAACACATGAATATGCTTTGATCTAAACCATTCCATTGTAGCTCTGGCTGTATGTTTAGGGTCGTTGTCCTGCTGGAAGGTGAACCTCCGCCCCAGTCTCAAGTCTTTTGCAGACTCTAACAGGTTTTCTTCCAAGATTGCCCTGTATTTGGCTCCATCCATCTTCCCATCAACTCTGACCAGCTTCCCTGTCCCTGCTGAAGAAAAGCATCCCCACAGCATGATACTGCCACCACCATGTTTCACAGTGGGGATGGTGTGTTCAGGGTGATGTGCAGTGTTAGGTTTCCGCCACACATAGCGTTTTGCATTTAGGCCAAAAACTTCAATTTTGGTCTCATCTGACCAGAGCACCTTCCTCCACATGTTTGCTGTGTCCCCCACATGGCTTGTGGCAAACTGCAAACGGGACTTCTTATGGCTTTTTTTCAACAATGGCTTTCTTCTTGCCACTCTTCCATAAAGGCCCGATTTGTGGAGTGTACGACTAATAGTTGTCCTGTGGACAGATTCTCCCACCTGAGCTGTTGATCTCTGCAGCTCCTCCAGAGTTACCATGGCCTCTTGGCTGCTTCTCTGATCAATGCTCTCCTTGCCCGGCCTGTCAGTTTAGGTGGACGGCCATGTCTTGGTAGGTTTGCAGTTGTGCCATACTCTTTCCATTTTCGGATTGAACAGTGCTCCGTGAGATGTTCAAAGCTTGGGATATTTGTTTATATCCTAACCCTGCTTTAAACTTCTCCACAACTTTATCCCTGACCTGTCTGGTGTGTTCCTTGGGCTTCATGATGCAGTTTGTTCACTAATGTTCTCTTACAAACCTCTGAGGCCTTCACAGAACAGCTGTATTTATACTGAGATTAGATTACACACAAGTGGACTCTATTTACTAATTAGGTGACTTCTGAAGGCAATTGGTTGCACTGGATTGTATTTAGGGGTATCAGAGTAAAGGGGGCTGATTACTTTTGCACGCCACACTTTTCAGTTTTTTATTTGTAAAAAAATGTGAAAACCATGTATCATTTTCCTTCCACTTCACAATTATGGGCCACTTTGTGTTGGTCTATCACATAAAATCCCAATAAAATACATTTACGTTTGTGGTTGTAACGTGACAAAATGTGGAAAAGTTGAAGGTGTATGAATACTTTTGCAAGCCACTGTATATGGAAAATCCTCTCGGGATTCAATAACATGAAGTGGGAAGGAAGGAAATCATGACATAAAAAACATGGTCACCACAGGATAAATGAGTACTTCATTAAGGAGACACACAGTGTCACAGTGGTAGAGCTACTGCCTTACAGCGCCAGAGACCCGGGTTCGATCCTGACTATGGGTGCTATCTATACAAAGTTTGTACGTTCTCCCTGTGACTGTGGGATTTCTCTGGGTTCTCCGGTTTCCTCCCACACGCCAAAGACGTGCAGGTTTGTAGGTTAATTGGCTTCGGTAAGTTGTAAAATTGTTCCTTCAGATTCAGATTCAGATTCAGATTCAAACTTTATTGTCATTGTGCAGTGTACAAGTACACAGACAACGAAATGTAGTTAGCATCTCACCCAGAAGTGGGAACATAGAATAATGGGACAGTAAATATATATATATGTACATACAGTAGCAGTAGTGCAATATTCGTGGGGGGGGGGGGGGGAGATCAGTCACTGGGGGAAGGAGTGTCTGAGGGGGGGGGGATGACTAGGCAATCCTAGTGTGTAGGATAACATTAATGTATGGGGCGATTGCTGGACGGCACAGACTTGGTGGACCTGTTTCCGCACCGTATCTCTAAAGTCTAAAGAGTAGTTCTGCCAAGTTTTTCAAACTATCCATTCCATCTACGCTTCTTACATCCCCATCACCTTGTGTACAGTTCTCCGGTGATGCGGAGTGTGGTGGGGCTTCTGCCTGTCCCAGGACTGATCTACTCAAGCAGTAGGAAAGAGACAGACATGCTCAGCTCCATCTTATGTCACCATGAATCATTCTTCACAGTACAATGAGTGGCTATTTTGTTAGATCGAAACATCTCTGGTCAAGGGTAATGCTTGAAGTACCTCAGGTATGGCTGCATCCTGATTTACCACTTCCATGCTACGAGGGTTTACTGTGTATGATGATATGTGCCTCTCCGTCACAAAGAGAGAGAGAACGGTGTTTCTATGTTGAATAGTGCCATGGCTAAACCATGATGGTTTAGTTCCGTTTAGAGATACAACGTAGGAACAGGCTCTTCAGCCCACCGTGTCCTCGCCAAACAGCGATCCCCGCACAACCACACGATCCTACACACACTAGGGACAATTTATCATTATACCAAGCCAATCCGCCTACAAACATGTACATCTTTGGAGTATAGGAGGAAACCGAAGATCTCGGAGAAAACCCACGCAGGTCACGGGGAGAACGGACAAACTCCGTACAGACAGCACCCGCAATCAGGATCGAACCCGGGTCCCTGGCGCTGTAAGGCAGCAACTCTATCGCTGCGCCACTGCGCCGCCCTTTTGAACCTGGGTGAAGTAGTGGTTAAATGACTGACCTGTGATCCAATGGCATAGACTGACAGCTAGAGATCAAAATTGAAAACACTGCAGGTTTAGATTTAAGTTTAGGTTTAGGATTATTATTGTCACAAGGACCGTGGTACAGGGAAAAGATTGCAGGCTGATCAAGAAGATTGAAATGCATAGAATCCACGATAACCTGGTGGTTTTTAGATTCAGAATTGGCTTATTCATACAAGACAGCTGGTTGCGGTGGAAGTGTTAATCTGGCTGGAGGTCTGTGACCAGTGGAGTTACACACTGATCCGTGCTGGGACCTTAGTTGTTTGCGATACATACAACCACTTGGTACAGTGCCCTCTGTAAATCAAGACCTCAAAATATCCCAAAAGAATTCATTAAACCCCGGATTTCACAGCATCACTGTGAATATTCAGCACAACTTTAATCATGTATGGCGTGTGATTTTCTCTGGGAAATGCTGCCATGTTTACCTTTTAAAGTTGGAACTTCCATTTACAGCAACCTTTTCCAGGACATCTGGACATCCCAAGCTCGTGTCAGCTGAGGACACACTTTGCAAATGCACTCACTGTTGAACCATAGGATGACAATGTTGCAGTTTAGTTTAGTTTAGTTTAGAGATACAGCGCAGAAGCCACGTGAATAGATATTTTTAAGGAAGAGATAGATAGGTTATTGATTAGTACGGGTGGCAGGGGGTTATTGGGAGAAGGCAAGTGAATGGGGTTAAGAGGGAAAGATAGATCAGCCTTGATTGAATGGCAGAGTAGACTTGATAGGCCGAATGGCCTAATTCTGCTCCTATCACATAAACTTATGAACTTATGAATCAAGCCCTTCGGCCCACCAAGTCTATGCTGACCAACGATCCCCATGCACCAACACTATCCGACACGCTAGGGACAATTTACAGTTTTTACCGAAGCCAAATGAACCGACAAACCTGTACGTATTTGGAGCGTGGAAGGAAACCCGGAGAAAACCCACGTGGTCACGGGGAGAACGTACAAACTCTATACAGACAGCACCCGTAGTCAGAATCGAACCTAGGTCTCTAGCTCTGTGAGGCAGCAACTCTGCCGCTGCGCCACCGTAAAAATGTGTTATTTTTCATTGGCACTGCCTGAATCTCACCACAAGCAAAGAACTGAACAGAAGGGAGGATAGAAAGCATGTAATGCTGGAGTAGCTGAGTGGGTCAGGCAGCATCTCAGGAGAACATGGATAGGTGATGGTTCAGGTCAGGACCTTCTTTCAGGGTGATGTTAGGCAGGGGGAAAGAAAGCTGGAAGTGAGGCAAAGCCATGTCGGTAATAGGCTGACACAGGTGAGGGGTTTATTGATCTGGTATTTTGTTGGTTCACATGCTTGACCAATGGTGTTTTATCATTAATGTTTTATTATTATTAATGTTTAGTGTTTTCTGAGTCATTCGTAACTGTCACTGTATGTCATGTTGTTACTTGTGGGCGGAGCACCAAGGCAAATTCCTTGTATGTGAATACTTGGCCAATAAACATACTTACTTACTTAAAGGCCTGTCTCACGAGTCTGCGGTCTATGGCGGCGAAACGGGAGGAATCTGCCGCCATAGACCGCGCACTCGTGAGAAAGTACAATTCCCGGGCCGTGCGGCGGTGTTCCCAACACCGCGCGGTGCTAAAATAAAAACGACAATGTCCAAAACAAAATACTCACCGCACAACCTCCACCAGTGATGCACGAGTGCGCACGGCCGCTCGCACGGGCCGCCGCCAGTATGGCTCAAGCGCCGTGCGTCAAACCTCCACTGGCACAGCCTCCGCCAGTGACGCACGTGCGGCCGCCAGTGAGGCACGTGTGCTGCACGGCCGCAGGCACAGCCACCGCTACAGCGCCACGATCAGGATGGCCGCCGCCACAGCCGCCGCTGGTGAGTCACGTGCGGCGGGCCGACGTCATCACAGTCGGCCCGCCCTTTTTTTTACTTACCGCAAGCACGTGGGACCTGCCGTGTTTGAATTAACTCGGCCCCCGCGCAGCATCCGTGCGGCGCTCCGGTGGATAGGCTCGACGCTCTCGCCGTTGCCGCGCGGTCCTCGCTACCGGCGACGCCGCGCTTCACCGCCGATGACCGCAAACAGGTAAGACAGAGCCTTTAGATAGTCAGATGCCCCTCCTGGACTGGCAACAATTTCTCTCTCCTCCCTGTCCCCTTCCACATGCATTCCTTCCTCCAGCTTCACAATTCGCAACCTCAATCCTATCGTCTCACACCTTCTGTTTCTTCATCTCTGGCCTTTGTTCAACCAAGTGCCCTTCAAATAACCCTCCACCTTTTTGACAGCCTTTTACCTGCCGCTGAAGAAAGGTCCCGACCAGAAACGTCACCTCTCCATGTTCTCCTGAGATGCTGCCTGACCCTACTGAGCTACACCAGCATGCCGTGTCTTCATTTGCAAACCAGCATCTGCAGTTCCTTGTTTCCACTCCTAATGCAATCACAGCAGTTGGCATTGGAGAAATGTTACACATTGCTGAAACGTCATTGACAGCCAGGAAAAGCCATAGACTGGATGTAATAAACCATTACATCGAGGCATGTCCAAGTTGTGCGCTACAGTCCCCTGAGTGGGTTTGAACCTTCAACCTTCTGACTCAGAGGTGAGAATGCATCCATTGAGCCAAGCCGTAAGTTGTGGAAAGATCACATATTCCCAATTAGATAACATAACCGCAGATGTTAGTCATTAAACACACCTCACAGCTCTGAAATAGTCCAAATCCCTCTGTGAGCTCCATATCCAGCGTGTGAGGGAATGCTGGCCAGCTACCCGTGCTTGTACCAAATGCATGCGCCCAGCGCCCTTGGACAGGGCGTTGGGTCCGCAAGGATTTCAGAATGGGGATCGGGTAGGCTTATGTTGCAGGCACACCAGTACCAATGGATTACAGCTCCGGCTCTCTCACTGTTTCTAACAGACATCTGACACGTGGAGAACATGCCCTGGGAACTTGGCCTGTAGCACCGTTGGCTGAGCTCCGCGCAAAATTCCACCAAGGAAAGCTGCTCTTAAAAGGGCCACAGTCAAATGTGGCCATGACACAGGCTTCGATGAGTCAGCCATGGGATCACAGTAGAGATGTGGACCGGCACATCCACAATGTTGAAAAGCCAGGAGTTCTTGCTGTAGGAGCTTTCCCGACTGAAAGGAAACTTGTATGGAACCCAGCACTGCCCGGCATAAATGGTTGCAAATGACTTTATCTCCCCTTCCCAGTCCCATACTGACATTCCTTGATTTGTCCTTTTGCATATCTTTCATTCGTTTGTTCTATATACCTTTGCATATCTCTCGTTTCCCCCTCTCCCCTGACTCTCAGTCTGAAGTAGGGTCTCAACCCGAAACGTCACCTATTCCTTTTCTCCAGAGATGCTGCCTGGCCCGCTGGGTTACTCCAACTTTTTGTGCCTCCTCCATTGCCAGAGTGAGTCCACGTGCAAACTGGGAGAACAGCACCTCAAATTCAGCTTGGGTAGCTTAAAACCCAACAGCACGAGCTATCTTGTACGTTCTCCCTCTGACTGCGTGGGTTTTCTCCGGGTGCTCTGGTTTCCTCCCACACTCCAAAGACGTAATGGTTTGTAGGATACTTGCCTTTGGTAAAATTGTAGATTGTCCCGAGTGTGTGTTAAGATAGTGCAAGCGTCTGGGGATTGTGGTCGGCGCGGACTCGGTGGGCTGAATGGCGTGTTTCCGCGCTGTATCACTAAACTGAACAGGTGTGACACAATGCAATGATTCATCAATCAGAAATGCCAACCATGCAGCTGGAAAAGGGTGCTGGCAGAGAGCATTATTCCACACCAGAAGCAGAACCTCATAATCCCACTTTAAGTTCATGATAACAACTGCAACATCTCACCTTTACTGGTGCTTTAGGCAAGATGCTTCACTTGTTGGGTAATTGAGTTTTTTTTGTTGCATTTAGAGAGTTATAGGACAGGTGAGCAGAAGATTGATCAATGGGGCAAGAGCATCATAAGGGAAGAGACTTGTGCTGCTGAGTATAGGGATGTTGTTGCAGAGATAAGGCCTTGACAGCTGGAGGCCCCATTTGAAAGGCCAATACACTTCAGAGGAAATTCACCGGCTCACACCAGTCAGGCCCCAGAACCTGAGCGCTGTAGGATGAGAGGAGGCTTCAGAGACGGAGCGGAGGGGAGCAAGACTGAGAATCATAAATGTAGAAGGTCGGAAAAGACTGGAGCTGGGTGAGGAATTCTGGAACATTCAGGAACCTTCTCCAGCTCTAACTATTGTAACGACCATTGGAACATAAAGTGTAATACCAAGGGTATTTACAGTAATGTACCATTTACAAGAATGATCCCAGGAATGAGTATGTTAACCTATGATCAGCGTTTGTCGGCACTGAGCCTGTACTCGCTGGAGTTTAGAAGAATGAGGGGGGACCTTATTGAAACATGCAGAATAGTGAAAGACTTGGGTAGAGTGGATGTGGAGAGGATGTTTCCACTAGTGGGAGAGTCTAGGACGAGTGGTCACAGCCTCTGAATGAAAGGACGTTCTTTTAGGAAGGAGATGAGGAGAAATGTCTTTAGTCAGAGGGTGGTGAATCTGTGGAATTTTTGCCACAGAATGTTGTGGAGGCCAAGTCAGTGGATATTTTTGATGCATAGATAAATTCGTGATTAGTACAGGTGTCAGAGGTTATGGGGAGAAGGCAGAAGAATGGGGTTGGGAGGGAGAGACAGATCAGCCATGATTGAATCACGGAGTAGACTTGATGGGCCTAAATGGCCTAATTCTACTCATATTTCTTATAACATGATCTTATGACCTTATGACCATTATTTGTTGCATTTATAGCGCATAATAGTGATGGGAGTGTGAGGCTGTCATCCCCCATTCACTGGCATTTTGACGAAGGGTGGGAATGAGGTTCACCGATCGATAACTGCCGCCTGCTTTGTCCCACTGGGGTTTCCGCTCTGCTGTTAGTGTGGGGACGCTGGCCAGAAATCCACCCTCTGGACCAAACCCACTTGAGGCTCTGATCAGTTGATTCAGAATTCCCTGAGCAGCCCACGAGCCCAATGGCAATGCTGTGAGTAATTATGCAAACGATTCGACCCCAGAGAATTGAGAGCTATTAGTACATCTTGCAACACTTGCTGCAGGTCTTAACTATTTGCAACTGGTTTATAACAGTCCCCAGACCATCAGCCCTGCTGCTTCGTTAGAGTTTTCCTTGCTGAAGGCAATGCTGGAGGAGGAAAGCAGTGAGCAGCAGATTCCTGAGCCTGGAGATGAGAGGTTTCCTACAGAGCTCGGTGCAATACAAGTGTCTACAGTCCACTCCCATCAGCTCAAGGGGGCAGGCCAGTCAACAACCCAGCCTCCCAACAGTATACCTGCTGAACTCTGGCCAACGGGTGCAGCAATGGTGGTTTTTTTATTTTTTTTATTTTTATTTATCATTACACTTATGGGCGCCTTTCAAAGACTCTCAAGGACGCCTTGCAGATAAGCAGATTACAAAACATATAAGCAGAATAAAAAAAATAAAAAATAGTAGGGACATCAACAACATCACAATACACAAATTAAGGACAGAATTCATTCCAAAGGCACAAAAAAGAAAATCAGAAACACAATTTGAGGCGAGAGCAGCAGCAGCTAAACCGCGCCAGCGTCCACTCTCCCCTCAGATGAGTAACTCAGTAGAAATGTGGCACAGTGGCACACCGATAGACCAGCTACCTTACAGTGGACCGTAACCAGTGTTGGATTTTTTTCTCTGGATCAGTTACACTACAATAGGCACTTTGGCCGACCATCCTCATGCCTGCCAAGATGCCCTATCTGCACTAGTCGCTTTTGTTTGTGTTTTTATTTGTTTGTTTGTGTGTACAATAGATATATACATATGATCTATATACATGTGTATTTGTGAGTATGGGTATATATACACACACTGAATTTTTTTTCTCTCTTTCGTGATTATATTGTTCACAGTGTACTATGTTTACATATTCTGTTGTGCTGCAGCAAGTAAAAATGTCATTGTTCTATCTGGGACATTTGACAATAAAACACTCTTGACTCTCTGAAGATAGACACAAGAAGCTGGAGTAACTCAGCGGGACAGGCATCATCTCTGGAGAGAAGGAATGGGTGACGTTTCGGGTCGTGATCCTTCTTCAGACTCTTGACTCTCTTGCATGTATTCATCGCTATGTTTATCAGTGATCCGCTGAGTTACTCCAGTATTTCCTGTCCAAATGCTTTTTATATGTTCAAGTCAAGTCAAGTCAAGTGAGTTTATTGTCATGTGTCCCTTGGTAGGACAATGAAATTCTTGCTTTGCTTGAGCACAACAGAACATAGTAGGCATTTACTACAAGGCATTCTATAAATATATACACAATGGTCAATATACTGATAAAGTGCAAATAACAGTATTGGCTAGTAAAGTTCAGTGTTATGTCCGAGCCAGGTTTAATAGCCTGATGGCTGTGGGGAAGTAGCTGTTCCTGAACCTGGTCGTTGCAGTCTTCAGGCTCCTGTACCTTCTACCTGAAGGTAGTAGGGAGATGAGTGTGTGGCCAGGATGGTGTGGGTCCTTGATGATGCTGCCAGCCTTTTTGAGGCAGCGACTGTGGTAGATTCCCTCGATGGAAGGGAGGTCAGAGCCGATGATGGACTGGGCAGTGTTTACTACGATATGTTGTTATCGTACCTGCCTCAACTACCTCCTCTGGCAGCTCGTTCCATTTATCCACCACTCTGTGGGTGAAATAAATTGTCCCTTAGGATCCTATTAAATCTTGCCCCTCCCAACTTTAACCTAGGTCTGCTGTTTGTTGAATCCTCTACTCTGGGTAAAAGACTGTGCATTTACCCTATCTGTTCCCCTGGTGATCTTAAGGGCCTGTCCCACTTTCACGACCTAATTCACGACCTCTGACGAGCTTGCCCTTGACTCATACTCGCAGCATGGTCGTCACGAGGTCGTAGGAGGGCGTAGGTAGGTCGTAGGTAGGTCATGATGCTAGTCGTAGGTACTCGTGGCATCAAGTAGGTCGGGGCGTTTTTCTAGCATGATGAAAAATATCATCATCGAGTAAAAAAGGTCGTGAATTAGGTCGTGAAAGTGGGACAGGCTCTTAATACACCTTATACAATGGAAAATTGACAATAGACAATATGTGCAGGAGTAGGGCCATACACCTTAATAACATCACACCTCCTCCTCCTGCGCTCCAAGGAATAAAATCCTAGCCTGCCCAACTCTCGGCACAGCTCAGGCCTTTGAGTCCAGGCAACATCCTCGTAAATCTTCTCTGCACTCTTTCCAGCTTAACAAACGTCTTCCCAGTTGAAGAGGCGCCATCTTTAGGAAGAGACCCTGAACTGAGGCCCGCTTAGCTCCCTCAGGCAGAGTGAAATCACCCCATAGCACTGGTTCAAATTATTCCAGGTACCCTACAAAAAAAACCTCCAACTCATCCATTCTCAAAGCTTCCTCTATATTACAGAGTCTATAACAATGTACCCGGTGTCTACAGCTACCATCTATATGCATTTCCCTCCTACTCTTTAGGAAGAGCAGCCCTCTTGTTAAAGAGTGTCGGAAGGAATTGCAGATGCTGGTTTACACTGAAGATGGGACACAAAATGCTGGAGTAACTCAGCGGGTCAGGCAACATCTCTGGAGAAAAAGGATAGGCGACGTTTTGGGTCGAGGGCCATCACTCTCTCAGAAAGGTCACCTATTCATTTTCTCCAAAGATGCTACCTGATCCGCTGAGTTACTCCAGCATTTTGAGTGTCCTCTTGTTAAATCATCAGAGTTGCTATCCTCTCCTTAATACTCGGTACCAAGTTTATTTTTCATGCGCATCACACAAACAGCGATATGGCTATTTGTCGGAAGTCTCACAGTCAGGTCTGGTGCAAACCGACCAAACAGACAGACTGCACAGGAAAATCATTGCCAGGGCCAAGGAGCAGGAAAGATTTTGATATTTAATTTCTCTTCTGTAACCTGGTTTCCACTCCATCTAAATTCAGCAAACTCTGCACACATCCTCTCAGAAAGTTAAACCTAAACTCTCTGATTTCTGTTTGAAAGGAGAAACAACTGGAGATAGAAAAAACCTGATTAATTGCACGGAAGCTCAAATTAACGAACAACATGCATTCATTTCAGGACAGACTCCAAAGGTCATAAGTGCTAGAAGTGGAATTGGGCCATTCGGTCCATCAAGTCTACTCCACCATTCAATCCTGGCTCATCTATCTCTCCCTCCTGACCCCATTCTCCTGCCTTCTCCCCATAACCTCTGACACCTGCACTAATCAAAACTCCATCTATCTCTGCCTTAAAAATATCCACTGACTTGGCCTCCACGGCCTTTTGTGGCAAAGAATTCCACAGATTCACCACCCTCTGACTAAAGAAATTTCTCCTCAACTCCATCCTAAAAAAGCATCCTTTAATTCTGAGGCTATGACCTCTAGTCCTAGACTCTCCCACTAGTGGAAACAAAGACAGTCTGGGAAATCGGAAACTGGGATCACAACTTGGAAAAAGATGTGGGGGGGGGGGGAACATCTCATAAAGGATCGCTTGTGGGCCAAGAGAGACCAACCTTTGAGATAAAAAATTTAAACACATATTGAAAATCAATTAAATTATATTAGATATCGAATTTCAGCTCACTTCACAATGTCACCCATTATTCAAGACGTTTTCGTCTTTAAACAAAATTGGCAGCAGATCAAAGGTTATGGAAGCACACTTTAGTCTCCAGTAATGTGAGGTAGTGATGTAATGTGTTTTGTTTACTTGGAAGCCATTAATACAACCAAAACCAATTTATTGCAGATATACACATGGACAAAGGTGCTTTTGTTTCATCCACAATGAGTATTTTGAAAGGAGCACAAATATCAATTGTGCTATCAATTCAAGCCTGAAAATATACAACCCATTCCATTTGTTTAGGTGCTGCTGCAGTTGAACAGCTCATTTCAACACTTGCAAAGAAAATGGCAACATTCTTGAGGCTGAAGCCCAAGAACTTGTACTAACAACCGTACTTTTTTTTTAATAGCAGACAAGCTATCCTTCTAAAAACTTCCTAATATAAAAGGCAGGCACCACTTAAAGGGGCACCGTGCTCCCCATAAGATCATTCCTATTCCACCACCTTGTTTAACAAAATAATCCGGCGCGGTGGCGCAGCGGTAGAGTTACTGCCTTACAGCGCCAGAGACCCAGGTTCAATCCTGACCACGGGTGCTTGTCTGTACGGTGATTGTACGTTTTCCCCATGACCTGCGTGGTTTTCTCTGGAAAGCACCGGTTTCCACCTACACTCCAAAGACATGCAGGTTTGAAAATTAATTAGCTTGGTATAAATGTAAATTATCCCTAGTGTGTAAGATAATGTTCGTGTGCGGGGATTGCTGGTCGGCGCGGACTCAGTGGGCCAAAGGGCCTGTTTCTGCGCTGCATCTCTAAATTAAATTAAACTAAACTAAACATCAGAATGCTCAGGGCTATTGGTGCTTGCTTTGTTGAACTTTTCAATAAACCTATTGCGAGGGATGAGAGGAATAGATCTGACCATAAAGGGCCTGTCCCACTTCGATGATTTTTTAGGCGACTGCCGGCGACTGTCATAGTCGTAGCAGGTCGCCGAAAAAACGGCAACTGGACCCCCCCTACGACAATGTCTGCGACAAGCTACAACAACTTACAACCTAGTCGATGTCAAGCTACGTCAAGCTACCGGCAACCGGCGACCAATTAGGACGTCCACCTACACAGTGGTTCTTAACCTTTTTGGCACCAATACGCACACACGCAAACAAAATACTGTATGTGGTATGTACTCTTGTTAGGTTCCTAAAGATGGGCTCAACAAATTGATATGTTATTTGTGTCCCCTTCATGACCCCCGCCAAAGCCCCAAACGACCCCCATAGGGGTCACGACCCCCAGGTTAAGAACCACTGACCTATGACCTCACCTACGACAACCTATGACCGCACAGGCAACAACCTACGACAACCAAAGTCAACCTACGTTCACCCGCGACAAGCTACAAGCAATGACCCTGTCGGCGATAACTGAAGACAATTCAGTCGCTGGTACCTGTCGCTGGTTGACGTAGGCTGACGTCGGTAATCGTCAATGGAATTCACCAAAGTCAGCACCGGAGACAACCTACGTCACCTGGCGACAACCTACGACAGCATCTACGTCAGGAGAAGTCAAGCTACGCTCATTGGCGTCAAGCCCACTGTCACCGAATGTCGGCGAAAATTTTTGAACATGTTGAAAATCCAGCGGGGACCAGAAAGACGCTACAACTCTTTGGGCGACTGAGGAGACTACTCACGACCATACTGGTGACACCCTAGTGACCATGAGGCGACAGCCTAGTCGCCTGCAGTCGCCTAAAAAATAGCCTAAGTGGGACAGGCCCTTAACTTTCTGAAGAAGGTTGGGAATGCTTTGGCCGAGCAGATTATCACAGAGCTCAGGGGAAAAGGAGAGTGGAACCAATTTCAAAGAACCAGGTCAGGACTGATGGCCCAAATAGCCTGCTGGGATGCTGTTGGAAAAGTTTAACAAAAGAACATTTAGAGCAGGAGGAGGCCATTCGGTCACTCAACTCTGCCACGCCATCTCATAGATGATCAGTTACGCCTCACTCCTCTTCTGCACCCTTGGTTCACTGACATTTCAAAAATGTACTGATTTCTTCTTTAAATATCTCCAATGAACTATCCTCCACGACGCTCTGGATAAGAGAATTTCAGAGACTCATCAGCCCTCTGCACGAAAAATGTCTTACAGCCACTTTTAATGACCACCCCCTAATATGGAAGATACAAGGAACTCCAGATGCCTTGCAAAATGGTTTACAAGAAAAAAACACAAAGTGCTGGAGTAACTCAGCGGGTCAGGCTGCGCTCTTGAAAAAGGTTTTGATCCGAAACATGTTCCATGTTCCGAAACACCTATCCATGTCCCCCAGAGATGCTGCCTGACACGCTGAGTTACTCCAGCACTTTGTGCTTTTTTCCCCCTAATATTGTTACCATGTCACCTCATTCGAGATTGTCCCTTGAGTGGAAACATCTCGATGCCTAACCTGTTATGCCGCAAAAGGTCATAGATGCATCAACATGAACTCCAAACTGCATAGATTTAATTCCTTTAGCCTCTTGTGATAAGACAACCCTTTCATCTCTGGAATTAGCCCAGTAAATCTCTTTTGGACAGCTTCTAATGCCAGTGTATCCATTCTTAAATAAGAAGAACAAATCTGTGACCAGTTATCCAGGTGTGCCTTCACCAGAACCCTAAATATAGATCTGAACAACGAGCACAATAGGACCATGTCCATCAGACTATGAGCACAGGAGCAAAATTAGGCCTATTTGCCCATTGAGTCTGCTTCACCATTCGATCATGGCTGATCTATCTTTCCCTCTCAACCCCATCCTCCTGCCCTCTCCCCGTAATCTTTGGTGCCCTTACAAATCAAGAACCTATCAATCTCTGCCTTAAAAATACCCAATGACTTGACCTCCACAGCTGTCTGTGGCAAAGAATTCCACATATTCACCACCCTCTGATGAAATAAAGTCTTCATCTCAATTTTAAAAGTACATCTTTGTTTTCTGTGCTTTCTGGTCCGAGATTCTCTCACGAAGGGGTGCTGTCTTTGGAGGCTTTTGACTCACCTCCCAAAAATTCTGCCAATATAGAGGAGCACATTGGATAATAGCATAGCAGAGTCTTGCTAAGCTATAAACCTGGATGTATAAGTCTCACTGAGGCGATAAAATCTCAATAAACAGCATTGTTTATGCAATGCACAGCAAATTAGTCAATTACTTTTATGGCCTTGAACGCTGTTCTTTCTGCCACAAAGTCTGACTTGCACTTTCTGTCAAGGCCAATCTTGAACAAAACAAGGTTTCTGTATTTCCAGGCAACATTGAAGGCGGCCTTACAGCTCATCATATCTCTGCTGGCTCATGAAGCAATCCCTAATATTTTCCCATGTGGCCCATCCTCCACACATTCGCAGTAGCTCCCACTCACTATACAATAAGGGCAATTTACAGTGGCCAATTAACCTACCAACCTTACACGTCCTTGGGATGTGGGGGGAAAGCCTATGAGGTCGGCTGCAGGATGTGCCCCCCAGGACACAAAGAGGGGATCTATCGCAGTTGTTGCCTCAAAAAGGCTGCCAACATCATCAAGGACCCACACCATCCTGGCCACACACTCATCTCTCCGCTGCCTTCAGGTAGAAGGTACAGGAGCCTGAAATCTGCAACATCCAGGTTCAGGAACAACTTCTTCCCCACAGCCATCAGACTATTAAACACAACTTCAAACAAACTGAACTATAACAGCCTATTGCACTTTATGTGTTTATCTATGTGTATATATATGGTCTATGGTATATAGACACCCTGATCTGTTCTGTATTTATGCCTGCAATATTCTGTTGTGCTGCAGCAAGCAAGAATTTCATTGTCCTATCTGGAACAGCGGATACAGTAGATGAGGTTGGAGGAGGTGCAAGTGAACCTCTGCCTCACCTGGAAAGATGTTTGGGTCCTTGGATGGAGTTGAGGGGGGAGGTAAAGAGACAGGTGTCGCATCTCCTGCGGTTGCAGGGGAAAGTACCTGGGGAGGGGGTGGTTTGGGTGGGAAGGGACGAGTTGACCAGGGAGTTTTGGAGGGAACGGTGTTAGAGACCTAGGTTGGATTCTGACCTCAGTAGCTGTCTGTGTGTAGTTTGCACGTTCTCCCCGTGACCTCGTGGGTTTCCTCCGGGTTCTCCGGCTTCCTCCCACATCCCAAAGACGTGCGGGGTTTGTAGGTTAACTAAGCCTCTGTAAAAACACCTCTGGTGCATGGGGAGTGGATCTTCTTCTTATCAAGTCCACACACAAGATTAGAAGTTGTTCAGCCAGAGCTGAACACACGTCTCGGCATCTGCATACAATGGTGTCTGTCTTGTGCTTCTTGTGCGTGGTGGTGGAAAGATTGGTGGAAACAGGTTCCGCGAAGTGAACGCTCTTTCCTTGACCCCGGGGGAGTGGATGAGAAAGTGAGATAGCAGAGAACAAGTGTGAATGGGTGATTGACGGGTGGCGTGGGCTCGGCAGGCCGATGAGCCCGTTTCCATGCCGCATCTCTACAACTGAGCGAAATGACACCGAGCAAAGGAATGGGTTAATCTTCGTTCAGCTTTATTGGTGAAGTGTAGTTATAGAGAAAGCTGGAAGGAAAATGAACAGTACTCATTAGGAGTTGAACTACCAATTTATTCCCGAGCTACATGTACTATTAGCTGAGGTCAGGAACTTTCGCAGCCATATATTACAGTGGAGGTGTTGTTGCTATGGGGCAGCATTGCAAGTGAATTAAAGGAATGTCAATTATTTGGTAATTGTCCTTCATCTCCTCAGTGCCATGATAGTCTCTTGTTGCTTCACCTCTGGGCTTTGATCAGTAACTGTGTGATTGGAGCCTGACCGACCATAATTCTTTGCTTCTTCCAAAGGGCGAGGAGAGCCCAGAGCTGAATGGACACCTCGAAACAAAGGCACAAAGTTCCTTAATCAGTGGGGAAGGGAGTAAATTTTTCACAGCCTTTGTCCGTCCAGCGACATTTTATGAGATCCAGCTGATTTATTAAATCAGCTTGCTAAGAAGATGCCTGCTGGACAGAGTCTTCCACGCAGTGTTCAGAAGGAATCCTTTCCCCCCTCTCGGGTAATGCACCATGAAGATTCTTCCTGCGGAGACCTGGTAAAAGCGGGCTCGAGTGGATGGTCAACATGCTGGGTCTGATTTCTGCTTCAGGGCATTTCGTTTCTTCCTGCTCAGTTTTGGAGGATTACGGTCTCTCTCATTTTCTGCTCTCAGACGGTAAGATCCATGTCGGGCTCACCGGCGTCGCTTGCAAATAAAACGCTTTAATCACCCACTTTTACACATGTGGAATATCAATGCTTGGCACCTGCATTCAAATCATGTGATAGGAGCAGAATCAGGCCATTCGGCCCAGCAAGTCTACTCCGCCAATCAATCATGGCTGATCTATCTCTCCCTCCTAACCCCTTTCTCCAACCTTCTCCCCGTAACCCCTGACACCCGTACTAATCACGAATCTATCTATCTCTGCCTTAAATATATCCACTGACTTTGCCTCCACTGCCTTTTGTGGTAAAAGAATTCCACAGATTCACCGCGCTCACTGTGCACCTGTTGTTACACACAGGAGGCTGCTCATCACTACTCCTTGTTTCCCTGCAAGCTTATCAAAGCAGTTCTCCCCTGAATTTTATACTCTGCCGTGTGCAGCCACAGTCAGTCTGAAGAAGGGTCTCGACCTGAAATGTCACCCATTCCTCCTCTCCAGAGATGCTGCCTGTTCCGCTGAGTTACTCCAGCTTTTTGTGTCTGTCT
This sequence comes from Malacoraja senta, assembly GCA_038087875.1. Lineage (NCBI taxonomy): Eukaryota > Metazoa > Chordata > Chondrichthyes > Rajiformes > Rajidae > Malacoraja > Malacoraja senta. Next base: position 6,528,395 of record CM075990.1, on the reverse strand, counting down.
TCGGTTTAAACCAGCATCTGCCGTTCCTTCCTACGCAAAGAAATTAAAGTTCTTTGTAGTTTTTCTTTCCTTTTCCTTGACCCTCCCAACTCCCTCTGCATGTGCAAACTATACACCACTTGAGTTTTAATTAAATATTGTGCAATAGGCTCGGCCTTAATTAAGAAGATGTAATTAGGACTCACCCTGATTGCATCCAATTTTGCTCAAAGGAATCCTCCAGGAAAACACCCTTAATAATCCCTATGATCTGTCGCTTCTGAAATACGACCTTTCCACCTAATTTAGGATTAAAAGGTGAGAAGGTAGTACTCGCACTGGAAGTCAAATGATCTCTAAGTATCTGGCTGAAAATATTAGTTTGATGATTATTTTTGTTATCTGAAGCATCAGTTTTTATCATGAGATTGTTTCTACAGCATTGACCGGAGGTTGGTCGAGTTGCTTCAAGGTAAAGTCTCACACATGTCATTTTCTCTTTAATGGAGATCTGTGCGGAATGCTGGCAAACACGTGCTTGTCACAGGAATTGGACAAAAAGCTGGAGTAACTCAGCGGGACAGGCAGCATCTCTGGAGGGTGACGTTTTGGGTTGAGACCCTTCTTCGGACTAGTTAGGGATAAGGGAAACGAGAGATATAGACAATGATGTAGAGAGATAAAGAACAATTAATGAAAGATGTAAAAAATGTTACGATGATAAAGGAAACAAGCCATTGTTTCCTTTTCTAATTTCATGTTTCATGGATTTTGTGCTTTTATGAGTGTTGGCAAATCAATTTCCCTCCTGGGATAAATAAAGTTCTATCATATCGTATCGTATCGTATCATAGACTGTTTGTTGGGTCAAAACGAGAAGCTGGTATGACTTGGTTGGGAGAGGGATAGAGAGAGAGGGAATGCTGGGGTTACTTGAAGTTAGAGAAGTCACAGGAGATCTTGGGGGCAGAATCTGCATTTGGACCCAGTTCCAATTAATCTCTTAACCATTTTATGTTCCTGAAACTGCTGTGAACTAGTAGTTGAACAGTTGCAGAGTTTAGTTTATTGTCACATGTACCGAGGTACAGTGAAAAGCTAAAAAATAGCTTAAAGAATGTGTAAAGAAGTCAGCCATAATTATAGCAAGAACTGTTTTGCTAGCTGCTGTCTATTCCCCCAGAATCTACGCTATCAAATTTCTCCAAACTTCCTTCCACACCTATGTTTTGCCTTGTACGAAAGTCAAATTAAATGGGGACTTTCTCCAGCCACCCCCCCCCCCCCCCAACACTCTCCCCTCTACCACCACCACCACTTTCTGAAGCCCCTGTCACACTTAGGAGACCTAAACAGCAACCTCTGGTGACCTTGTCCACCACCCAAGGTTTCCATGAGGTCACCGGAGGTTTTGGTCACTCTCCCTAATGGTCGAAAGTGGTTTCCGCATGGTCGAGGCCTCATCTAGGTTGCTGCTATTTTTTCATCATGTTTAAAACCGGCCTCGACTACAAATAGGTTGCCGTTTTAAAAATCGATCATTTTTTAGTCGCAGGTCGAGTCGAAGCCGGTTTTCTTCATAGTCGAGGAAGGTTTTCAACATATGCGTGGGAGGTGGTAGGAGGTTGCAGGTCATCTCCATCTTGATTTTTTTTTTGGGTGGCGGGCAAGGTCACCAGAGGTCGCTGTTTAGGTCTCCTAAGTGGGATAGGGGCTTTTTAACTGTGCCAAACAATGAGGTAGGAATACTGGGGTTGGATGCAGGGGCTGCAGAAAGTCCCCATGAAATTTGACTTTCGTACAAGGCAAAACATAGGTGTAAGAGCAGGTTTGGAGAAATCTGATAGCAGAGATTCTGGGGGTATAGGCAGCAGTTAGAAAAACAGTTCCAGCTAAAATTATGGCTGACTTCTTTAAAGATTTAAAGAAACAGTCTAAAGAAGTATCCTGACCTGAAACGTCACCTTTTAAGGTGGCGCCGCGGTAGAGTTGCTGCCTTACAGCGCTTGTAGCACCAGAGACCCAGGTTCAATCCAGACTACAGGTGCCGTCTGTGCGGAGTTTGTACGTTCTCCCCGTGACTGCGTGGGTTTTCTCCGAGATCTTTGGTTTCCTCCCACACTCCAAAGACGTACAGGTCTGTAGGTTAATTGGCTTCTATAAATTGGAAATTGTCCCTAGTGTGTGTAGGATAGTGTTAAAGAGCTGGGATCGCCGGTCGGCGTGGAGTCGGTGGGCCGAAAGGCCTATTTCCGGGCTGTATTTCGAAACTAAACCAAACTAAACTAATCGATGTTCTCCAGAGCTGATCAGCTGGGTTGCTTCAGCACTTTGTGCCTTTTTTTGTAAACCAGCATCTGCAGTTCCCCCCGTCTCCACTTAAACAACCCTGTCCTTGTTACATGCCCCCCCCCCTCCACTTTAAACTGCCATTCCTAACCCTGCTTCAGTCAGACCACTATACAACGCCTTCAATGGAACCTGCCCCCTTTGTGTGAACTGTTTGTAAATGGCCCTGTTTGGGATGGGGTCAGTGCTAGGTCAGATCTAGGCTGCGGAGGATCGGGGGTGGAGGGAGGATAACTTCATCCCAGCCGACTACTGCCGATGAAATATGGCTGCAGAAATTACAGGGTCAAGGGGTTTCACGTCAGAAGCTCCGAAATGCCTTGTAACAAAGATGGCAGCTCTGACTGGAAGGCATGCGGTAGTTAAACAAAATTAAAATACATAAATCACTAAGCGAACCATGGAACATCAGGGTTGGGGTGCTTCCAAACTGCTGCAGGACGGGAGCGTTCAGACTCTCCATGCTCCTGAGGGAAATGGTCTTCCGCAAGACTGGGCAAGACTGGGCTCATATTCTGCGTTACCCTCCCTGCTCTGGAAACAACCTCTCCCCTCGACCCCAGAATCTAAATGAGCCCTCGCTACACGAGCAGGCCCCCATTTCTCTGCCTGTCTGATGATAGTTCAGACTCACAACCGGCCAAGAGCGTTTCGTTTAGTTTGGTTTAGAGATACAGCGTGGAAACAGGCCCTCCGGCCCACCGAGTCCGCACCGACCAGCGATCCCCGCACATTAACACTACCCTTAGACACTCTAGGGACAATTTTTTTAAACATTTATGCGTTTATGCCGAGCCAATTAATCTGCAAACCTGGGCGTCTTTGGAGTGTGGGGGGAAACCGAACATCTCGGAGAAAACCCACGCAGGTCACAGGGAGAATGTACAAATTCCTTACAGACAGCACCCATGGTCAAGTGTGAACGGGTCTCTGGTGCTGTAAGGCAATAGCGTTACAACTATGCCACCGTGCAGCCCAATATTTGTCTTATATTAGTACGGGTCTGTCCATACTGTACTGAGCTTTTTGGCGATAATTTTGCTGATTTGTATGCTGGATACCGACTCACTAAGGGCAACTTAAAATGGTCAGTTACCCCATTAAACCTGTCTTTAGGAAGCGGGAGGAAAGAGAAGCACACAGAGGAATCTCATACGGTGAAAGATTCTGAAAAATTGACCAGACCAGGAAAGGATAACAGATTCCCTTCCCTGATGAACATTAATGAACTCAATGAGCTTTTATGGTTCCATGACTGAAAATAGATTTTTGTTTCAGATTTTATTAATAACTTTAAGTTTCTCTCTGATTCTTGGCGATATTATAGACTTGCAATCCTCGGAATTCTCCTCAACTTGTGCCTTTAGGAGCAACTTCACCCAAACAATAATGAAGAAAACATGGTGCAATAATTCCAGGAAGGTACCTTGCAACTTTTTCCAAAATATCCATAAGGGATTCTCTAATGACTGGCAGCTGAAAAGCACCAGGAGAGGACAATGTTTCAGCTTCCCTGAGCCAATGGCTTGTGCTGTGAAGACTAAAATAAATCACTAACACAACGACCCTGAATCATACAAGGCTCACCACTGCCAATGTGCCATCAAACCCCATCTACTGGATGCCAGGGTGCCCTCTTCCTCTATGTGATAGAAGCAGAATTAGGCCATTCGGCCCTTCAAGTTTACCCCGCCATTCAATCATGGATGATCTGTCTTGCCTTCTTAACCCCATTCTCCTGCCTTCTCCCCACAACCCCTGACACCCGTACGAACCAAGAATCTACCTCTGCCTTATAAATATCTATTGACTTAGCCTCCACAGCCTTCGGTGGCAATTAATTCCACAGATTCACTACCATCTGACTAAAGAAATTCCTCCTCATCTCCTTCCTAAAGGAACATCCTTTTAATTCTGAGGCTATGGTCCTAGACTCTCCCACTAGTGGAAACATCCTCTCCACATCCGCTCTGTCCAAGTCTGTAATAGTAGCTGGAATTCCTACATTGAAATAGTGACTTTACTTCTTTGACTGAAAAACACTTTGAGACATCTGAGAGGGATATAGACGGTGCTATGTAAATTGAATGTTCATATTACTCTTTCCATGTTGACGCTCTTTTTTTATTACACACATAGCTGCATCTCCTTCAGAATTCTCTGAGCTCTCGTCGGTCTTTTTTTCACCCTGAAGCCTCCCGTTACATGCCTGATCCTCTCTTGACTCTCTGACTTCATTTTACTGAGCACCTGCCTGCTGATTTTATCAGCTGCCTCAGACATTATTCCCACACCTATCATGTTCTTAAAGAACTCCCCACCAACATCACCTGCTACTCACTGTCCTAACTACTGGAGATACAAAGCCCAGTGTGTGACATTCATTATGGTCCATTATAGAAAGAACTTGCATTAACTGACACATCCACGCAGCTCAGAAATATTAAACCACATCTACTGAACCCACACCGCAGCTGCTGATACGGTTTAGTAAGCGACGCGCTGGACATTGCAGACAGCAGTACTGCACAGCAGAATATTTTGTGCACTATAACACACAGTTCCAATAAAAGGTATCTGTGGACAACCCTGTGAAATGAATATTGATTTATCTAACTGCAAGTAACCCTTGCTTTCCCTCTCTCTCCATCCCTCCCCCACCCTAGTTCTCCGACTAGTTTCACTGTCCTGATTAAATTTTACTGATTGTTGCCTCGTTGTAACCTTCCACTCAGCTAACAATGAACCATTCTACATTTTCCTTGATTATCGCACCCTTTGATCGCTCGTTTTCACACCTTACCCTTCCAAATCTCTGTCTCCCTCTCCCCTGAAGAAGGGTTTCTTCTGAAGAAGGGTTTCGGCCCGAAACGTTGCCTATTTCCTTTGCTCCATAGATGCTGCTGCACCCGCTGGGTTTCTCCAGCACTTTTGTCAACCTTCGATTTTCCACAATCTGCAGTTCCTTCTTAAACCCCCTGACTCTCAGTCTGAAGAAGGGTCTCGACCCGAAATGTCACCCATTCCTTCCCTCCAGAGATGCTGCCTGTCCCACTGAGTTACTCCAGCATTTTGTGTCTATCTCTAATAAATGGAACACTCACTGTGGCAACCAACAGTTCTTTGTATTCTTGACACCGACCAAGGATCACAGAGGTACCTGGTTCCAGCCCCCAGCACACAACAGGGACCTCCCCTCTCACTACCACCCTCCGTTTCTCCTCCCCACTCTCCTCTGACCACCTCTCTGCCCCTCACCCCAACACATCCCCCTGAGCCCTCTCTTTCTACCCATTGCCCATATACCCCTCCTTTCCCTAACCCTCTGGGCCCTAACTGGACTCGCACCTATTTCCCCCCTCCCTTCCACCTACATTCATTCCTCTAGCTTCACAATTTTCAACTCTTCAATCCTTTTGTCTCACACCATCTGTCTTTCCATCTCTGGCCTTTGTCCAACCATTTTCTTATTTACAAAAAAACTCCATACCTGCATCAACCTATTACCTGTTTGGCTATGGCCTGCCTCTCCTCTCTTCCTGCTCCCCCCCCCCCCCTAGAATTAGTCTGAAGACCTGAAACATCAGCTATCCATTTTCTCCAGAGATGCTGCCTGACCTGTTGAGTTACTCCAGCACTTTGCATCATTTTTTGTAAACCAGCATCTGCGGTTAATCGTTTCCTCTCCCTGAACTTGTTAATTGATACCTTTTTTGGAGGCGGTGGTGAGAAATGTGACACATCTACAGCTCTGGAGGAAGAGAAATACATCATTTATATTTTGAAACATGCTTGAGACTTGAAAATGTCATACTCTATGTATTATCCAAAGCCCCCATTCATTGTAGAAGGGTAACAATGCACTGCCACTTGCTTCGTTCCTTTGCTCGTGTGTCAGACGATGTAGCTCGCTGTTGACTTCTGTCGTTGTCCAACATGTTGACAGAATTGTCGCCCGACGCGTCACAGAGTGCATCGCGTCGTCGCTTCCAGCGATCTCCACAAGGAGGTTCTGTCATGATCCCCATAATCTTGCTTGAAGCTGGGAGAATTGAATATAATATCAGGGATGGGAAGATCTGGCATCTCACCAATATATTCAGGCATCTTTTTTTTAATTACATTTTTTTTTAAATTAGAAGCAATTGTACAAGGATAAAACGATCGGCATCACAATTATACAATTATTGTACAGCTTCATTTTTAACCTTATAACCTAAATTTTAAAAAAAAAGAAAAAAGAAAAAAAAAGGAAAACAAGGAAAGAAGAAAGGAAAGAATGAAGAGATACAGTAGAAACTAAGCTACCAAAGCAGTGCAGAGGAAAGAAAAGGAAATAAGAAAAGAAAAGATGGAGTTATACCTTCCCCCTTCCATGCTTTTTCTGTTGATGCCACTATGCACGATTATTAAACATGTGTGTCTTATGTTCGGAAAACAACATACTTCCGTAAACTATTTAATGGTGCCAGTATGCCGTCACAAAAAAGCACTGTTGAAGTCTATAGTGGGAGATACCATTGCTCAACTCTGAGCCAAAATCAACATACAATAAATAGCATTAAATGTGACCCAAAGTTTTATTCTACAGTCATATTATATGGATGTGGTGCAAAAGTACTTAAAAAAAAAAATTTGAGGTCAGGTAAGGGGGGATGCTAGTTGAAGAGTTGGTATGTCCCATTTATGTAATGCTCATAAAAATATTTGTTTCTCTCTTTTTCCTCTTTCTCTTTCTCTTTCTTTTCTTGGGTCTATTTCTTAACTCTTTTTCTTTTGTTTTTTAATTTTGCTCTTATAGGGTCTTCGTCCTTTTTTGTTGTCACATTTTCTACACTTTCACTTTTTCCTTCACTTTCTTCTTTCTTTCAATCTTTTCTTTTTCTAGTGTAAAAAATAAATGGAGTACATTAATTGTAAGAAGACATAAGTGACGAGTACTAATGTATGTGGTTGTAATGTAATGTACTTCTAATAAATAAAAATTTAAAAAAATATATATCATATGGATGTCACTAAGCGAGAGTGGGTACAGAAAAGATTCACAAAGATATTGCTTTGATAGATCAGCCATAATTGAATGGCGGAGTAGACTTGATGGGCCAAATGGTCTAATTCGGCTCCTATCCCTTATGAACATATGAATTTATGAACACAGCAATCCCAAACTGTGCCTACAATCTCCCATAAACAACCAAGTGGTATTGGCTGGGCTAATTTTTGGTGAGATTTATAGAGGAAAGAATTAATGCGATTACATCAGGGACAAAGTTAGGATGGTAGGGTTGTCACGGACAAGGCAGATAGGACCGCAATTTAACATCAAGAAGAGTACTGTACTGAAGCATCTAGATTGTGATGCTCACTTTTTAATTTGCACCCAAATCTGCAGATGGTGGAATTAGACCTTCTAGCTGGGACTCAAAATATAGGTGTATCCTTTACAATTAGGATTTATAATTCGTTCAGTAAAACAAATACAGTTCCTCTTCTTGATGTCTTCAATTGCCCCAGTACCGACAGCCTTGGTGAAAAGGTGGCAGCAGGTAGAGGGTGAGGGTTGAAACAGAATCTGTCTGCCCAAATTCACACACTCACTCACTCACCAGCCATCAAAATCTCCTCTCAGGCTTCTTTGTCTCTCTAGAGATTCTATGGGCGGCCATGGTGGTGCAGCGGTAGATTTGCTGCCTTACAAAGCTTACAGTGCCAGAGACCCCGGTTTGATCCCAACTGCGGGTGCTGTCTGTACGGAGTTTGTACGTTCTCCCCGTGACCGCGTGGGTTTTCTCCGAGATCCTCGGTTTCCTCCCACACTCCAAAGAGCTATAGGTTTGTAAGTTAATTGGCTTGGTATGAACGTAAACTTGTTGCTAATGTGTGTGGGATAGTGTGAGTGTGGGGTATTGCTGGTCGGTGCCGACTCGGTGGGCTGAAGGGCCTGTTTCCGTGCTGTATCTTTAAACTAAGTGAAATTAAACCAAACTAAACTAAACTAAACTAAACAATACCATCTCCACCTCTCCTCTCTCAATCTTAGCTGCGCCCAGCTCCATCTTTTACTTCAGAACCAGGTTTTGCACAGATTAGTTTGAGGCATTCAACGAAGATTTCTACGAAGAATTACCAAGTCTTTATAACACAGCTGCAGATCATTCAGCCCAACAGATCCATGCAAGTGTTTATGCTCTACTCCAGCCTCTACTCACACCTATTCTGTTCTCCGCCCTGTGCTTATCTAGTGTTCACCTCTTGGTCTTTGCCTCATCTGCTTCCACTGGAAGCGAGCTTCACATTTTAACCACACTCTGCATCATGACGTTCCTCCTGAATTCCCCGTTGGATCTATTAGTGATGATCCTAGTGATGATTGATGAGTCCGCTTCCAGTCTTGCCTGAAAGAAGAAATATCTTTCCGATGCCTGTCCTATCAAATACTTTCATGACCTTGAAGAATGTTCATTGTTGGTGATGTACAGTTGAAGTGCATGGCACGGCATGGCTTATGCACGGCACGGTGGCACAGTGGTTCCTCGGCTTCCTCATCGGCACACCTCAAACAGTGTGAATTGGCAACAACATCTCCTCCTCACACACCATCAACACCGGGACGCCTCATGGCTACGTGCTCAGATCCTTGCTCTACTTCCATCTATATCCATGACTGCATACTCAGAAAAAGGCACAAAGTGCAGGGGTAACTCCGCGGGTCAGGCAGGCAGTTTCCCTGGAGAACATGGATAGGCGAAGTTTCGGGTCAGGACCTTTCTTCAGAGTTTCTACTGAAAAGCCAAACATTGCATCAGTACCTTGTTTAAATTCGCTAATGAAATCATCGTGGTTGGACAAATAATGGGTAAAGATGAATCAGAATACATGAGAAAGATGAAGGGTCTGTACCCAAAACGTCACCCATTCCTTCTATCCAGGGATGCTGCCTGTCCCACTGAATTACTCTAGTATTTTGTGTCCATCTTCAGTGTAAACCAGCATCTGCAGTTCCTTCCTACTCAATAATCAGATTTTATGCTGCCATATCTCCGGTACCTTCTTTCTGATGGTAACAGTGAAGAGAAATTGAGGTCATTGTGATATGGGTCCTTGATGACTTTATCTGCCTTCTTGTAATCTCTTCAGTGGTGGGCATACAGTACTTGTGATGGACTGGGCAATTAGCATCAGCTTCTGCAGCCTCCTTCCTTCTTGAACATTCAAATTGCTGAGCCAGACTATAATGCAACCAGTCATTATCCTCTGCACCAAACTCCTGTGGAGGTTCGATAGAGTACTTGGCAACAAGCTGAATCTCCTCAAAACTCTTTCTCTTTCATTAATAACAGATGCTTGTGGGGACAAGAGTGTGAGTGGACTTTGCCACAGAAGGCTGTGCAGGCCAAGTCAGTGGATATTCTTATGGCAGAGATAGTTAGATTCTTGATTAGTACAGGTGTCAGAGGTTAGGGGGAGAAGGCAGGAGAATGGGGCTGGGAGGGAGAGATAGATCAGCCATGAATGAATGGCAGAGTAGACTTGATGGGCCGAATGGCCTAATTCTACTCCTATTCCTTATGACTTTATGACCTCTGAGAAAGTAGAGGCGTTGCTGAGCTGCCATTGTGTTTGCATCAATATGCCTGGCCCAGGGAAGATCATCAGAGATGTGTGTGCCCAGGAACTTGAAGGTGTTGGCTCTCTTCACTACCATCCCACCAATGAAGACAGTTGCCTGCTCCCTCATCTTTCCCTTCCTGAAGTTAACAATCATCGCCTTGGTCTTGCTGACATTGAGAGCACGATTGTTCAAGGTTGAACAAGTTATATCATGGTGAGCACTGAGGTAGATCCATGGAGACGGATTTTCACCCATTGATGGAATGAGAGAGTTGTTTGAGGTGCTGTAGGTCCTTCTCCCATTTCCATGTCCCATGTTCCTATGAGAGACAAAAAAGCTGGAGCAACTCAGCAGGTCAGGCAGCATCCCTGGAGAAAAGGAATGGATGACGGTTTGGGTCGAGACCCTTCTCCAGACTGAGAGTCGGGGGAGAGGGAAACTGGGGATATGAAGAGGTACAAAGAACAAATGAATGAAAGGTGTGCAAGAGGACAAATCAAAGCCAGCAACGATGATCAATGAATGGTGAAGCCCACAATGGTCCATTGTTGGCTGTGGAGAAGGTGATAACGAGTGCAGTTATGGTTAGTACAGTTTGGTGGTGTAAACGTGGATTGCTGGCACATGTGGCATCTCACCTCACAATTAGTCCTTAATGTTAAGGAGAATGCTGATACTGATGCCTTGCACTTAATCGACACACATAATGCACCAAGCTTCAACACCTTCACTCAAGAAGAACGAACAGAGCAATAAAACAGAGCCACGTTAGCATTTCAAAATGTAATAATGCTCAGAAATTCTCCTGAAGGGATAGAATGACACACATCCTCCTTCGTATAAGAGAAACATAATAGACTCCGAAACAATGAGCCATCCAGGTGTACCACACCATTAAACAACTCAACAATGGGTCAGCTTTCTCTTTCATTAATAACAGATGGTTGCAGGGACAAGAGTGTGATTAGACCCATACATGATTCAATGGTAATAGAATTGATCGTTCTGGGTGCCCCAGGGCTCAGTTCTGAATGCAAGCGCTGAATGAAACAAAATTACCGATGCCAGCCACTGCCTGTGATAATTCTATCTGCAATGTTCACTAATTGGTTAGTCTTAATGCTGCAATTTTCTTTTTACAGTTAACTGCTGCAATCATGGACAATGGTCCATTTGCAGGCTCTCGGTGACTGGAAACATGTTTCAGGTCCTGAGTCTTCTCAAAGTGATAAACGAATAATCACAAAAATTGCCACCATTACGAGAATATTCCTAATTCTATCATTATGTTAGATCATTGAGGAAACTTGTTAATAGTCTACCATTCACCGGAACTCATAGTCCAAGCTTAAGAATGTGGGAGATATTCTTCTTCGAATATTTGTGACATTCTTTATTATATTTAAGCACTAAACCCAAAGCAAATACTCAAAGCTGATTGCAGTGTTTTCACTGAAAGTTTTTGACAAATTAGTGATAATTTATTGCAATGATCAAGAAAGCACATCAGCATATTTACTTTCTTAGCCAAATGGGAAAATCGAAGCTAAAGGAACAGCAGATGCTGGAATCCTGAGCCGAACACAAAGTGCTGGAGTAACTCTACGAGTCAGGCAGCATCTTTGGAGGGAATGGATAGCTGATGTTTCGGGTCTGGGAGAGATGGATGGAAGAAGGGTCCGACACAAAACATCGTCTGTCCGTTCCCTCCGCAGATGCTGCCTGGCCCACTGAGTTACTCCAACGCTTTGCCCTTTGTAATGAGAAGAATCAGTATGTCCACGAGAATTTGATGCACTGTAGGATAATGCATCTCAGCCTGGTACTGTGACTGCTCTGCTCTTGACCGCCTGAGCCTGCAGAGACTACTTGAGCTGGGGCTTACCTGGATTGAGAGCCACTCCAGTACTTTCAGTACTTTGGTCTTTTTGTAAAGGGTGCCAAAATATGGCGACTCGTGCATCTGTGATCAATGCAAAAAGAATTTCACTGTGCCCTGCACATGTAACAATAAAGCCCCAGTGAATCACTGGGCAGACCATGATGCCAATTAGCATGCCCACTGAAACTTGCTGAGGGAGGAGGAATGTACCTGCTTGCCCCCCGTGAGAAGGTTTGACAAGGTGTGAGGGAGGAGGATTAGATGTGCACAAACTATGCTTCAATGGCCTTAGCCTTGCCATTGCCAACATCAGCAACGGTTCCTCCCACAATGGCAAATACTGGGGATCTGTGGCCAGAGGCTCAGCTTGCGAGGTATGTCATGGAGTCACAGAGTGATACAGAGTGGAAACAGGCCCTTTGGCCCAACTTGCCCACAACAACCAACATATCCCATCTATACTAGTCCCACCTGCCTGCCATATCCATCTATACCTATCCTACCCATTTACCTACCTAAATGTTTATTAAAAGTTGTGATAGTACCTGCCTCAACTACCTATTCAGGCAGCTTATACCCATAACCTTTTGTGTAAAAATGTTAACCCTCGTGTTCCTATTAAATCTTTCCCCCCTCACCTTAACCTAACTTTCCCTACTCTGGGCATGAGACTGTGCGTTTACCCAATCTATTCCTCTCACGATTTTGTACACTTCTATAAGATCACCCCTTATCCTCCTGCGCTCCAAGGATTAGAGTCCTAACCTGCTCAACCACTCCCTATAGCTCAGGTCCTAGAGTCCTGGCAGCATCCTCATAAATCTTCTCTGCACCCTTTCCAGCTTAACAACATCTTTCCTATAACGTTGTGGCCAAAACGCCACACGGTACTCTAAATGTGGCCTCACCAATGTTTCATATAACTGCAACGTGACCTCCCAGCTTCTATACTCAAGTTGTCATTTAAAGATGCATCTATCCATTGACTTTGGCCACTCGAGTGAGATCGTTGAGCTTTTTGTAGCAATACATCCACTACTCAGTGCTGCGCTCCGGACATGGCTGTCTTCTCCCCAGCCTTCTCTTCATATTTACCCACTGGAACCACGCCACCAACCCCCACTCCGTTCCTCACCCACACTCCCTGCATCACCAAGAATGCAGGGCATCGACCACCCTTCCACCTACAGAGTTTGTAAACTCATTCTCCCACAGTGAGCTATTCTCCCCTCCTCCCCAGTTATGGAATGACTGGCTACATCTGCTCTATACAATGCACAATGTAGGAAGGAACTGCAGATGCTGGTTTAAACCCAAGAAAGAAAACAAACAGCTGGAGTAACTCAGCGGGACAGGCAGCATCTCTGGAGAGAAGGAATGGGTAACGTTTCGGGTCGAGACCCTTCTGCATACAATGCATCTCCCCTTTAAGAGCTGAGGGGCAGCTTTGAGAGAACCAGCGTAGCCACTTGGTGCAAGTGCAAGTTACTATACTGAGCTCCCTGTGATATATAGAGTCAGTGAGCAGCAAGCAGCACTCATTAAGTTAAGCAGATACCTCAAGGTTAATAGATCATTATTTAATATCTCTTATACTGTCTCAGCCTCATTCACAGAAGATCTCACCTGCAAGCATGTGTTGCGGAGCACCGCTTTGTTCACCTGTCTCACTCTGATCTGCAATGACAGAACTGGGCTATTGCTTCAGTGTCCGTCCTTCAATATCGGAATATGTCGACCGCGTGGGTCTAAATGGCATCACTTCTTCAATCCTGTGCAGTAATTTCCTGTTTGATTATCAGCTCCAATTAAAACCATGGTTTACTATTCTACCCTGCTGTGTTTTCTTTCAGTTTGGTCTGCCTTCCAACCAGACTCTCCACCAATTATCCCAGTTTGCATCACAAAAGCGGAGACACTTAGCTCAGGGGGTAATGCAAGAGGCAAATAGTCCACCTAACCGTGCTGGAAACACGGTGGAATGGTTAAATAGATAATCTAGTGATCCAGCTACTTTGATCTGGAGACGTGCACTCCACAGCACCCCGGGAATTTCAATTCAGTTCATTAAGTAATCTGGAATTTAAAAGAAGAGAGGGGATTTGGTAATTTGCAAGCAGGAAGCTTCCAAAGACAATAAAATGATGAAGACCAAATAACACGATAGTTGGAGGTACAACCTTTGGACCCACGGACTATCTTTGATCAGACTTTACTGGAATTTATCTTGCACTGATCGTCATTCATGTTATTCCCTTCATCATGTATCTGTACACTGTGGAATTCAAATTGTAATCATGTATGGTATTGTCCTTCCACCGTTGGTTAGCACGCAACAAAAGCTTTTCACTGTGCAAACAAAACTTAAACTAAACTCAAACTTAAGTGTAGGTTCAGACCACCAGGGACTTCTTCTGTTCTTTCAGTTCTAACCAGAATGTAGAAACAAGGAACTGCAAGTGCTGGTTTATTTGGAAAGGTGATGCCTCCCCCTCTCTTTTCACCTACATTTTTTTCTCTAGCTTCACAATTCACAACTCTTCAATCCTTTTGTCCCACACCTTCTGTCTTTTCATCTCTGTCCTTTGTCCAACCATCTGCCTGTCAAAACTCCCCTCCTCACATGCAGCGATCTCCTGCCAGGCGTTGCCCTGCTCCACCTCTCTCCCCACTTTCTCCCCACTCACCCCACAATCAGTCCGAAGAAGGGTCCTGACCCGAAACATCACTTTTCCATGTTCTCCAGAGGGGCTGCCTGACCGCTGAGTTGCTCCAGCACTTTGTGTCTTTTTCAGATCATAAAGAAACTTGGGTTGATCATCTCAACTGAAATAGAATCTCTGAGATAGTTCAGGATTGCCTCCACAATGTGCTGGAATCTCTCACAAGAAAGTAACTAAATCTCTCAGGAGTTTACATCCATTCTCAAGGCTGAATGCTCAGCGGGACAGGCAGAATCTCTGGAGAGAAGGAATGGGTGACGTTTGGGGCAGAGACCCAAACTTCTTCAGACATTCCCCTTTCCCCTTGCACCACTTTTTAATCCCAGTAAACCTATCCTTTCTTACACGCCAAGGCCTTCATCCTGGTTCACCGGCCACTCACTTACCATCGAGTTAATTTCTGGTGATCACTCAGCCAACCAGCATGGTGCTGGGATGTGGGAGGAAGATGGAGCATCCCAGGGAAGTCCACACAGTCACAGGGCAACCGTGCCAACTCCACCTAAGCAGCAGCAGAGGTCAGGATTGAACCTGAGTCACTGGAGCTGGAGCACCACTGCGTCACCCACTGTCTCAGGAGCTGGATTTAAATTTTAATTTTGATTCAAAGGTAAGAAGAACAACAACACAGCTGGACACTGAACAGGACCTGAGACTAGGAGAGGTTCCTACAACTATCATGCAGCTTCATCCCTTGCTTCCTCCAGGGTCTCGCTCCCAGTTATACTCCCCCTTAATGAATATCGAGCCCTGGGTTCATAAGTTCACGTTAAAGGGGTAGATTTAGGCCTATGAAGTCTACTCCGCCATTCAATCTTGGCTGATCTCTGCCTCCTAATCCCATTTCCCTGCCTTCTCCCCATATCCCTTGACACCCGTTCTAATCAAGAATTTGTCTATCTCTGCCTTAAAAATATCCACTGATTTGGCCTCCACAGCCCACTGTGGCAATGAGTTCCACAGATTAACTACCCTCTGACTAAAGAAGTTCCTCCTCACCTCCTTTCTAAAAGAGCACCCCTTAATTCTGAGGCTATGACCTCTGGTCCTGGACTCTCCCACCAGTGGAAACATCTTTTCCACATCCACTCTATCTATGCTTTTCATTATTCTGTAAGTTTCAATGAGGTTCCCCCTCAACCTTCTAAACTCCAGTTCACCGTATGCTAACCCACTCATGCTTGGCTCACAGATGACCAAAGAGGTGAGGTTCCAGAGGCAGAAGATATGAGATGGCATTGTGGTCAGCAGTGTACGGAGTTTGTAAGTTCTGCCCGTGACCGTGTGGGTTTTCTCCGGGTGCTCCAGTTTCCTCCCACACTCCAAAGACAGACAGGTTTGCAGATTAATTGACTTTGGTAAAGATTGCAAATTGTTCCTAGTGTGTAGGATAGTGTTAGTGTGCAGGGATCGCTGGTTGGCACAGACTCAGTTGGCCGAAGGACCTGTTTCCGCGCTGTGTCTCCAAACTTAACTAAACTAAACTAAACCTTCAGGTAGGCAGGAGTGAAACAAGTCAGACCATAAATATAAGTGGGAAGTAATTCCGAGGACAAGGAATTTCTCAGGAGCCTCGATATTGTAGGACAATATTGAAATATGCTGGAAAATAGAATCATGTAGTCATGGAGAAACAGGCCCTTCAGCCCATCATGTCCATGATGGTCATTGCAATGATCAATAATAATCTCATTACGCTACAACTTCCATGCTTTGGGTGTAGTTGGGATCTCATGTTTAATGTTTTATGTGTCATTCCTAACTGTCACTCTATGTCATGTTGTCACTTGCGGGCGGAGCACCAAGGCGAATTCCTTGTATGTGAATACTTGGCCAATAAACTAATGCTCTAATATACAGAACCTATTTAATCTACTGTGAGTTGCATGTAACCTTCCTGCTCCCACATTGCTATTGGGACCCAGCACCTGTCGCCAAGGGACCCATTGGCGTTGGCTGAAGTTGGTGAACACTGAACAAAGTTGTGCCTCATCCTCCGGAAGGTGAGAAGTTCATTCCAAAGATTTGGGAAGGTTGTTAAAAGCCTCGGTGCAACAGGGCAGAGGGCAGAGTCCTGATGTTCCACCTGCACATGCAACCGGGCTATCCAACTTGGCAAGGGTGGCAGGTTGTGCCAAAGTTCCACAGTCATGATGTGCGATCAACATTGGAAGCGTATGGCTGCCAGGAGCAGTGACAATAGCGACGCTACACAGGTCATGTCACAGCAGTGAACCTGCCAGCACCGTTACACTCAGCAAGAGGCCCTGTTGTTCGCAGCCCTAGAATTGGCACCATTTGTAAACACTTCTTGGCTCTTTATTTTGATCATTTCAAGGTCTATCTGTCACTGCGGCTGGCTGCCTGGCCCCTGTACCAACCCAGGCCTCTCATTAAGATTGGAACAGGATGCAGACTAGCAGCCTGGACCCGTGGCTCCCGCTATACTATGCCGTTGCCGAGATGCTCTAAACAATTTGAAGTGTGCTGCGAGTTGACTTTACAACTGTTTCTTTCCCAGCTTATAAGATCGCAGGAGGCTTGTATTTATTTTTAAAGGCACACATAAACAATATCTGCCCTCCGAGCCTCTGCTTTTCCTGTCATTTACAGCAAAGTAAAACATACCTAAAAATAACCGCAGGCTGAAAGGTTTCCAGATTGTTGGAGGGGATCTAAAGTACCCTGGCCCTCAGTTACAGCCACTGCCCCTCCACCGTCGTCTGTATTGCACATCGGCATTACACACGACAATACCCAAAGGCAAAGGAGAAAGGGGTATTGCCAAGTCTAATAACCTTACTTTGCCCTGACTCCCATCAAACCACTTACATTATAATGCAATGGTCAGGCCATTGGCAAGCCTGAGGCTTTGGTGTTACGGAGGTGACCAATGAAAGTGGCACTACCAACAAAACAACCTTACTGAACACAGCTAACTCATGGCTAACAGCAGTTGTGGCCAACAGTGTCAAAACTCATACTTCATGCCACATCTGTGCACTGTGAACGGCTCGGTTACAATCATGCGTTGTCTTTCTGCTGGCTGGTTAGCACGTGACAAAAGATTTTCACTGCACCTCGGTACACGTGACAATAAACTAAACTGAACTGAACTGAGAAAGGAATCAACCTTTTTAGGTTGATTCCTTAAGTGGTGAGATTTAATAAGTTATTCTTCTTCTCACTCCTTTTCGAGCTTGTACAGACACAGAGTTGGACATTGGAACTTTGATTTTGTTCTTCTCATTGCTTTGTAAATATTGATTGTAATGTCCAATTGTTGGATAATTTCGATTTTGTTAATATTAATGTCTTTAATGTCTTTACTTGTTCGGAATAAATAAATAAATAAATAAATAAATAAACCTTTGTGGTAAATCCTAAACACATTGTAAATGAGACGCTGCTAAAGGAATTGTAGTCATTAGTCCACGTAGAAGGATGCATCCCGAAACCCCCTGACATGCTATGGTCTTGCTGAAGGCTCTTTACCTCTTGTCCTCTACCCACATCTATGGTATACCCTCTCTTTATTGTCCTTATCTTCTACATGTCTAATCTAAACTAAACACTCAGTCTTTAAGATGCTTCATCTTGGACTCTCTCTCGGTTTGATTCCACTCCGGGTTTTAAGGTGACAGATGTTACTGCTGTGCGATCCACAGAATTGTCCACAGGTGGGCAGTGGTTTGAAGGGTCAGCCTGGGGGCTGGGACGTTCCTACTGCTACTTACATCTCCTTTTGCTCCTGGCTCTTGGATTCTAGGAAATCCTGAAAGTCCTGAAAGTTCCTTCTCCAAGTTGAGAGCAACAGTGTGCTGGGAATTGCCACGGGTCAACGGAGATGTTGCAGTCTTTCACAAGGAGGCTTTGAGCACAATGCCTCCTCTGTTCACCTGACAATGTCTTCCTGTGACGGAGTTGAGAATAAGATGTATGTTATCACGTAAACAAGATAGCCCGTCCAGCATGGTGACTTAGTGTGATGAGCAACACAATGCTAAGGATATTCAAATGGAACAGACTGTGATATTGACTCATTTAACCCACTCATGGATTCCAGTGATATCCAGGCAAATCATACCATACATGAGTGCATTAAACCATACATGAGTATCTCATAAAGGTCTCGACCTAAAATACATGAGTATCTCATAAAGGTCTCGACCTAAAACATCACCTATTCCTTTTCTACAGAGATGCTGCCTGACCCACTGAGTCACTCCAGCATTTTGTGTAAATCAGCATCTGCAGTTCCTTCCGACACATACTGTACATGAGTATAACAGGTAGTATAACATAAAGAGAAAGGAAACAGTGTAAAGGAGGGTGAATTGTAGAATCATAGTTATGCCTAGCCTGATAGCGGGTTGATGGTAGGTGAGTGACAGAGGTGTGGTGTCTGAGCCGAACTAGTTGTAACATGCCAACTAAAGACACATTCCTGTAAAGTCATGGAACATATTTTTAGCTTAATTGGGCACTGTAACTTGCCCCAAGCATGTAGGTAGTGGACATGAAAATGGGATAACACAGGAACAAGTGTGAACAGGGTATCGACACAGCATGGACTTGATGGACCGAAGGGCCTGATTCTTACTGTATCTTTCACCTACGTGGGATATCTGTCCACATCCTCACGTTATCCAGCAAATCTCAAGCACAGCATTAATGCACCTTGGAGCCACCCTCTTACACGTCGTGCCACTACCTTCAGATGTTCCCAGAGCAGATGCCACATCAGAGTACCTGCCATCAGCTGCTCTTCCAGCCCTTGCTCACTTTAGCAGGGCCGGCTAGCTTTAATTCAAGCTCATCCTTGGCCACCCGAGGGATTATCCAGGCTACAATCGGCCTTGCCCTCATTATAGGGCGCGCAGTGGCGCAGCGGTAGAGTTGCTGCCTCACAGCGCCAGAGACCCGGGTTCGATCCTGACTATGGTGCTGTCTGTACGGAGTTTGTACGTTCTCCCCGTGACAGCGTGGGTTTTCTCCGAGATCTTCAGTTTCCTCCCACACTCCAATGATGTACAGGTTTGCAGGTTAATCAGCTTGGTGTAAATGTTTAAAAAAAATTGGCCCTAGTGGGTATCGGGTAATGTTAATGTGCGGGGATCGCTCGTCGGTGCGGACTCGATGGGCCGAAGGGCCTGCCTCTGCGCTGTATGTCTAAACTAAACTAAATTATTTACTTCCTATGTAATGTTGCAGGCCATTGAATTTTATTATCCTCACCCCTCTCTTTACCAAAGTGATTAATGAACCCAGAGCCCGGCTCCTGTATCGGTGATGTTTTGTTTGTCCTCATTGATGACAAACAGACCATCAGGAAAACTGGATCATAATGAGGATAAATATCAGGAAGCCAAGAGTTTCAGAAAACATCCCAGTGGAGTCTCGAAGTGCTACATATGCGTTACAACACAAGAAATTATTTTCAATTACAATATAACACAACATGTTGACTATTTGTTCCACATGCTGTTGTGGTTGACATGTTGCGCATTAAGGAATAATTGGTACTTGAAATGGATTCAGTACTCTGGTTTGGCTTAGATTTAATAATATGGTTGGGAATCTGGATGGTAAAACAGTTGCTTTTCCATTATAATGTGCCAGGAGCCAGTGTCACTGACAAAAACAATGCCAAACGTAGAAAACTACTTCTGGGTTTAGTTCAGAGATGCAGCATGGGAACAAGCCATTCGGCCCACCAAGTCCACGCCGGCCACCGATCACCTCTTTACACTAGTTCTCTGCTATCCCACTCTGGTATCCATTCCCTGCACACTAGGGGCAATTTACAGAGGACAATTACAGAGGTTTTATACCTAAATTGAAACTTTCCACTCCTGATTCATCTTGATCTTGACTTTGAGTCAAATAGCCCTTCTTTCTAAGTATTGTAAGTAGTTAATGGAAGTTTTCAAATATCTGCAGCTGAAGCCTCAGTTTTAGTTTTAGTTTTAGAGATACAGCGTGGAAACAGGCCCTTCGGCCCACCGGGTCCGCGCCGACCAGCGATCCCCGCACATTAACACTATCCTACACCCACTAGGGACAATTTTTACATTTACAAAGCCAATTAACCTACAAACCTGTAAGTGTGGGAGGAAACTGAAGCTCTCGGAGAAAACCCACGCAGGTCACAGGGAGAACGTACAAACTCCGTACAGACAGCACCCGTAGTCGGGATCGAACCCGGGACTCCGGCGCTGCATTCGCTGTAAGGCAGCAAGTCTACCGCTGAGCCACCGTGACCAAACCTCTACATCTTTTACCACCAGCCTTGAAAACTCCAAACCCCTGCATTTGGCTTTATCATTCTGTAGTCAATGGGATACTGAGTTGGATGATCAGCCATGATCATATTGAATGGCGGTGCAGGCTCGAAGGGCCGAATGGCCTACTCCTGCACCTATTTTCTATGTATCTATGTATCTATGATATGCCAAATTCTGCTACCTTCTCCATAAACCCTGCTCTCACTGACATTGGCTTTTTTTTAACCAATGCCTTAATTTGAAAATTATTCTCCTTCTTTTCAAATTCCTCCTTGACCTCACCTCTCCCCGCATCTCTAATTCCTCCGACACTATGAAGGGACTGATGAAAAGTCATGAACCTAAAATGTTACCTCTGTTTCTCCCTCCACAGACGCTGAGCGTTTTGGGGGATTTTCTTCCATTATTTCACAGATGACCTTAGGGAATAATGAAATCCATATAAGTTCTTGGTCGACAGAGAAACACCAGCAACTCACCAGGTCAGGAAGCATCCGTGGAAGAAATGGATAAGCGACAAATCGGGTCGGCGCCTTCTTCAGACATTCTTGGTCAAAAATTCTTGGCCATATTTTCTTGGTATTCTTCCAGGGATGAGCAGATATATTGAATTCAGTTCCTTCAGTTTTGGAACTTGTATTTGCAGCTGCTGGCTTGCCTGTAGATTCACATCATCACCACCATGTTTTGTCGCCAACAGCAGTTTGATCAAGCTTTAAGTATGTTAGCTCTACTACAGTACTAGGCACTGAATCTTTAATGATTCAGAACTCATTTGACTTCAACAAACTTTTCTTTCACTTCCTCACAGGATGTCTGGCTATGGTCAGTCACATTTGTTTTCTTTCTAACTTTTGTTTTGCTTAATTTGCTTCTGCTGGGCTGTGAAAGCCTGCTTAATATCATTTCCAGCCCGATCGAGCTGCCAGTTTCTTCTGGAATTGTCTTTAAGGGTGTCCTGAAAAAGCCAAGGAAAAAATCGGATAAAAAGCAATCGAATAAAAAGCAATGTTCATCAGATTCAGTGAGAAGGATGTTTAAATGAACTGTGAACATTCCAGCACGGAAACAGCTCCTTCAGCCCACCGAGTCCAAGCCGATCATCCATCACACATTCACACTAGTTCTCACACTTTCTCATCCACTCCTTACACACTAGGGGCAATTTACAGAGACCAATTAACCTACAAACCGGCATGTCTTTTCGATGTTAGAGGAAACTGAAGTACCCAGAGGAAACCCACGCGGTCACAGAGAGAATGTGCAAACTCCACACAGATAGCAATCGTAACACACCACCATTTCTGCATACATCACCCTCAGATTTGCATTTACTTACCGTATCTGAATCTGCTGTTATATTCTATAAGGGGATCTTATAGAAACGTACAAAATTCTTAAGGGGTTGGACAGGCTAGATGCAGGAAGATTGCTCCCGATGTTGGGGAAGTCCAGGACAAGGGGTCACAGCTTAAGGATAAGGGGGAAATCCTTTAAAACCGAGATGAGAAGAACTTTTTTCACACAGAGAGTGGTGAATCTCTGGAACTCTCTGCCACAGAGGCTAGTTGAGGCCAGTTCATTGGCTATATTTAAGAGGGAGTTAGATGTGGCCCTTGTGGCTAAAGGGATCAGAGGGTATGGAGAGAAGGCAGGTACGGGATACTGAGTTGGATGATCAGCCATGATCATATTGAATGGCGGTGCAGGCTTGAAGGGCCGAATGGCCTACTCCTGCACCTAATTTCTATGTTTCTATATTTCTAAACATAAAAACATAAACTGTTACAATAAGCCTACTAGAATAATATTTTAAAAAGTATACAGTAGAATGTTGTGTGGAGCTATTATGTTCTCCCTACAATGCCATGAGTTTTCTCTACATGCTCCACCCTCTCCCACATCCCAAAGATTGGTGAATTAATTTTGCATTGTAAATTAATTATCTCCTGGTGTGGGTAAGTGAGTGGTAGATTAGGTGAGGGTTGAAGGGATTCTAAAACTCCAAATAATAACATTGATACAAAGTCCTGCACTTCCCCAACCCTTTGCTATATTCACGATGTCTCAAGTAACCCATGCACTATATCCCAAAATAGTTTAATGCCACAAGAAACAGTTCAAATTATTGATAAAATCAGAGTAAATTTTGGATGGACACTAAATTATTCAAGACAAGGATATTGAATATATTTCTACTTTCACATGTGCTTTCGCAATAGAAACCTTCGTAAAGCTGCACAGAGAAAGAAAATGCTTTTCAGATATTTTGTTCTTTGCTTCATTCCATAATTGAACGCATGGTAGATTGATAACAATTGAGCACATGCACACCTCACACGATATTACATATCATGTTCATTTATTTACACAGTTGGATTGATATAAGGATTGAAGCTACCAGCAGAAGTTAAGGACAGTGCTGTTATATTTGGGAACATTTGCTGGGCTATGTAGCAGCCTGTGTAATGAGTCCTGAATCATATTTTCTGACATTGCATCATCCAGTTTACCTATCTGCTCTGTGACCTCTTAACTGCATTGGCTCTCGGTTAAGCAATTCTGTCTTAAAATTCTGAACCTTCTTTTCAAATCCCTCCTTGACCACACTCCCTATCGACATGGTGGCGTAGCAGTAGAGCTACTGCCTTACAGCACCAGAGACCCGGGTTCGAACTTGCTTGTCTGTACGAAGTTTGTACGTTCTCCCTGTGACCTGTGAGGGTTTTCGCCAAGATCTTCGGTTTCCTCCCACACTCTAAAAACGTCCAGGTTTGTGGGTTAATTGGTTTGGTAGAAATGTAACATTGTCCCTAGTTTGTGTAGGGTAGTGTTAATGTGTGGGGATCGCTGGTCGGTGTGGACTCGGTGGGCCGAAGGGCCTGTTTCCGTGCTGTATCTCTAAAACTAAATTATCTCATCTCCTCCGATGTTATTAAGGGACTAAGTCAGTTGAAATGTGACAAGCCTGATAGAGCAACTCTCGTTTCTCTCTCCACGGATGCTGCCTGACCTGCTGAGTGTTTCCAGCGGTTCGTGTTCATATTTCCATGAGATACACAGTTGTTTCTCACAAAACCTGTTGAAATCTTCTCTTAGCAAGTGTTTGCGAGTTTTTACATAGTCAGCATCAGATCTGTACCTAACTCTCATCGCCACAGTTTAACTGAGGCATCGATCTTTAAGCAAAGAAACAAATGAATCATCTGAATGGAATTTCCAGTGCACTAACATTATACTTGCACTAATATTATACTTGCACTTATGTTACATCCCTTTATCCTGTATCTGTACACTGTGGACAGCTTGATTGTAATCCTGTATCGTCTTTTAGCTGATTGGATAGCACACAACAAAAAAGCCTTTCACAGTTTCTCAGTACATGTGACAATAATAATAGACAGTAGACAACAGGTGCAGGAGTAGGCCATTCGGCCCTTCGAGCCATTCAATGTGATCATGGCTGATCATACACAATCAGTACCCCGTTCCTGCCTTCTCCCCATATCCCCTGACTCCGCTATTTTTAAGAGCTCTATCTAACTCTAATAAACTGAACTAAACTAACCAAACTAAAGGCATCACACAACACGATTCATAACTCTTAAGAATCAAAATCATAAAACTATAATCTACTTTCATGCTGCAGATAAATACAAAAAGGGGTGACATGCTGGGTAATTCAGACCATTCACAGTCTTTGCATCAATCTGGTTCATTCTGTTAATTTGGTTCAAAAACATTGAAGGGGTTTTTGCAAAGTTGTGTGAAGAACACCTGAGCAAAACAAAGTCCTAGTTGTCAGGCGTTGAGGTTAATAAGGGTTGTGTAGGTAAGGTTCTCACTATTGCAATGCAGAAGTGTTTCATGGTAATGGGATACCCTGAAGCAAGGAGTGACTGTGTGGTCTGATACAACCTAAAGGCGGACTTTGTGAGATCTCTTCAAGAAAGCAGCCAAAGAATGGAGGCAGCATAAAGGGAGCAGGTGGCCACTAACTGCTGGAGACTAGAAATGAGCATTGCGAGGATGGGGGGCGGGGGGGGGGGGGGGGGGGGGAAGAAATTACCTTTTAATCAGAGGTAGCTTTTTTACAGCAAGCGAGGGATTTAGCCAGAAGCCAAGGGTGTTACTCTCATTAACAACAACACAGGCACCGATCATTGTTCCACTCAGCTAATAAGTATTTGACTCACTCACATACGTTGCTGGGGGAAGAAAAGATTGCAGCTATTTAATAATGTGCCTTTTGTGCTGTGTTTTTTTCCCCTCCCATTGTATGAAATCTTTGCTGGATTTAGTTTGTCCATCTGGAATGTGCCCCTCAGTCATATACAGCTTTTCCTAAACCTGCTGTGATTTAAGATTGACTTCAGAATGTTGTGTTTTTGAACTACATCAGCGGAGCAAATTGCTCGAAATATGCCTTGGTAAATGGCCATGGCAGCAATATTCTTTCTGCAGTGAGCTGGGGTGAATGTGCCGAACGTTCTTCCATTAGAAAAGAAAGGAGGAGGATCAGAGGTTCTGTAGAGTTGATATAATCAAGTTTGACAGTAATGACTAATCGTACTGTCTAAGAGTCATGGATTTATACAGCATGGGAATAGGCCCTTCAGCTCATTGAGTTCACACCAACCACCTGCCTATATTAATACTTCATTTCTCCTATTTTATTGAATCACCCTAAATTCTCAACTAACTCCGGATTCTAGCACTCACCTACATACTAAGGTCAGAAGAGGGGTCTCGACCCGAAATGTCACCCATTCCTTCTCTCCAGAGATGCTGTCTGTCCTGCTGAGTTACTCCAGCTTTTTGTGTCGATCTTCGGCAGCATCTGCAGTTCCTTCCTACACACTATGGGCACTCTACAGCAACCAATTCCTACCAGACTGCACAACTTTTTTACGTGGGAGGAAACACTCGGAGGAAACCCACGGAGACACAGGGAAGAACGTGCAAACTCCACACAGACAGGTCAGGATTGAACCAGCTCTCTGGTGCAATGAGGCAGCAGCTCCACTAACTGCCCCGCTGCGCTGAATGTATTTGAAGGAACAGGTGGCATTGTCCATAACTAAATAAACTGGGGCATTAGGAACACATTCACACAATGGAGACCACTGATTCACTACAACAACCAGGTTGCCAAACACAAGAAGTCTCCATTGGTTCCATAACTGTATTGTTCCCATGATGGTAGAATGGGATAACGCTGTGGTAATCTGGCAGACATCTCTACCGGGCTGAGGCCAGGCGTCTCCTCCTACTCACCCCTGGACCATGACCCCACGGATGAGCACCAGGCCATTATCTCTCAGACCATTTCTGATTATATCATGTCCGGCTGTCTTCCCTCCAACCTTATCTGAAGCCTGAAGTCCCAAACCACCAGGTTCAGGGGCAGCTACTTTCCTACAACCATCAAATTCTTGAATCGACCTACAAAACCTTCATCCTACTTCAGCAACGTGACACTACAGCCACCTCTTGGACTTATTTTCTAATTGTGTTTTGCACGGATGGCTTGTTTTTATCAGGGTTTATCTTTTCACTGTCTTATAAACTAATGTCGTTTTAGTTTTAAGGATACAGCGCGGAAACAGGACCTTCGGCCCACCGGGTCTGCGCCCACCAGCGATCCCTACACACACCAGGGACAATTTTTACATTTATGCCAAGTCAATTTACCTGCAAACCTGTACGTCTTTGGAGTGTGGGAGGAAACCGAAGATCTCGGAGAAAACTCACGCAGGTCACAGGGAAACTCCGTACAGACAGCACCCGTAGTCAGGATCAAACTCGGATCTCCAGCACCGTAAGGCAGCAACTCTACCGCTGCGCCACCATGCCACTCCTAGGCTTTATGCAGACTTTATCCTGAAAGTCTACAATGTAAAATTATGAATAATTTATTTTGTGTGTTTGCTTTAGTCTATATGTCTGTGATGCTGCTGCAAGCAAGATTTTCATTGTACCTGCACCTCGCCTTTCTGATGCATATTGGTGCCTCATTGGTGACCCTCGGACTACCTTGCATTAAATGTTATTCCCTTATCACGTATCTGTACATTGTAAGTGGCTCGGTTGTAATCATGTATTGTCTTTCCGCTGACTGACTAGCACGCCTTAAAAGCCTTTCACTGCTCCTCGGTACATGTGACAATAAACTAAACTGAACTAACTAAACTGAACATATGACAACTTGACTTGTTTGCTGGATAAAAAACAACAGCAAGTTGTATTTATACAGCTCCATCAATAAGGCCAAAGTTGCCAAGATGCAAACCACATGAAGAAAAGTTGACCAAAAACCACATGAGCCTTTGAGGCAAGTGACAAAAATCTCAGTCAAAGAGCTGGCTTTCTGAAATAGCCCCGTCGAACAATGGGGAAGTTTGTTTCTCTTGCACATGGCTTGCTGGATGTGGGCTTCGCTGGCAATGCCAGCACTCTTCGCACATCCGAAAATGGCTCTGAACTGAAGGGCCAGTCAACAGTTGACCACCTCAGTGGCACTGGAGTGACATAAGGGTCAGATTAGGAAGGGGTGACAGTTGTTTTTCCTCTCTTGATATTCGAGAACCAGATGGAACTTCACAACAAACTAGCGGTTTCATGGTTATCTTATATTTGGAAGAAATACAGATTTATTTAATTATATGAATTTAAATTCCCCTGTTTCTGGAAAGGGATTATAACTCCTTTAACTGGGTTAAGGTTCCAAGCCGTTAGTTTGTAGCCCAGTAACTTAACCATTACATTGCCACAGCTGGTTGACCCAGAAGGTGATGCCCATGACCTTAGTGTTCACTGTACTGGGGTATTAACTGGCACAGGTTCATCTCATCCACTGTTTCAAACCAGCCTGCGCCCATTAACAGAAGATAGATTCAAAAAGCTGGAGTAACCCAGCAGGACAGGCAGCATCTCTAAAGAGAAGGAATGGGTGATGTTTTGGGTCGAGACCCTTCTTCAGACTAGTCAGGGTAAAGAGAAACGAGAGATACAGACGATGATGTAGAGAAACATGAAGAACAATGAATGAAAGATATGCAAAAATGTAACGATGATAAAGGAAACTGGCCATTGTTCGCTGTTTGTTGGGTGAAAACGAGAAGCTAATGTGGCTTGAGTGGGGGAGGGATATAGAGAGAGGGAATGCTAGGGCTACTTGAAGTGAGAGAAACCAATATTGATACCACTGGGCTGTATGCTGCCCAAGCAAAATATGAGCTGCTGTTCCCACTGGAGAGTGGGTGAGCAATGTGCTCACAGTCAGTGGTGAAATCATTGCAGAGGTGAGTTCGCTTGTTAGGTGATAGAGAGTTGACTCCACCATTTTCCAACATAGCACAGGAAGCCTCAGAAGGAAGAAGAGAAAAGATGCCCCCAGAGCACCGAATGCCCTCTGAACTAAGAGGGAAAATCATGGGGAGGACACAGTTATGGGGATGAATGTAAGGAGTTCAGCCCCAAAACTTGTATTCAACATTGCACCAACATCAAGGACCTAACGCATGGCGAAGGACAGCCTTTGCATCACCAAAATTACTGCAGGCTCTGGATCAGCTGGGCAAGTGGGCTGAAGAATGGAGTTCAATGCAGATAATTGCGAAGCGTATTTTGGGAAGTCACATTGAATGGTCGGGCCCTGGGAATTATTGCTGGAGTAGCTCAGCGGTTCAGGCAGCATCTCTGGAGAATGTAGATAGGTTACAGTTTGGGTTGGGACACTTCTCCAGACTGGATAGGCGATGTTTCGGGTCGAGACCCTTCTTCAGACCCTATCAGTTGCCATTTCTTGCCACACTCCCTCCCCTCACTCCTCTTTAGGAGCTTTCTCCCCTCTACCCCACCAGCCTGAAGAAGGGTCCTGACCCAAAACATCGATTGTCTAACTCTCTCCACAGATGCTGCCTAGCCCGCTGAGTTCCGCCACTATTTTGCTTCTTTTAGCCCAGTGCAGCAACTGTTCACTCTGGGATGTTGCTGTCAACAGCCACGCCTCACAGAGTGGCACGGTGGCGCAGCGGTGGAGTTGCTGCCTTGCAGCTCCAGGGATCCGGGTTCAATCCCGACTATATTGTAGGTGCTGTCTGTACGGAGTTTGTACGTTCTCCCCGTGACCTGTGTGGGTTTTCCCCACATCGACTGTGGCAGCGCAGTCCAGGGGTAAATGAGCACGCAATGATTCAATGATTGATTATTGACACATGTACCTAGGTTCAGTGAGATTCTTTGGTTTTTCATGAGGTAGAAAAAGTATTCAAAAAGTTGCCACATTTCTGGCGCAAACAAAGTTACAAAAGTAAGTATTAGTATCATGTTGGTCTTTGTTCTCAGCCCCCCCCCCCCCACCCCCTCCCCTCCCCCGCCAGGTCCCTATTTGTTCTTGTTAGTAAAGAAGAACCAGGGGTCTTACCTTCCGCAGCCTTAAGCTCGCCATAGGAAGCTCCCCCTGGGCACAAAGGCAGAAGGTGGCCGGGCGAGGAGAGGGACACCAGTTTGCGGGACAATACGGACGGAGGTGATGGCTGCAATGGGCCATTAGGGTCAGCTGCAGCTTGGACTTTGATATTTGCGCCAAAATCTGACAACTCCTGCATATGGACTCAGTGGACTGTTTTGTACTTAATCCATTCTACACTTAATCCATTCTGTACTTAATCAGGGATTGTACTTATATATGGCAATAACCTTACTGATTTGAATGCAAAAAAAAAAATGTCACTGTACCTTGGTGCATGTGATGATAAGGAACCATTGAACCACTGGGAAATGTAAGCTGGGAAATATGCCTTCCTCTGGCTTACTAAAGTTGATCACCATCGGGACACCAGAGCACCTCTGTCCTGCTCTGCAGCAGTGGTTGGGATTGTTGCATTTGAGTGATACCTTGAGTAAGCACCAAACAGATTCTATGACTAGTTAGTAGTTATTCTCAGACTAATTATTCTCGGATTCTCCTGAATGGTTGACCAAATTCCTGTAGATGACTGTCACATCCAAGATCATATGATTCTGTACTTAGAAAGAAATAAGCCTTTCTGGCCGATCCTAAATGCATTATAAGGGAGACCATGCAAAACGAATTGGAGTCATTACTTCTCACCAAGGTCCACATAGAAGGATGCATCGCTAAACCCCCTGATATGCCGGGGTCTTGCCGAAGGCTCTTTACCTCTTGTCCTCCACCCTCATTCAGGAAGCATCTCTGGTGTACCCCTCACTTTATTGTCCTTTTCTTCTGTGTGTCAAAAACATCACCAATCTCGTAGTTGAGTCCTAGACAAAGTGCAAATACTTGTGGTTCTTTCTGTCATACCAGTCTCCTGTAGATTCCCTGCGATGAAATCAGAGACTTACTCTGTAAAGAACTATCTTCTAAATACCATAGGTGAGCCACCTAACCTGCTGCTAAACATGATCCCCTGAGGATTGCTTGCAGGTAACTATGTGTCAGTTTGGCAATGCACGCATACAGTAACATGGTGCATTAACTAGTGTGATTTGTCTCCTCATTGGCAGCTTCTCTGAAATAATTGGCATCATGTCTTGTGCCACAAGTGTCCACACACACGCTCTACACTACTTAACATACAACACACACATGCACTACATATACTACATAACATACAACACACACACACACTATATACACTACATAACACACGCACGACACACATCACACATATCCCACACACAGACACACACCATACACACTACACAACTTACAACAACACACACACTATACACACACACACACACACTATACACACCTTATAACATACAACACACACACACACAACATATACACTATACAACACATAACACACACAACATATACACTATACAACACACAACACACACACACACACAACATATACACTATACAACACACAACACACACAACATATACACTATACAACACACAACACACATACACATTACATCATATTATATGCAAGCACACAACTGAAGATTGAGGCCAAAATGCCGAATCATACTGGTTCTTCCAATGATTGTTTTGAACGTAATAACTAGAAGCAATGGGACTTTGCAGCTCAGAGAGATGCACAGTTAACAAGCTGTAGTGTCTGATTTAGGCGGCCATGGATGTATTTAACAACAGTGATTGGAAATGGAAAACAGAGTGGAATTCTCGTCTTGTCGCTGAAGTTGTTGCCCCAAACAACTCCGGGTGGAAAGTTCTGTAAGGTTCATTCGGGTTATTTTATTTTTTTCAAAGGTTTGCAGTACCAGTTAACTTCACAGAAGCTGAGATTCAGTGCTGTGGGAGCCAAGTGTGAGTGCCACTGCTTTTTAACACCACTCCCGTGGTAATTGATGGACCACTGTTGCACTCTTAGCCTGAAGCCAGGCTCGGGGGCTTTACGATGAAGACCTCTGGCCTTTTGCTCTTGCATTTCAAAGTCACCTCCTTACAATGATACACAGCACATGACAGCATTGCCCTGAAGGAGGAGTCAGGCCTTTTTTCAGGGAAGTTCTGAGGATCTGACAACGCCCTATTTCTGCAGCCTTTTCATTCACAAAGAGCGTTTTCTTAGGAAGGGGGACTCCTTTTTTCTCGTGGTTTAAGAAATGGAGGACGCGGACTGCAAGGGAGGTTCAAGGGTCAAATGAGTAGCCTGACCTATCGAGTAAAATGCATCTTAGGTGCAAGAAGTCAGTTACAACAAGTCAATCAGATAGACTCCCTCCGTTCGGGCTAGCTTTCATCATCATCAATCAAGAGACATGACAATATGCAACGTAGTTCAGTTCTTTTCAACTTCCTCAAAGAGCTCGCAAGTATGCTTCATTTTCTGGTTTCAGGCAAGGGCCTGATTAAGAACATTATGCACTCTGATTCTTTCATCCAGAAACCAGGTAAACACTGAGGAAACACAACTAGGAGCCCCATCTCTCAGTAACTATCCATTGATCGTAAAAGCCGTTGGGTTTTACACAATTCAGCAAACTGATACGCAATCAAATTAAACACTGTTCACCCATTTCCCCTCAAGGATTCCCTGAGAATTTCAAATCTGTAACCAACAAGGCTCATCACTCCTGACTTTTCATGTTCTAACGTATTTAAAAGCTTCAGTGTATAAACATTTTGCATTTCGTCTGGTCACAATGAAAAGGAAAGTTAGCAGGGAACAGGGCAGCCCATAAAAACAAGAATGATCAGCGGTTCTTAGCAATAAATATGCGAAGACGAAAGAGTTATAAGGCTCTTCGCTGAGACATGGTACATTATCCAGTGATATAACCACAAAAGGCAGTCCCATACTGAGAGTGATCATTCAAATTGCCAGCAGTACAGAGACACGCAGCTAGTGGGAAGCTAATTATGACTGACAGATAACCAAAGATCAAAAGCTGCCTTCCTCCGGGTGCCAAACTGGTCACAGTCCCAAAGAGTTCATGGAAACCCTATACAAGCATTCTCAAACATTTCATTTACCGTCAGACACAGGAATATTACATCAGTACTATTGTCAATATGTGTTTTGGCAAATTGTTCGATACAGTGGAACGTAAAGCCTGCAAAGTGATTGGGATCAAGATAGATTTTCATGTGTCTGTGTGTGGTGTGTGGCATGTCGGGGGGTGGCGGACATTTCACTAACTTCAGAGGGTTATGAAATGTTAGAACAATACTCTTTGGTTGCTGAATTTAATTAAGTTGTTTTGATTGCTGCATTTTTCAAAACAAAAGTAATGACATAATTGCATTTGTTGCATAAAGGACATTGCATGTACATATAAACTGTAAAAGTATTCCTTTGGTACTACATGGAAAATATTTTAATACTAACATTAATTTCTGGCTCACCAACCTTCTCACACAGGGGATGTGTTAAAGCTTAGATTGATTTCTGAAGCAGTAAAGCCCCTGTCCCACGTTCCCGAATTACTCACGAATGCTCCCGGGTTTTCCCCTTAATTCAAACTTGGAGAATTACGGTAATAGACAGCCGTAGGTACTTGGGGCTATTATTTTTACTCGTGGACATTTCTCAACATGCTGAAAAAATGTCCCGACCTACCTGATACCCCAAGTACCTACGGCTGGCATAACGAGCCGCTACGAAATATCTACGGACTCCTACGGCCTCCTACGGACTCGCTACGGACATTCTCCGAGTTTGAATCAAGGGGAAAACGCGGGAGAATTCGTGAGTAACTCAGGAAAGTGGGACAAGGCCTTAACTTTCTTCCACAGGGGATGTGCTGAAGCTTATGAGAATGGCTTTCCCATTCATTTACCTTGGGGTGAGAGTTGGTAATGAGTCAAAAAAGTATAGGCACACAAACAGGCCCTTCAGCCCGTCAAGCCCATTCTGACCATCAACCACCAATTTACACCAACCCTACATTAATCCCATTTTTAAAAAATGCCCCTACATTCTCGTCAGCACCTCATGCTACCTCGGCAAGGCCAGCAGCATAATCAAGGACGAGTCGCACCCCGGCCACTACAACTTCTCCCTTCTCCTATTAGGCAAAAGGAATAGAAGTGTGAAAACGCACACCTGCAGATTCAGAGACAGTTTCTTCCCAGCTGTTATCAGGTAACTGAACCATCCTACCAACAAATAGAGAGCAGTCCTAAGCTACCATCATTGGAAACCCTCGGACTATTTTTGATTGAACTTTACTGGGCTGTACCTTGCACTAAACATTGTTCATGTTATTCCCTTTATTATATATCTGTCCAGTATGGATAGCTCCATTGTAATCATGTGTTGTCCTTCCGCTGACTGGTTGGCATGCAACAAAAGCTTTTCACTGTACCTCAGTTCACATGACAATAAACTAAACACAACTCACACTGAACTCATTTCCCTCCAGATTCTACCGCTCTATGGATAAGCGATGTTTCGGGTCACCTAATGGGGACAATTTGCAGGGGCTTCCAACCCTTCTTTGGGAGGTTGGAGGAAAACCAATCACCCAGAGGATCATGAAAACTCCTCACAGACAACACCTGAGGTCAAGATTGAACCTAAGGCTCTGGTGCTGTGAGGTAGCGGCTTTAGCCGTGCTATTAAACTGCCCCAAATGCTTGAGTCTGCCATCTATTTTCCTGGTGAACAGAACAAACCAGAAAAGGACTGGACCTACATAAAGGTTTACTTAATGTGAATTCCATTGATCGACTGTAAATGATTGAGGATTTTTTTTTAAATTATAACTGGACAGATGGAATAGACAAGGAAGGATAAGATAATGGGGATGGGGATTGGGGGTAGGGGTGGGGGCAGGGGTGGGGAAGGGGGATTCTTCCAGAAGAAGAAGGTTTGAACAAAATTTAATAAAAAATCCAAGAATAACTGCATGTGCTGGAAATCTGAAATAAAATGACAAAAAAATTACTTTGGATTTCACTAATTTTGATTTTAATTTATAAAAGCAGGAAATGTTGGGAAAACTCAGCAGGTCAAACAGCATGTGTAGAAAAAGAAACAGAATTAACATTTAATTGTTTCTCCCCCACAGATGTTGCCTTGACCAGTCAAGTTGGTTTGTCTCATCCACATCAGCAGTGGATGTTATAAAGGTTCCTGGACTGTGAGGAACTGCCCAGGAGTCCTGTACCATTTTAGTTCAGTTTAGTTTAGAGATACAGCACGGAAACAGGCCCTTTGGCCCACCGAGAACGCACAGACCAGCGATCCCCACACATTAACACTATCCTACACACACAAGGGACAAATTACATTTATGCCAAGCCAATTAACCTACAAATCTGTACATCTTTGGAGTGTGGGAGGAAACCGAAGATCTCGGAGAAAACCCATGGAGAACGGACAAACTCCGTATAGACAGCACCCGTAGTCTGGATCGAACCCGAGTCTTGCCTTGCAAGCGCTGTAAGGCAGCAACTCTACCGCTGCACCACCGTGCTGACTTGTGGCCATGGGTGATGGCTGACTGATACATGAAGCAGACCACAGTCAAATGTTTCAGCATTTGGGAAGAATGCTTTGTGCCGTAGTAGGAAAGATCTCTGGGACGACAGCACCAGCACTGGGAGTGTGCAGAAGCTGACAGCTATACAGCGGCCAACATAACTGCGTCTGGCTGTCCAGTAGGGAATGGTATTGTATGATACTTTATATGGCACATGTACCGAGGTGCAGTGATCATTTTTGTATACAGTACAGTACAAATAATACTATACATATGCACTTAGAATGAATGAATGAATGAATGAATAAGAATAAGTTTATTGGCCAAGTATTCACATACAAGGAATTTGCCTTGGTGCTCCGCCCGCAAGTGACAACATGACATACAGTGACAGTTAGGAATGACACATAAAACATTAAACATTAATAATGAAACATTATTGATTAAACATGTGAATTAAATTAAATACCAGAGATACCTATTAGATAAGCATCTCAGATACAGTACATGTGTACAGTAGTAATACACTGAGACAGTATACAGAGGCGCCTGTTTGACACCTTTTTCAAGTCCCAGTTGTTGTAAGTGCAGGGATCTTGATCTGACCATGAATGTCTGTTGTCCTGCAGGGTCGGCCTGGCCAAGCGTAGCCGTGGTGTCCTCCGCTGCTGTAGGCCGCATGCGGTCCATGTGCTCGGCCTCGTGGAACAGCGCCCGGTCCAGCTGAGCCCCACTTAAGCAATGGGAAAGCAATGACTCCTTGAATACTACATTGTGGGTTCCACCTTTCCTTGAGCATCGTTGCTGGCTTGGATTTGTCTTTTTCATACCTTCCATTCATTCGTTCTTTGTACCTCTTCGCATCTCCAGTTTCCCTCTTCCTTGACTCTCAGTCTGAAGAAGGGTCTCGACCCGAAACATTATCTATTCCTTTTTTCCAGAGATGCTGCCTGACCACCTGAGTTACTCCAGCATTTTCTGTCTATCTTTGGTGTAAACCAGCATCTGCAGTTCCTTCCAACACTCCTTGAATGACAGTTTCATGGCCAGCACCTCATGTAAAGTACAGCATAGTGCAGACAAAGCCCAGCTTCTGTATAGTGTTATTTCCACACTACTGAAACCTGCCCCCTTCATATTCCATCAACAAGTCCACCTACGCCTTTCGCCATCAAATGCTCATTAGGTTTCTCCTGAATGGAAGCACCCACTCACCAGATCACCATCAAGACTCACTCCAACCACTCTCCAGGTGACGAAACAAGGAACTGCAGGTGCCAGTTTGTACACAAAATAACACAAAGTGCTGGAGGAAATGATATTCTGCCACAACCAGAGAGCAGTGCCGAACTACAATCTCCTTCTTTGGTGCCCCTCGGACTAAAGATCTTCCTTGCTCGGACTTTGCTGGCTTTACCTTGCACTAAACGTTCTTCCCTTATCATGTAGCTATACAGTGTAAATGGCTGGATTGTAATCATGTATTGTCTTTCTGCTGGATAGCATGCAACAAAAGCTTTTCACTGCACCTCGGTACACGTGACAATAAACTAAACTGTAAAGTGTAAAGTGAGTAACTCAGCAGGTTAGGCAGCATCTCTGGAGAACATGGATAAGCGATGTTTTGGGTCACCTATTGACCTGAGACTATCATTTAGTTATGGCCTCAAAATCTGACTTCTCCGGCATGCAAACACCTACTCCCTGTCTAGCTTTTCAATCTCCCCATTAACTATACAGAGCTTTATAAACTCATTGCTCTTGAGAATGCAGACACAACTCGTATAACCTTTCAGTTTCTATATCTTCATTGTAAATCCCTTTTTGATTCATTTTGATTGTTTGTAATTTTATAGTAAGCTTTGAATAAAACAAACATTTCTATAGTGGTTAAATCCTGGGAAG
This sequence comes from Malacoraja senta, assembly GCA_038087875.1. Taxonomy (NCBI): domain Eukaryota; kingdom Metazoa; phylum Chordata; class Chondrichthyes; order Rajiformes; family Rajidae; genus Malacoraja; species Malacoraja senta. The sequence continues at coordinate 6,491,723 of CM075990.1, read as the reverse complement.
AATAAATGTACTGAATAATGTATAAATATATATATATCTTCTCTTTGTAACAGAGGGGTGCAATAGACATAGGGAATTTAAAAGGACCACTGAGAGTAATTTTATTGCTTACGTATCCTCAGAAGAATTTACAGCTTAAAAATCAGACATCAATGTTGGTCTACTCTTCCTTTGCATTGACAAAGAAGCTGAAGAAATCAGCTCCAGCTCATGTTATGTCTGCAATGTATTTTATTTGCAGAGACTGTCTTCCTTTGGGAGGGCAGGATTCAGCATTTTCCTATCAGCAGGGAAGCTCACCCACAGACAGACCAACAAGTAATGCTGAGCGGATGGGTTTGAATGCAGGCTGCCGCAGTCTATAGAGGGGCCGGAGCTGGCTGCTCTTTCCCCAGACTGATGCTCAAACATCAACAGCCGACACACACACACAGCCCCACTTTCCACTTCCCTGGCCTGGATAGAGTGAATGTGGAGAAGATGTTTCCACTGGTGGCAGAGTCTAGGATTAGTGCAGGTGTCAGAGGTTATGGGGAGAAGGCAGAAGAATGGGGTTGGGAGGGAGAGATAGATCAGCCATGATTGAATGGCGGAGTAGACTTGATGGGCCGAATAACCTAATTCTGCTACTATTCCTTTTGAACATGACCTTATGACCAGTGGCCAAGCCTCTGGCTATTTAAGGCAGAGACAGATAGATTGTTGATTAGTATAGTTGTCAGTGGTTATGGGGAGAAGGCAGGAAAATGGGGTTAGGAGGGAGAGATAGATCAGCAATGGCAGAGTAGACATGATGGGCCGAATGGCCAAATTCTATTCCTATCACTTATGACCCTATGATCTCAGAATAAAAGGATGTACCTTTAGAAAGGAGATGAGGAGGAATTTCTTTGGTCAGAGGATGATGATTCATTGCCCCTGACGAATGTGGAGGCCAAGTCTATGGATATTTTTGAGATGGAGATTCACATTCTTGATTCGTGAGGTTGTCAGGGGTTATAGGGTGGGCAGGAGAACGGGGTTGAGAGGGAAAAATAGAAAATCCATGATTGGATGGCAGAGTTGACGATGGGCAGAATGGCCTAATTCTGCTCCTAGAACTTATGAACTTACATGGATAGGGAGGATGGGTGTGTCAAGGTTTTGGAGTCCCTGACCTAGGATGTGAAAACCCTGGTCCATCCAGGATCAGCACCACCATTAGTAGAATGGTGTAGGAAAGAACTAGAGATGTTGGAGTAACTCAGCGGGACAGGCAGCATCTCTGGAGAGAAGGAATGGGTGACGTTTCAGGTTGAGATCCTTCTTCAGACTTCAGACTTCAGACGGTGCTCCTGTGGCAGTGTTTTACTCCAGGACAACCTCTTTGATGATAATATTTCCCTACAAGCAGTAAGTTCCTATCTATCTGACAATAACTCTGGTGGGCTACTGTCATTCCATTGTCCAACACTGGTAGGATAGACTGATAGGAGTTAAGGAGTGAGTGAGAGAGAATAGATTGCAGGGAGATAAGTCAAGGAATGGGGCTGTTACAAAGGCTCCTGAGGCCTGAAGGACCAAATGGCCTTCTTCTGTGTCTTGAGGGAATGAAAAAATTCTCCTTATCATGAGAATATAATCGGTTTGAAAAAATTTCTGTAGGTGGTCGAGAATGAATCAGAATGCCTTGTTTCAGAAAGTGATTCTGTTAATGCTTTCTAAAGTAACGCCACAAAAAATATAGGCTATTCTTACTTAAACAGGAAGATTACGCCATAATTTCTTAAGCCAGGGTAAATGATATGCTTGGCTCGGGGTGTTGTCTGCCTCAGATATGTTGCATTAATTTCTCAGCATTTTATTTTGTTATGCAATAAGCAAATGACATTTGTGGTCAGGAGAAGAGTATTCTCATGTTGCTGTTTGTGGCATCATCCTGAGTCCAAAGTGGTTGCAGCATTTCCTCCATTAACATTGTGTTTATGCTTCAAAGTGGTTGGGCCAGTCCTGTGGTCTTTCTTTCAGAAACAAGACTCCGCAAACTGTCCTGAGGGGTTATAGTTCAGTCGAGATTTCCGGGAATAACAAAGTTAAAATTCTGGAGCTTCATGATCTTTTTTTTTATACACATTCTCTTCGGATGCACGGTTTTGCAGAGAGATCTGAGTGGTTAGGAGGTGGAACTACTCATCATTCTGGATGAAAAAATAAACAGGAATTAATCTGAAGGATCGGACTCGTGCATTGGGAGATCACTGTGTCTAGTTTTCATTTCTGTTCAAGGATTAGCTCTAGATCACTCCCCCCTCGACTCCATTCAAGGACCCAAGCAGTCGTTCCAGGTGCGACAGAGGTTCACCTGCATCTCCTCCAACCTCATCTATTGCATCCGTTGCTCTAGATGTCAGCTGATCTACATCAGTGAGACCAAGCTTGGCGATCGTTTCGCCAAACACCTCCGCTCGGTCCGCAATAACCAACCTGACCTCCCGGTGGCTCAGCACTTCAACTCCCCCTCCCATTCCGTATCCGACCTCTCTGTCCTGGGTCTCCTCCATGGCCAGAGCGGGCAACACCGGAAATTGGAGGAACAGCACCTCATATTCCGCTTGGGGAGCCTGCATCCTGGGGACAGTGAGGTCGGATACGGAATGGGAGGGGGAGTTGAAGAGTTGAATTCTCCCTATTTTGTTAGCCCATGCTGGCTCCTCCCCTTCCTCAGCCCTCGGGCTGTCTCCTCCCATCCCTCAGCCCTCGGGCTCCTCCTCCGCCTTTATCCTTTCTTCTCCCGTTGCCTATTTCCTTCACTCCATAGATGATGCTGCACCCGCTGAGTTTCTCCAGCATTTTTGTGTACCTTTAGTTCTTGAGTTGTACAGCACAGAAAACTGCCACTCGGCCCACCACATTCATGCCAACCTTTTTTTGCCCATCTACACCCATTCTATTGCCCATCTACACCCATTCTATTAAGCCAGCTCCATCTATGCTTTGTTGATGCAACTCTATGTTTAGTTCTTAGTTTAGTTTGGAGATACAGTGCGGAAACATGCCGTTCGGCCCACCAAGTCGTGCCGATCTGCGATCCCCGTACACTAGCACTATCCTACACACTAGGGACGATTTATTATTTTACTGCAGCCAAATTAACCTACAAAGCTGTACGTCTTTGGAGTGCGGGAGGAAACCGGAGCGCCCGGTGAAAATCCACGGAGGTCATGGGGAGATCGTACATACTCTGCACCGATAGCACCCGTAGTCAGGATCGAACCTGGGTCTCAGGTGCTGTAAGACAGCAACTCCACCGCTGCCACCCCATTGTCTACCCTATCTGGATCGCTTGTGATTTTACATACCTCTGTTAGGACACCCCTCGTCCTTCTTTGCTCCTGGGAAAATAAGCATAGCCTATCCAATCCATCTCCATTATGGATGTCCTCCATTTCAGACAACATCCTGGTGAATCTCCTCTGCACTCTCTCCAGTGCAATCACATTCACAGTGCAGCCACCAGGACTGTATATGGTACTCCAAGCGTGGTCTCACCAGTATTTTGTAAAGAAACAACTTAGCATCCCAACCCTTATAACCTATGCCCTTGACCTATGAAGGCCTGCATGCCAAATGGTCATCACCCTATCTAACTGTGTTGTCACTTTCAGGGAACAATGAACTTGGACCCCTAGGTCTCTCCATTAATCACCATTCCTCAGAAACCTTCCATTTATTGTACATGTCCTAGCCATATTCGTACCAGGGAGTAGGAGTCAGAGCAGTTTGTGTGCAGGTAAGACAATAGACAATAGACAATAGACAATAGACAATAGGTGCAGGAGTAGGCCATTCGGCCTTTCAAGCCAGCACCGCCATTCAATGTGATCATGGCTGATCATCCCCAATCAGTACCCCGTTCCTGCCTTCTCCCCTTATCCCCTGACTCCGCTATTTTTAAGAGCCCTATCTAGCTCTCTTTTGAAAGCATCCAGAGAACCTGCCTCCACCGCCCTCTGAGGCAGAGAATTCCACAGACTCACCACTCTCTGGGAGAAAAAGTGTTTCCTCGTCTCAGTTCTAAATGGCTTACTCCTTATTCTTAAATGAGTTCTTAAGGACGTTGTTTCTCAGGCCCAAGAGCAAGTAAAAAGGAGGTAGTGGAGTGGCCATATGAATTGATTCATTTAAGTATACAGCATGGAAAATATACAATACAACACAATAATACTTTATTAGCCAAGTATGTTTTGCAACATATGAGGAATTTCATTCGAGGAGGTCCCACAGGGTCTATGCCAACCACTAGTTATCCCACATTTGCATCCACTCACTCCACACTAGAGGCAACATAATTAACCTACAGACCCACATATATTTAGGATGTGAGAGTAAACCAGATCACTCAAAGGAAACCCGTACGGTCACAGGGAAAATGTGTAAATTCCACACAAACCGTGCCTAGGGATGTTTCATGGAGATTAATGTCGCAACCTCTCTTATTTGAGAGATATATAAATCACTTGGATAAAAATGTAGATAGATTGGTTAGTAAGTTTGCAGATGACATAAAAATTGGTGGGGTTGCAGACCCTGAGCTATCACAATGTATAATTACAGGTATAGGCTGAGAAATGGCAGATGGAGTATAATCTGGGCAAGAGTGAGGTGTTGCACTTGGGGAGGTTAAATGTATGGAGAAACGACACAGTTTACGGTAGTTTCCTTAACAGCATTGATGCACAGAGTGGTCTTGGGGTCCAGGTCCACAGCTCACTGTAAGTAGCAACACAGGTAGTCAGAGTGACAAAGAAAGCATGTGGTGTTCTTTCTTACCTTCACTAGTTGGAACATTGAGTGCAAGAGTCAGGAAGTCAAATTGCAGCTTTATAACACTTTGCTTGGGTTGCATTTGGAGGATTCTGTGCAGTTCTGGTTACCTTATTACAGGAAGGATATTGAGGCTTTGGAGAGGATGGAAAAGCGATTCACTAGAATGCTTAAAAAGAAACATATTGCTGGAATAACTCAGCAGTTCAGGCAACATCTCTGGAGAACATGGATAGGCAACATTTGGAGTTGGATCCTTCTTTACTCTGCAGTTCCTTGTGTCTGCATTTTACTAGGATGCTTCCTGAATGAAAGGATATTCCTTATAAGTAGTGTTTGGATAGATTCGTTTTCTCTGGAGTGTTGGGAGGCTAAAAGGAGACCTGATAGAAGTTTATAAAATTATGAGAGGCATTGATGTGGTGGAGAGTCAGAACCTTCCTCCCAGGGTGGAAGTGTCAAATGGCTTGAAGGTTAGAGAGAGAAAGTTTAAAGTTTAAATGTAAAGGGCAAGTTTTTTACATGGTGAATGGTAGATGCCAGGGTGGATGATGGAAAGACACAACTATCGCATATAAGAGGCTTTTTGATGGGTACATGGATATGAAGGGAATTAAGGGATATGGATCACATGCAATCAAAAGGGATTAGTTTGATTTTTCATCATATTCGGCACAAAATTTGTGAGCCAAAGAACCTGTTCCTGTATTATACTGTTCTATGATCCACGTTTTATTTAACTTCGGTAATGCATCATATCGCAATAGGATTGAAAGGTATCTCACTTATTTGATCTATATCCGACAGTAACCTTGAACAACATTCCTTGCAACATGTGTAGGAAGGAACTGCAGATGCTGGTTCAAACCGAAGACAGACACAAAAAGCTGGAGTAACTCAGCACGAAGGGCCTCGACCCGAAACGTCACCCATTACTTCTCTCCAGAGACGCTGCCTGTCCCGCTGAGTTACTCCAGCTTTTTGTGTCCATACCTTGCAATGCCACCAATTTTCATGTCATGCACAAACTTACTGATCACACTTCCGACATTCACATCAGTCGCTAACTTATATCACAAACGATAACGGTCCCTGAACCAATCCCTGGTACATCACAATTCACATTATAGCTCACACCCTCGCGTCCTGGCAACATCCTCGTAAATCTTCTCTGTACCCCTTCATGTGAATGAGACCAGGAACTTTATATTTTTACATCCTGATTTTCTGTAAATTTTATATACGTTTGATATCATATATGTTTGATGTCATAGACTTCCAATCAGAAAAAAAACATCCATCCACCACCACCCTTTGCCTCCTATTGCCGCCAATTTGAATCTAATTATTGGTACTGATTTATTATTGTTGTGTGTACCGAGATTCACCTGGAGAGTTATGAATCCGTGGCATTCTCTGTCGCAGAAGGAAGTGGAGGACAATTCACTGGATATATTCAAGAGAAAGTTAGATATAGCTCATGGGGCTAATGGAACCAAGGGATATGGGGAGAAAGCAGGAACAGGGTACTGATTGTGGATGATCAGCCATGATCATATTGAAAATGGCGGTGGTGGCTCGAAGGGCCGAATGGCCTACTCCTGCACCTATTTTCTATGTTTCTATGATATAGTGAAAGACTTTGTTTTGCGTGCTAAAGAGTGTTCTATTTAGCTTGTTCACATGGACCCCCATGTACCTCAAACTCCGAGACAAGCCCACCATGCAGGAAAATCATAACATATAACTTCTCCTGGTTCAGAGGCACTCTGGAGGCTAGGTTTTTTCCCTGGACCTTGCCCAGAAAGTGATCAAGCCAGCACTGGAGAATGAGGGAAAATTACGATCGTTAGACCAACAGCCTAAAAAGGATATTGTTGGCCGAGTTTAACGTTGCTGGCTTCTCCTTGCTCTATTCATTGCATGTTAATGATAGCACCCGCCCAGCCCATGTGGCCAGTGGCCAGACATCCAACATTGTGTTCCTGTGTTCTTCCAGTGGAGCTAGGAACTTTTGTATAGTTTGTCAGTGCCACATGGGGAACTCCTCCATTTAGGTTTGAGTCCCATTACCCGGTTGTGCATGAACCTCAGAGCTTCATTTATGGTGGGAAAGGGCTTTGACGCAGAATTGTCCACATGCTTATTTTCTCCAGAACCCCTGCCCACTGAAGAGAGTGCAAGTCATTGGAAGAGTGCTGGGGGGAGATGTGTTGGGGAGAATGGGAGGGTTGGGAGTGGGAATGATCGTCAATGGGGTGTGGATCAAAGGGCAGTGAGATGTCTTGCAGGATGGAAATCAGAGGTTTCAGAGAAGATCATGGAAGAAGATTGTGGGCGAAGATTGCAATGATCATATTGAATGCGAGAAGCTCAAGTGTTACTGCTAAATAGTGAAGGGGGGGGGGTGATGCTTGGGGAGATTGATGGTGGACCAAAGAGGCTTCAGAAGGGATCAGGAACTCAGATGATAAAATTAATGTGGGCACAGGGACAGGACAGTATGCATTTGGGCAGCAGCTCTGAGGGACCTCATGGAGTAGAGTCCATCAATGTGGATGAGAAGTGACAAGAACTTTATTTTAAGGATCAAACTCCACAATAGAGGTCCAGGCCCTAGTAAGTGATATCGGAAGAAGCCTCAACTATTCCACAGTTCTGGGTCATTTATATTTGTTCAATGAGAAAGCAATTCAGGTTTTTGAGCAGATAACATATTTTCTATGTTTCTATGTTTCTATAACGTGAAACATATCAAATTTACAGAAAACCTGGATGAGAAATGTAAAGTTCCTGATCTTATTCAAATGAAAGTTATTCAGTAGAAAAAAAGAAGTTTTGCAACATGTGAAAGAATTCTAGGTTTTTAATCAGGCTTGCAAATAAATTTGGCCACAGTCTCCTCATAGAGTCATGGATCAAAGAGGCATACAGCATGGAAACAGTCCTTCAGTCTAACTTGGCAATGCCAACAAAAATGCCCCATCTATGCTAGTCCCTCCAGTCTTCGTTTGGCAAATATCTCTCTAAACCTTTCCTATCCATGTATCTGTCCAAATGTCTTTTAAATGTTGCTATAGTATCTGCCTCAACTACTTCCTCTGGCAGTTCGTTCCATATGCCCACCACAAGATTTATCACTGCAACATGCAACAGGATTGGGCAGAAAGGCAGACGAGGTTGAAGATTGGATTGTCCATGGTTTCAAAAGGCTCAGTAAGTTCAGAGCAAGGTCTTCCACTTCCCCTGTTCATGGACAGATACTCCGCATTGACCCGGCCACACTCGTACCTCCCTATCGACTCCACCTCTCAGTGTCCAGTAGATCCGAGTAAACTCCCACTAATTGAGCTGGAAGATTCCCCACTTCCCAGTGGATTAAGTGCAGGTAGATAAGTGATGGTCTTGGCATCATGTTCGGCTCAGACATTGTGGGCCGAAGGGCCATGTATTTGTTTCAACTACCTCGGGTCATAGAGTGATACAGTGTGGACACAGGTCCTTCGGCAGTACATTTCTAAGTTCTATGTTCTTCAATGACCATGGGATCCCTCGGCAACCTTGCCCTGAATTCCCTGGAGTTTCTCCAACCAATACCACAGAGCAAAGTTCCTCATCGGCTGACGGGATGGAGGAGCCTGGCTCGTAGGCAGCCTCTGTTTTTGCGGGCTGCGTTACCCATCACACGCTGCAGCCTCAGTTAGACTCCCAGATGAGCCGAACCTTCACGACGATGACAGGCAGGAAATTAGTTTGACTACTTTACTGTTTCAGTCAGTTAAAAAATGAAACTATATTTATACAATAAAAAATTCAGTGATGTGGCTCAACTCATTTTCCAATGGGTAATACTCCATTATGCAGTAGCACTTGCACAATTTTATTCCTGCATCTGTTTAGTTCTTGTTGACAACCACCTGTCACGTTGCCCAAACGTGTTGGATTATTCATTCAACCTATTTGTTGATTGCACATTTTATTTATTGCTGGTGCCCAAGGCACATCAATATACTTGCTTTCCCTCTGCGCGGATGTGCAGTGAGGCTGTGAGTTATTTTGGTGATTGAACAGAGCTGACTGCAAAGCTTTGCTCGCGCATCATTAGCCAGGAAGCACTGCAGGGCTGACTCAACAGCCAGTCTCATTGTCAATCATTTAGGCATAACTGGCCTGGAATTGCAATCTTTCCACACTCTGGTCCTCAGACCCAGACCAACATTTGCAAAATATTATTTCAAGCCAAAAAAAAAAAAGATCCTTCTAGTCAATGGACATTGATGCCTTCAGACAGACCCAGAGTGCTGGAGTTACGCCACGGGTCAGGCAGCATCTCTGGAGGGTGGTCACAGTGGCGCAGCGGTACAGTTGCTTCCTTACAGCGCTTGCAGCGCCGGAGACCCAGATTCGATCCCGACTACGGGTGCTGGTCTGAACGGAGTTTGTTCATTCTCCCCGTGACCTGCGTGGGTTTTTCTCCGAGATCTTCAGCTTCCTCTCACACTCCAAAGACGTGCAGGTATGTAGGTTAATTGGCTTGGTGTACGTGTGAATTGTCCCTAGTGTGTGTGGAATAGTGTTAGATGCTGGCTCGGTGGGGCGACGGGCCTGTTTCCGCGCTGTACTTCTAAACTAAACTAAACTAAAAGGAATAGGTGCCATTTCGGAGCGGAACCTTCTTCAAACCCAAACATCACCATTCCTTTTCTCCAGAGGTGCTGTGTGACCTGTTGAGTTACTCCAGCACTTCGGTATAAACCAGCATCTGCAGTTCCTTCCTACAAATTGATGCCTACAGGACAGGCATCTCTGGTGCCCAAGGTTTAACCCTGCAAACAGTAGTCATAAGAAGACTTCTACGCAGGTCCCAGAGTGAACATGGATCCAATGGAGGTACGCACATCATATGCTGAATATTTCAAAAATTGGCCACTTATGTTTCATATGCTTGACGTTTCTCCGAGAGGCAAGACAGACTTGTCAGATAAATATTGTTATGGTCCATACCAGATGGTGAACTAGACTTCCAAGGACGGCAGAGAGCCCTCAAAGCTGGCAGATGAGCTGAGGTGGGGAAGACAGATGTTATTAATCAGGAAGCTGAAGAACTGTCTTTATGGTAGCGATGATCTGAAACCCAAGCTTAAATGCAACACAAATTTTGTGAACAGTCTGGTTCTATCTGGGCCAATAGTCTGCATGTAACAAGACATATCAGCTCCAAGGTACAGAGTTTGTGAGGAGAGGCAAAGATGGCAACTTTGGTTACCCCAATTTTTTAGTGGGATACACGCATCTAGTCCAAATTGTACATCAGATTCGCTGGCTAACTGCAGGAAGATATTAGAGTGGTGTTGGAAGAGCCAAGCTATGTGTTGTTAGTGTCAATGTTGAAGGCAGCAAGTCATCTTTAAGATCCTCCAAATCTAACTGTAATGGAGACAAGAAGGCCCAGAACCATACTTATCTCACATGAGTGAGCAGGGCTTGCTGAAGGAATGTTTAAAAAAACCCTGCAGATGCTGGTAAAATCGAAGGTAGATACAAAATGCTGGAGAAACTCAGCAGGTGAGGCAGCATCTATGGAAAGAAGGAATTGGCGATGTTTCGGGTCGACACCCTTCTTCGGACTTCAGTCCCGAAAAGTCGCCTATTCCTTCTCTCCATAGATGCTGCCTGAGTTTCTCCAGCACTTTTGTCTACCTTCGATTTTTCCAGCATCTGCAGTTCTTTCTTTAGCAAATTGGTTTCTTTTCCCTTCATAGGAGGTGATTGGTAGGTAGGAACCATTTAGGCTATGGCCTTATAAAAGACAAGCCTGATGGTCGATCTCATATTTTGTTGTCAGTTTTCTTACTTTTGTAAACCTCTCTGAATGCAGGATTTCATTAGATTTAATCTCTGGCTCCCAACTTGATACCAATTCTGATTCTTATCAGTGTAATCCTCCTCAATGTATTCCTCATCAATATAATCCTTGCTAGGATAATCCAGGTAGATAATCCACACGGTGGGAGGCATGGCGGTGCAGCTGTAGAGTTACTACCTTACAGCTCTAACAGCGCCAGAGACTCGGGTTCGATCCTGGCTACGGGTGCTTGTCTGTACGGAGTTTGAACGTTCTCCCCGTGACCTGCATACGTTTTCTCCAAGAACTTTGGTTTCCTCCCACATTCCAAAGACATACAGGTTTGTAGGTTAATTGGCTTGGTATAAATGAAAAAATTGGCCCTAGTGTAGGGTAGTATTAATGTGCGGGGATCGCTGGGCAGTGCGGACTCAGTGGGTCGAAGGGCCTGTTTCCGCGCTGCATCTCTATACTGAACTAAACTAAAACTAAACACATGATTTAACCAACACTAATATAATGTGCATCATTAGAAGGTTCATTCAATTTCACCTTCAAAATATTATCAATTTATTTATTATTCAAATATTATTAAAAAATAGTATGCTGAGCAATTGAAACGACATCCAAATAACCCTCTCCAAGCATAAAAGAAGAGCATAGCTTAATCCTCAACAATCACACTGCACTAAAATAATCGTATTAAAAAAATTGATACCCATAGATATATTGCATCGTAATATAATTCTCTTGTTCAGCAATATTATTGGCAATGTTCAGTTGAATTTCACATTTCATAAAGCAAAAGACATGACAAGCAGGGCTCCAATTAGCTCAGTAACACTTCTCCGTGGAGTGTAACATTCCACCAGCTCATACATGATCACTTGACAGTGCCAAGTAATTGAGGCAGAGTTCCTACAGGAGCAATCGAGGATGCAGAAGAGATGTTCTAATGCAGAAGTCTTCCAGGATCCCCGACACAATTGTTCAAGTAGATTCCTCAGACGGCAATTGCATTTAAGCATTCAGTTTCGTTCAAGATTTGCACTTTGCGATCGGTAACTAACATGGGCATCCAGCATGATACTCATGAATCATATCACGAGCGATATTTAATATCAAGGACATCGCCTTGGTTCCAGGGATGCCTCATGGGTGGTAAAATTTTCATTTAGTTGGCAAGGAGACAATGGACTGAATGGCCTTCTCTCAGCACAGTAGGCTTCAATGAGTCTGGTCAGGGAACGACCAGATGTGTAGGAAGGAACTGCAGATGCTGGTTTAAACCAAAGATAGACGCAAAAAGCTGGAGTAACTCGAGTATCCGAAACGTCACCCATTCTTTCTTTCTGGAGATGATGCATGTCCCGCTGAGTTACTCCAGCTTTTTGTGTCTATCTAAGGGAACGACCAGGAATGGATTTGAAACAAGAATGAATATTTTGATCTGAGTTGTCAGGTAATGGGAAACCAGTGAGGGAGAGTGAGCTTGTCATGGGTGGACGTAGGTTGACACTGTTTGGCGTAGATTGTCGCCTGTGGGGCCGTATGTTGTCATAGGTGTGGTCGTAGCTTGCCGTAGCTTGACATCCACTAGGTGGTAGGTTGTCGTAGCTTGTCGTAGACATTGTCGTAGTGGAGGGGGGTCCAGTCGCCACTTTTTTAACCACATGCTACGACTGTGACAGTCACCGGCAGTCGCCGAAATAAACCGCCAATAGGGCCTGTCCCACTTAGGCAATTTTTTTGTCGACTGTCACAGTCGTAGCCGGTTGCCGACAAATCTCCCCCCCTACAACAGTGTCTACGACAAGCTACGACAACCTACCACCTAGTCGACGTCAAGCTCCCGGCAACCGGCGACCCATTAGGACGTCCACCTACGACCACAACTACGACAACCAATGACTACCAGCGACAAGCAGAACCATGTGGCGACAGCCTAGTCGCCTGTGGTCGCCGAAAAAATTGCCTAGGTGGGACAGGGGCTTAAGTGGGACAGGGCCTTTATGTATCAAGGTGTTGGTTATTACAAGGCCACGTTCCAAGGATAGAAACAAGGAAATGTAGATGCTCGTTTACTGTAAAAGACCAGATTGCAGAAGGGTACCACCCATAACGTCGCCTATCCATGTTCTCCAGGGATGCGGCCTCACCCGCTGAGTTACGCCAGCACTTTTTGTCACATTCTAAGTGTTTTGTTAGGAGGGTTATACCATTAGAAATGACTCCTTCTTCTTCCCCGTTGATTCCAACTTTCCTTCTATCCTTTGTCTCACCAGGAGGAATCAGATCCCTGTTTCTCCCTGGATGGCAATCTGATTGCTCCTGGTGAGACAAAGGATAGAAGGAAAGTTGGAATCAGTGGGGAAGTAGAAAAGTCATTTCTAATGGTATAATCCTTAAACCTAACCCTATCATGGAGCCATTGTGTTATGTCAATAGTTATGTTGCTCCTTATTTCTTAAGAATTTACAGTTGTGTTTTGTTCCAATTTCTTTCTTCATAAGTTAATAAGATCTTGCTGCCTTGTAGTTCCAGCAGTCCGGTTTCTATCCTGACCCAGTGCTGACTGTGAGGAATTTACACATACTCCTTCTCACCGCTACAAACGTTTCCTCCCATGCCCTGACCATATGTTGCGAGATTAATTGACTTCTGTAAATTAGCCCTTGTGCCAGTGATAATCAGGGGCCAGTTAATAAGCAAGTGGGAGAGAATGTTACCGAGAAATTAGTGGAGGAATGGGGCTGTTGGGCCTTTTTTAGTTTAAAAAAAACGTTACTCATTAAAATATATACAGCAACCCAAATAATTCAAGTCTCTCTTCCCACTCATAGTGTCAGCAAGTCAATACACTCTATTTGCAAAATGTGTAGGAAGGAACTGCAGATGCTGGTTTATACTGAAGATAGATACAAAATACTGGAGTAACTCAGCAGGTCAGGCCACATCCGTGGAGAAAAATATTAGGTGACGTTTTGGGCTGGAACGCTTTTTCAGACTGAGGAAAGGCTCTGATCCGAAACGTCACATATTCTCTTTCTCCAGAGGTGCTGCCTAACCTGCTGAGTTACTCCAGCATTCTGTGTCTATTTTCATTCTACTTGTAAGCAAGCCAGCTTGGACTGGTTGTGCCAAATGGCCCTTGCTGTAAAATAACAACAAATAATATAACTTCTTCGCACTGGCCCAACCAAGATGTCAAAGATCCTTTAATTTGTCACCAGTTTGTTGTAATAACATTATAGATTGAGATTCTGCACAGGAAACCAGACTAAGGAGACAGATGCCAAGAACAACGCATTTTTTTGGTTTCGCCACTAAACAGCTTGGCTGGAAATCTTTTCCCCCTTGTCTTTCAATTGATTCCATCGAGATTAGTAAGGAGAATGGAAGGAACTGCAATCTCCTTCCATGCCTAGGTCAGTTCGGTTCAGTTCAGTTTAGTTTATTGTCACATGTACCGAGGTACAGTGAAAAGCTTCTTGTTAGATGGACCACCAATTATTTTTGCATTCAGTTCTCCAAAGCAATCGCCATGATCAGGTCACATTGAATCCCACTTTTTTACTTTTTTTTCCTTTCAATTACATTAGAGTTCAAACCCTCAATTACACTGTAGCCTTGAAGCCTGCTCGGAGAGGAAACTGTTGAATAGACCAGCTTCGATTACAAGCAGCAACCACAAACTAAGTAATAAAAGAGTAAAGGAATCTTTATTATCCCAGCCGACTGCCTACCAATTTGCAAGTAGTTGCCATTTAATAGGCTCATAACGAGAGCATCCAAAGAACAGTATGAACCAATGCACCATCTTAGAAATGCTAGATAAAGAAAGCACTGGATTCAGGGCAGCAGAGAGCTAAAACAGAATCATATTCCGTCTTGTGTAGAAAGGAACTGCAGATGCTGGGTTAAATGGAAGATAGACACAAAAAGTTGGAGTAACTCAGTGAGTCAGACAGCATCTCTGGAGAAAAGGAATAGATGACGTTTCGGGTCGAGACCCTTCTTCAGACTGACTCTCACCATCTGACCCGCTGAGTTACACCAGCTTTTTGTGTCTATCTTCATATTCCTTCTTGCTGATCCTCTCTAAGCCCATTCTCTTGAAAGTAGTGCAGTGTTAATTTAATATTAAAACATGAGTTATTCCACATCCTGTGGCTTTCCATTAAGAACTTCATGGACCATACTTGTGCCTTCTTTTGGTATTTGCAATTGGTTTATTATTGTCATGTGCACCCAGATACAGTGAAAAGCTTTGTGTTGCATGCTCTCCTGTCATATCATACCATACTGGAGTGTAACCAACCCATACACGAGTACAAGGGATAGTGCAAATGGTAAAATACACATGATATACAATATAGTGATACAGCTAGAGAGAAAGGGCAAATATATGTTTTTAAACTGCAGAGGCCAAGCTGGCTTGGAAGATTAGAAAGATTTTCTTAGCATATGAGGGTCCATTCAAGACAGCAGGGCAGAAGGTTTGTAGGTTATTTGGCTTCGGTAAATTGTCCCTATTGCGTGTGTAGGATAGTGTTAGTGCGCGAGGGCAGGGCAGAAGCTTTCCTTGAATCTGACAGTACTAAACCTAATTTCCTTTATCATATGGATATACACTGTGGATGGTTTGATATTAAACATGCATAGTCTTTCTATTGACTGGTTAGTAGACAAAAAGCTTTACACTATACCTCAGTACATGTGACCATAAACTAAATTAAACTAAGTGCTTTCAAGCGTTTGAATCTTCTGCCTGATGGGAGAGGGGAGAAATGAGAATGACCGAGGTGTGAGCATTCCATGATTACATTGGCTGCTTTCCCGAGGCAATATGAAGTGTAGATGGAGATGATGGGGGTGGGGGGAGGCTGGTGTAGGTGATGGACTGGGCTGCATCCACAACTTGCTGCAGATTTTTTTAGTTTTGTGTAGACCATTAACCATACCAAGCGGTGATGCATCTGGGTAAGATGTTTTCCATGGTGCAATCTGCTGTTATAATACGGATTCCAACTTCAAAGACATTATTTAAAGAAACTATAATTTTCTGACATTTCATTGAAGACATTGAGTACTTTTCTAGGCGAAGATCCCGCACAAATCTTATTCACATTCAACCAATTCTTCATGCCTTTCAAGATCTTAAGGTCCTACATCACATCTCCTTTCAATGGCTCCATCTCAGACTTTGGGCAAGACATCCAGACAAATGCTTCATTGCAAATAAATACCAAGGAAGGAAATCTGATGGCAATGCAACATGTTGGAGAAAATAGTTGCTTAAAAAGCCTTTTTAAAAGGTAGTTATTGAAAGTGGACCAACAGGAGCAAAATGGCAATTGCATTTAAGGGCCTGTCCCACTTTCACGACCTAATTCACGGACTTTTCTACTCGTGGACATTTTTCATCAGGCTAGAAAAACGCCCCGACCTACTTGATGCCACGAGTACCTACGACTAGCATCACGACCTGCTACGACCTGCTACGACCATGCTGCGAGTACGAGTCAAGGGCAAACTCGGCAGATGTCGTGAATTAGGTCGTGAAAGTGGGACAGGCCCTTTAGAAATACGTGGCCCCAGATCCAGTTGCCAATCTTGATCCCATTGCATTGCATTGAATAGTTTATTCATCTCTTTCTTCCGGGACAATTATCAGCTGGGAAGAACTGTATAATGGACTGCACGCACCCTCTGTAGATTGTACACATCTGCAGAAAGTTAAAGTCAGTGGTTACAACAGCCCTCATCCACTTTTAAACAAGAAATCAAATGACATATGTTGTTATTTTCACATATTGTGACCCTATCCAACTTGAAATGCGACACCACTTTTGGAACAAACTCCACCTTCCTCAATCCGCCAAGCATCCAGATCAGAAAGAATAGAGACTTGAAACTTTTACCTAACGCCATCATATATTTTTTTGCCAATGAATTTTACTTTCTTCTTTGAAAAGCAAAAATACTTCGAAGCTGCTGTAAACTCGAAATAAAGGGATAGAATTCTTATAATACTCAACAAGGCAGATCTGATGAATGGGCCTTGACCTGAAATATTAACTCTCTCTCTTCACACATGCTGTCTAACCTACAGATTATTTCTACCTGTGAATCCATGACAGTTTCAACAGTATTTTCTTCCCAGCGGCCATCAGGCACTTGAACATTAGTTTAGTTTAGTTTCGAGCAAAAACACAGAAACAGGCCCTTCGGCCCACCGAATCCGTGACGACCAGCGACCCTCGCGCACTAACACTATCCTACACACACAATAGGGACAATTTACCGAAGCCAAATAACCTACAAACCAGTATGTCTATGGAGTGTGGGAGGAAACCAGAGCACCCGTAGAATACCCACGCAGTTCACGGGGAGAACGTACAAACTCCTTACAAACAGCATCGGTAGTCAGGATCGAACCCGGGCGCTGGAAAGCAGCAACTCTACCGCTGTGCCACATGCACCCTGATTACACAACACTCATCTCAGCAACTATGGACTGTGTTTTCATTGCATGACTGACTTTGGGTTTTTTTGGCCGTTATTAATCTATTGAATTTTAGATTATTATATTTATCTATGTATTGAGTTTACGGCCAAATAGGAATTTCATTGTCCTGTTGTCAATGCGTATGACAATTATACACCCTTGACCCTCAAGTTACTTCTCCCTTCTCGGTCAGCTAACTCCGCATACCCACCAGTTGATTCTTATGTCTGAGTCATCCCAGTGAATGTATCCTTTATTCAAATAGGGTTGGAGACAGAAAGCAGGAAACTGCAGTTTATCATCTATCATTGCCAAAGTTAGAAGTTAATATTAAAGATCTTATAGCAAGGCACTTAGAAACATTCAAGTAAGCAGCCAAAGTCAACACAATTTTGCGAAAGGGAAATCATGTTTGACTATTTTATTGGAGTTCATTGAAGAACTAAGGCACACTGGTTAAGGGGGGAATTGTGGATGTATTAAGATTTCCAAGAGTATTTCATAAGGTGTCATGTCAAAGGATATTGCAGAAAACATACCTTGTGGTACAGGAGGTAATGTTTTGGTGAGATTAGAGGATTGCTTGCATTAGTGGGTATTTTTTGGTAGTCAGGTCAGAAGGATCAACACTAGAGTCTCCATTTCACAATTGACCAAAGTGAATTGGATGAAGGAACCCAAGGCATGGTGGTTAAATGTACTAATGACAGAAAGAGTAGGGAAGTAACTGATATAAAATATCTGGAAATGGATGCAGATAGCGATTACATTGAGAGGATAAAGACGATAAATGGAATGTAGTATGGAAAGATTTGAAATGTCCTATTATGGCAGAAAAGAATATAAAGGAATATTCTATCTGACCCTGAGATGTAAAGGATGACTTCCTGCAAGATTCACAAAAAGGCGATTCTGCTATTATGGCATGTTATTAGGAAAAATAACAAAATATAATGGGGACACGAGGAACTGCAAATGCTGGTTTAAAAAAAAGACACAAAGTGCTGGAGTAACTCAGCGGTCAGTCCATGTGAATTTGAGGACAGGTTGTAGTTAATGGTAAAGTTGATGATATCAATGAGTTCTGCATGGGTGCAGGAGGCAGCCCCGATGCAGTCGTCAATTTGGTGGAGCAAGAGTTAGGGGATGATGCCAGTGTAGGGACATTTGGAATACAGCCTTTAAAAAAATTTTTTTAGATGTTACAATAAATTCTTCCATTAGTCAGGTGGGTTTAAAGGGAGCGAGGGGAATTTAAAATGATCACAGCAAATGGAATCCTGATGAACTTAGAGCGCATGTGGGAAACATCAACCATTGAGTCAGATTCCAAACCATCCACATTTCTGAACAATCAAATGGTGGACTATCTGAGTTGCATCTTCGATATCACTTCCAAACAAAATATACCAACCAATTCATGTTCCTAAGACCAACCATCTGTCTCAGTGAGTAAATATCTGCAGATGATATACTTGACCAAAGCATTCCATCCCTGGGTACATAAATACAGAAAAGGTGCACACTATGCTGCAAATGATTAGCAAATTAACTTCAGATTATAAAATGAACGAACATGCACAAAATATCCTGCAGGGCTTCAATGGGGAAGCTCAACTGATGTTTCAATTGACAATTTACATTAAAATTCCCGGTGGAATTAATTAAATAGTTGTGCGGCATTCAAAAGCCTTGTCCCAATGAAATATAAAACTGTCCACTCTGCATCCTTGATATAGCAGAGACCTCCAACACTGTCCCAGCTCGGTAATTACATAAAGGCTTTGCAACTAATCATATCAGATTACATATTGTTGAAATAATAAATTAAATGTTTAAAACAAGCAATAAATTGTGGACTACTTGAGTTAATGGCTTGCTTTGACATAAACCTGTTGAACTCCTGGTAATTAGTCTCAAGTTTGGGATTGCCCCTGCCTTCTGCATTCCCGTAAACTGAACAGGGTGGGCTCTTTGCTGTAGGGAAGGGAAGACACAGATTATTCAATAGCTTTTTAAATTATGAAGCATTAAGCAGGGTGGATGTAGACAGCATCTTTTCATTTCTGAAGAGATTTGAAAAATTGGAGGTCATAGATATAATGGAGACAGGTTGAACTACAGATCCCGGAATTTTCAGTCTGAAGAAGGATCCCAAGCTGAAATGTCACCTATCCATACCCTCCAGTGCCTGACCCACTGAGTTACTCCAGCATTTATAAGGATGTTGCCAGAGCTAGAGGGTCTGAGCTATAAGGAGAAGTTGAGTAGGCTGGGACTCTAGTCCTTGGAGTGCAGGGATGATTTATTGAGGCGTATAAAATCATGAGTTGAATAGATCAGGTAGATGCACAGAGTCTCTTGCCCCAGAGTAGGTGAATCGAGGACCCGAGGACATAGGTTTAAGGTGAAGGGGAAAAGATTTAATAGGAGTCTGAAGGGTAACCTTTTCACACAAAGGGTGGCGGGTGTATGGAACAAGCTGCCAGAGGAGGTAATTGAGGCAAGGACTCATTTAACATTTAAGAAACAGTTAAACAGGTACATGGATAGGACAGGTTTACAGGGAGATGGACCAAACACGGGTAGGTGGGACTAATGTAGCTGGGACATGTTGGCCGGTGGGGCAAGTTGGGCCGAAGGGCCTGTTTCCACACTGTATCACACTGTGACTCCATGACTCTATGATGTTTAGGCCAAGACATTTGAGGAAAAAGTGAGAGATGTGCATTAGAGAGAATGGTTTATTATTGGGAGGTGATCATGTGGACATAACTCTAGCCTTGACAATTGGGTGGTGGAACTAAAGCAGAATAGGATAGCAAGCACAGCAGCCAGGTTGTCCCTCCACACTGTAACAGGCAGCAATGGAATAATTCTCAGCTAACCAGCCTTTGTGAGATTGATTGGGGAATGAATATTGTCGGGAGTCATTTCCCCGTTCCCTTTCATGTTAACGACAATGGCTATTCAGGAAGAGTCTGTCTGGTTTGCTCACATACCAACAGCAATGGCAGCGGTCTTACTTATTCCCACAGAAGAGGAGGCCAATTGGCCCATCAGGTCTGTGCTGGCTCCATCCATAGCATTTCCATCAGTTCAATTCCAACGCTCCTTGTTTGCCTGCAGTCCTACATTCTCTCCCTCATTTGGCCATCAGCTCCTTCTTGAGCCATTTGCCATGAACTCACATTAAAAAGGTTGTTTAAGTGCTGACTCATCCATCCGTGTGTTTTTGGGATGTGGGAGCAAACATGAGCATGCTGAGAAAAACCACACAGTCACAGGGAGAATGGGAAGACTCCCACTCAGAGGTCAGGATTGAACAAAGGTCCATAAAGCTCCATGCCAGCAGCACACTAACCATTGCACAGCCATACCAAAGAAGGCTAGTAATAGCAAATAGTGCAGAGTCTGGAGCTGCAGCCCTCCAGTCGTGAGATAGCTTTTGTTGTCAATGGATTGTATTGCTGGGAATATTCTTGAATCCCTGAGGCAGTGAGGCAACAGCGCTAACTGTACCACCCAATTCCCCAAGCAGCTTGCTGGGCTATCCTAGGCTAGAATACTGTCCGGTTCACCTCTACCCCATTGAGGACACTGGACTTTTTTCTGTGGAACTGTGCAGGACGGAACTGCAGATGCTGGTTTAAACCGAGGAAAGACACAAAAAACTGGAGTCACTCAGCGAGACAGGCAGCATCGTTGAAGGGAAGGGAGGGGTGACATTTCGGGTCTCTGTCCTGCTGAGTGACTCCAGATTTTTGTGTCTACAGTATCTTCTTGTCTATGGAACTGATGCGCTACAACTGTATTCTACACTCTGTATCTTCCCCTTTTCTCTCCCTATTGTACTGGAGTTTACCGTGATTGTATTAATGTGCAGTATTACCTGATCTGGATGCAAAAACAAAGCTTTTCACTGTACCCCCAAACCTAAACAAAAGTATTAGCTTATGTTTTTGTGCTTAAGGGGGTGGATAAACCCATAACCTGCGACCTTCAAGATGACTGTGCTGTCCACTCCATTGCAAAGGCAACACAGTATTTTTCTGAATAATCCTTTCTTGATTTTGTGAAACACTCAGCTTCCTTCCACATGTAAATGAATGTAAATTCCTTGTGCAGCAAATACTCACTGTAAATTAAATTCAATTCAACCCTTTTCTCATGTATCTGATTTAATATCTGTCAAATGAGTATCAACATTAAACGGGTGTTTACCAGAACATTATTGTTTATTGTTCAAAAACAAGTTGCAGTCAGCCTTTTAAATTCTCCGATAGCTCAGTCCCCTTTTGCTTTGACAAATGTCTTAACTGAATAAAAATGCAAACTTGTTATTAAATTAGAACTCTCACAGATAAGGCATGTTTTTTTCAGCTGTGAAGTATTCATATTCTTTATTCTGTGAGTGTAATTCTGCTACCAATAAACACAAGAAAGATGTATTACTGCAATATGTTTGTGACAATCACACTTTCAAATTATTTAGAATTCAGTTGCAGGAGTTATTTTTAAGATTTCCAAAACCACAAGTTGTTTTCAAACCTGGATAAGTTTTGAATATGAATTTAAATTCGCAGCTGGGGTTTGAGCTGATATTGCTGGGCTATTAGTAAAATAAACATCAGCTTTACACTACCATGGTGTTATGGAGTCTTAGAGTCATACAGCATGGAAATAGGTCCTTTGCCCCCACTTCCCACACCGACCATAGGTCATAAGGTCATATCATAAGTGATGGGAGCAGAATTAGGCCATTCGCCCCATCACATCTACTCCACCATTCCATCATGGCTGATCTATCTCTCCCTCCTAACCCCATTCTCCTGCCTTCTCCCCTTTACCCCTGACACACATTCTAATCAAGAATCTTTAAGAAGGAACTACAGATGCTGGAAAATCGAAGGTAGACAAAAATGCTGGAGAAACTCAGCGGGTGAGGCAGCATCTATGGAGCGAAGGAAGTAGCCAACGTTTTGGGTCAAAACCCTTCTTCAGACTGATGTGAGAGTGGAGGGGGGAGGGGGGAGGAAGAAGAAAAGAAGAGGTGGAGCCAGAGGGCTGAGGGAGAGCTGAGAATGGGAGGAGAAAGTAAGGACTGCCTGAAATTAGAGAAGTCAATGTTCATACCGCTGGGGTGCAAACTGCCCAAGCGAAATATCAGGTGCTGCTCCTCCAATTTACAGTGATCCTCACTCTGGCCATGGAGGAGGCCCAGGACAGAAAGGTCAGATTCGGAATGGGAGGGGGTGTTGAAGTGCTGAGCCACCGGGAGATCAGGTTGGTTATTGCGAAACGAGCTGAGGTGTTCGGCGAAGTGATCACCAAGCCTAGGCACTTCATGTGAAATTAGACAAGCAACCATTAATCTAATGAGCAGATGCATACATCTTTTTAAGAAGGTGTAATGAGATCACCACAATTTATGTACTTGCATCTAGCAATTTATTCAGGGGGATTAATGTGGGGATGTTTAGAATTTATTCCTTTATATTCATGTCCATGAACCTGCTGCTGTTGACAATAGGTGGGAGGCAAACAGGCTCAGGTCTAATTATCTCGGCAACTGTGGTTTGTTTGCAACTGATGGTAAAACAACAACAAAAGGGAATTCCGGGCCTCTTGCTAATGATGCAGGGCAGGGCCTCCCTCATTAATGGGCAGCAGAGAGGGGGGAAAGTACGTGAGGGATCAGTCATCAGTCAAAGCAAATGTGCAATTGTCACCATCAAATCCGATGATTAAAGGGGAAATATAATGATAAAGTCATACGGTACAGAAGCAGGCCCTTCGGCCTAATAATCCTGCCGACCAAGATGCCCCATCTAAACTACCAAATCAAAGAGTTAGATATAGCTCTTAGGGTTAATGGAATCAAGGGATCTGGAGAGAAAGCAGGAACAGGGTACTGATTTTCATGGATGATCAGCCATGATCATATTGCATGGCTCGAAGGACCGACTGGCCTTCTCCTGCACCAATGTTCGCTGTTTCTATCTAAACTCATTCCATTTGCCCGCATTTGGCCCATATCGCTCTAAACCCTTCCTCTGCATTTAAATATCAAATGGTTTCGTAAATGCTGTTAGAGTACCTGCCTCAACTACCTCCTCTGGCAGCTTGTTCCAAATTTTAGAAGTTTGTACAAAAACAGAAAATTATTTCATTAAATGTCCAGCAATTTTCATCATGTACTTTGTCGTTTTTAAGAACTAACTGCAGGTTAATGTATTAAATGCACCTTTCAATGAATATCTTAACAAACTGCTCAGATTCAGGCTAATAGTTCAGCAACATTTGCAATGTATTTTGATCGAATAATATCCAATTCCTTCCGACACAAAAAACTGTTGATGCAGGTTATTATAAACAGACACAAAGTGCTGGAGTGGCTAAGCGGGTCAGGCAGCACTTCTTGAGTACATGGATAGGCAACGTTTCTGTCGGGACCTTTCTTCAGGGTGGCGAAGTCTGAAGATGGCCCTACATGAAATGTTACCTATACACATCCTCCAGAGATGCATTGGGTTACTCCAGCACTTTGTACTCAATTCCTTCACCTGTTTTAATGACCTCTCCGACAGGCTGTGTTTCCAAGCCTGCATTATTACCTGGTGCACTAGCACTTGTTACAGCTTCCATCCATATACCCATTCCTCTCTATCCTAGGAAGTTCCTCCAAAAAGAAAAGTCTCTGAGACAGAAACGAAATGCTGGAGTAACTCAGGCAGCATCTCTGAAGAGAAGGAATTGGTGATGTTTTGGGTTAAGACCCTTCTTTAAGTCTCCGGGACATCAGTGTTCCTCTGTTTGTTGGCTTCCTGATCCTCCGTGTTCTTTCACTGGTCGCTGAGCCTTCAGCTTATTGTCACTGTTTCACGTGACATTAAACTGACCGCAAAACAACTGGGATGTCCAGGCAGGGTGTGCAAGGGGCTATATCAATGTGAGTGTTTATATTTCCATTGTATTGGTTGGTGCTGGGTGCCACTCCTCAGAAGGGATGTGCCAGCCATACAGCTCAGCCTGAAGAAGATGTGTATGTTCTGTACAATTGCTGAATCTCAATTCTAGGCACCGGTGTTCCACTGAGGTGAAGTAGGATCATGAATTCAATTCAATTCAATTCAATTTATTTGTCTTTTGGACAAATTTGTCATTTGGACCCCTTGAGGTCCAAACGAAATGTCGTTTCTGCAGCCATACAATACAAAACGAAGAAGACCCAAAACGAAGAAGACCCCCCAATTGCATTTGACCTGACAACTGAAACATTTGACTCCAACAGTCAATCGCGTCTTTTCATTTGTGAGGAGATAAAATCTACAAACCAGAGATATTACATAGTCAAGTAATTGGTACTTTTAGAACGCGAGTCTGAAGAAGGGTCTTGACCTGAAACGTCACATTTCCTTCTGTCCGGAGATGCTGCCTGTCCCGCTGAGGTACTCCTGCATTTTGTGTTTATCTTTAATACTTTAAGATGTTCAGGCCAGATAGAGTATTCCAGATATTTAATTTAGAGATACAGCGTGAAACAGGCCCGTTAGCCCACCAGGTCCACGCTGACCATCAATCACCAAACACTAGTTCCATTTTATTCCACTTTCTCAACCTACACACCAGAGGGAATTGACAGAAGCCAATTAAACTATGAACCTGCACGTCTTTGAAAAGTGGGGGGAAGCTGGAGCACACGGAGAAAACCCACGCGGTCACATGGAGAACGTCCAAACGCCGCATTGCCAGCACCCGTAGTCAGGGTCGAGCCTGGGTCTCCGGCCCTGTGAAACAGCAACTCGACCGCTGTGCCACAGTTCCACCACTCTCTGAAAGAAGTGGGCCATTTGACCCATCAAGTCTATTCTAGCTCCTGGTAGAGCAACAACATCAGACCTCGACAATGAAATTTGCTGTCAGGGATGCTTCCGTTGCCAAACGAATTAATGATGGCCTCATTAGAGAGCAGCAGCAGCTGGAACGGAACATTGCATGCTCCCTCCTTTCCCGCTTACAATGAAGATCGATCAGCAGGCTCAGTCCAGGAGATTTATGTTACATTATATAACTGGAAGGTTTGTTCTATGCGGGCCTTATATTTTTGGCAAAAGCAACCTCGCAGTGCGCTGGCTCCATTGCTTCAATCCTGGGACCAGGAAACCTACCCTGATGTCCAATTAATCATTCATTACCTGGAAGAAATGATCAGTCCCTTGGAAAGTACATTTCCTCTAGCATTTGAAGTACGGGATGCTTGGAACATTGACTTTGTTCCCCCAACAGGAAGTCATAGTTTAAGGAAAATGTTAGATTACCAATTTGTGCACTAGGTAAACAACATTTTAATAAGTTACTGATTCTGTGCGAAATTATTATTCTCACGTGTGAATATTCCACCGATTATTGATGACTCATCAAAAGATTTTAAAATGATTGTAGAATCATAAAAATAGCACAGGTTCAGGTGGCATCCTGAACAGAGGTGCATTCTTTAGACTTTAGAGATACAGTGCAGAAACAGGCCGTTCAGCCCAGTCTGCACCGACCAGCGATCAACCCAGATACTGGACCTATCCTACACACACAAGGAACATTTTTACCATAGGCAATTAACTTACAAACCTGTACGTCTTTGGAATGTGGGAGGAAACCGGAGCACCCGGAGAAAACCCATGTGGTCACGGGGAGAACATATAAACTCCGTACGGACAGGACCCGTAGTCAGGATCGAACTCAGGTCTCAGGCGCTGCAAGGCAGCAACTCCACCACTGTGCCACCCTATTCATAGACAGTGTTGGAGTAACTCACCGGGTCAGGCAGCATCTCTGGAGAAAAAGGACGGGTGACATTTCGGGTCGGGAGCTGTCATCAGACTGAAAGTAGGTGGCGTGGGGGGGGGGGTGGAGGGAGGGAGTGGGAGAATGAAGAGCTGGAAGCGAGAAAAGACTTGGACCAGTCAGAGGCAGCCACGTGACCTCAGGCAAGGTGGTGCCTTGGAGAGACCATTGTAGGCCAGGGAAGGATTGGATGGAGTCGAGGGAGGAGGTATAGGGACAGGCGTTGCATGTTATGCTCCTTATGTCCTTACACCTCCCTGAAGAAGGGTTTCGACTCAAAACATCACACATTCCTTCTCTCCGGAGATGCTGCCTGAGTTACTCCAGCATTTTGTGTCTATCTTCAAAAAGAACAAGGACAGGAGTAAAGTCTTAACCCTGAACTAGCTAACATGGAAAATCTGGAAACCAGTGAACCTGCAAACATGGAGTGCCGCACAGGGAGCCTACAGGGAGCTGTGCTGTCTTCTCGTTTGCAGGTTAGATCTTCCATCCAACGCCAACCGGGCATTTCAGTGGCAATTTCCTCCAAGGAACAATAGTGGAGACTGCATGCACATGTTCAACTGACAATTTCAGGGATTATTTTAACTGGTTGCAAACTTAGAATATTTAAATGTCAATGGATCTTAATTGCAAACTGGAAAGGTCCAGTCTGCCAAAATTCATCAGCAAGTTGAAAATCCTTCATCCGGTTCCAAGAATGAGCTAGACTAATATTTATTTTACTCGAGCGACCACTTATTCCTCTATTTTGAAAGTAGGCATTTTTGACTATTTTTCTAAACTACTGTTAAGTCATAAGTTATGACGTGCACTGTGTTTGCCACCCTGAATGAGTAAAGCACATTGCGGATTGTAAAAACTTGACTCCACGTTGAGCTTGTGCCAAAAGAACCAATAACGTGCCAAAATTACAATCCAAATCTTCAATATCAGCAATTCAATTTCGAGGAACTAAATTCAAAATTCCTCTTATCCATTAACCCTCCAACACTATAGACCATTGACTCATTATTTACTTCATGGAGTTTAGTTTTGTTTAGTTGAGAGATACAGCGTGGAAACAGGCCCTTCGGCCCACCGAGTCCGTGCCGACCAACGACTCCCCGCATATGAACACTATCTTACACACACTAGGGACAATTTTTACATTTACCAAGCCAATTTACCGACAAACCTGTGCGTCTTTGGAGTGTGGGAGGAAACCGAAGATGTCGGAGAAAACACACGAGGTCACGGGGAGAACGTACAAACTCCGTACAGACAGCACCCGTAGTCGGGATTGAAGCCGGGTCTGCATTGCTGCACGCGCTCTAAGGCAGCAACTCTACCACTGCACAACCGTGCTGCCCTTGGACAAGATTTAAGCAGCAGTAATTGAAACAATTCCCTCTGTGATATCATTCACTTTCCAATGCTTGTGATGAGGCCTGATATTCACTATGATCATCAGGGAGAACAGTGGATACAGACCATTTTCTGCCCTGATGGAAATATACACGATACCCTGTTGTCCAAGATTGTAATCTTTGTCGGGATTGCTTCAGTTTGAAGGAGGGATACAACCTGAAACATAGTCTGTCCGTTCTCTCCTCAGATGTTACCTGACCCGCTGAGTTCCTCCATGTTCCTCCAGGGCGGTACGGTGGCACAGTGGTAGAGTTGCTGCCTCACAGCACCAGAGACCTGGGTTCGATCCTAACTCTAGGTGCTGTCTCTGTGGAGTTTGTACGTTCTCCCCGTGACCTGCGTGGGTTTTCTCTACAATCCTCGGTTTCCTCCCACACTCCAAAGACATACAGGTTTGTAGGTTAATTTGCTTGGTATAAATGTAAATTGTCCTTAGTGTGTGCAGGATAGTGTTAATGCACGGGGATCGCTGGTCGGTGCAGACCCGTTGGGCCGAAGGGCCAGTATCCGAGCTGTATCTCGAAAACTAAACTAAATTAAAACACACTGTGTTTTGTTATAGCTGGTAGGCTTGGTTTAAGGAACCTCCACTGTATGTCTTTTGAAACCAAATCTTGGCAAAGTATAAAGCAATCTAATCTACTTGAGGGTTGCGGAGTTTTATCCTAGGTAAATTAAGGATGAAGACTGGGAGAAACATCAAACATTGGCAATTGTTTTACATTGTGGCACAGTCAAAATTATTTCCTATGTTTGTGGGGTTAGTGACAGGCTTATTAAAAATGGTAGCATTTTTTAGATTAGCTGTAATGATGGCATTGTGTACTGATAATAAATTTAAACCAAAGTTGAAACTAACACACATAACAAGTGCCAGAATGCTTTAAATGCAATACTTTTTAAATTGGTAAATTTAGCAATTTTAAGGTTTAAACTCAGTCATTCAGAATGTTTAATTGCTTTCATAATGGCTCGCTGCAGGCTATGTGTTAGTACTTAAATCTTTTTTAATTATAAAGCAGAATTTGCTGAAATATCAAAGCAGAGTACCTTCCCAAGGTATCTCTGCTTGGAGAAGAAACCATGTACATCATTGCAAAGGGTATTTGTTGGTTATATGGTTAGTGGGCCTCTGCAGAATGCAATGGGTTGATATTGGCAATTTCAGGCAAGAATGAGTCCGCCAGGAAATGCTTGCATCTGTTTACATAAGGAACATAAGGAGACCACTATACTATCTGTACTGAATCAATTTAGCCACTTTTCTTCCAAATCCCTTAATACCCCCAATTAATCACAACCTTTAAACCTCAGCTTTGATATTTTCAATTGTACCCGAGCTCAACAGTTTTCTGGAGGGTGGACATTCCAGATTTCCTTTGCTCTTTGTGTGAAGAAATGCTGCCTGACATAAACCCGGAACTAATTGGGTGCTAATTTGGATAATCCCACCAAAATAGGCTCAGGGACCACAAAGGACAATTACCCTGCACCTGGTGAGAGGCATGCGTGGAGCACGGCGCCACGATGCTGGCTGGTCACTGGCAAACCCATACAACCCTCCGCACACTCACTGACTGGATGCATCCCACCCGGCCCCCAGTTTCATCAGATAAAGCTAGTCGAAGAAAGGTCCAGACCCAAAACGTCACCTACCCAGGTCTTCCGCAGATGCTGTCTGACCCGCTGAGTTACTCCAGCTCAAGATTCTAGCGTCTGCAATTCCTTGGGTCTCTCTCTTAAACTTCCACTGGGCCAGTGGTAGACCCTGGGGAATATTGTACAAGTGAAGATGAGTTACAGCACAGTGAAAATGGCACGAATGGGAATGAATGCATTCCAATGACTTCACACTGCACTGGAGGAGGAGGTGGGAGTTAAGCAACACCAAATATCCATAAGGGTCAGGCAGCACTCCCAACAAAGTTCAGAAGGCAATGGAAGACATTAGCCCTTGAGGCCAAGGCCACAGAAGTTCAATAACCTCACAGGAGTGATCAAGGTGAACCTTAAATTTCAAAGAGCAGCAATTTAGTTTAGGAAGGAACTGCACATGCTGGTTTACACTGAAGATAGACACAAAACGCTGGAGTAACTCAGAGGTTAGGCAACATCTCTGGAGAAAAGGAATAGGTGACATTTTGGACTGAGACCATTCCTCAGACAGCAATTTAGTTTAGTTTAGAAATAAAATAGAAACAGGTCCTTCAGCCCACCAAGTCCACGCCAACCATCGATCACCCATTCATACTAGTTCTATGTTATCACATTTTTGCATCCACTCCCTGAACACTAGAGGCAATTTACAGAGGGAAATAACCTACAAACCCACATGTCTTGGGGGTGTAGGGGGAAACCGGGGCATCTAGAGGTCACAGGGGGTACATGCAAACTCATATGGATTCTCATAAGTGATAGGAG
The DNA here is from genome assembly GCA_038087875.1 of Malacoraja senta. NCBI lineage: Eukaryota > Metazoa > Chordata > Chondrichthyes > Rajiformes > Rajidae > Malacoraja > Malacoraja senta. Next base: position 6,461,886 of record CM075990.1, on the reverse strand, counting down.
CAGAATTGGGTCAGTCTTCCTGCAATCTCGAGGACAACATCCATGTCAGGATCGAGCCCAGGTCTCTGGCACTGCACGGCAGTAACTCCACTGCTGCACCACTGTGCCGGTGAAGAGAACTTCTCTTCTCTTTATTGAACAGGTGGTGTTACAAGTGTTGACCTTTATGAGGAATTTGAGATGATGACATGGAAATGAATTTAGTAATAAAATGAGGTGGCATCTAACTGCAACTGTCCTCTAGGATCGAGCCCGGGTCTCTGGCGCTGTAAGGTAATAGCTCTACCGCTACGCCATCTTACATGAGGAAAGGAGTTAAGGGGCTGTCCCACTGCGGCGACCTAATCCGCAAGTTCAGAAGAGTTTGCCCTCGACTCATACTCGCAGCATGGTTGACACGAGGTCCTAGGAGTTCTTTATAACTCTCCTTCATGCCCGAGAGTAGTTCCCGCATAATCGAGGCCTCAGCTAGGTCGCGGCGTATTTTTCAACATGTTGAAAAATGCCCGCGAGTAAAAAAAAGATCGCCATGGAAAAAAACGATACTTTTTTTAACCTGTTGGTTTAGTCAAAGTAGGTCGTAGTAGGTCGGCATGTTATTTGTAGGTAATCGAGGGTAGTCAAAGGTAGTCATAGATAGTCTTCAACAGGCACGGAAATCGCTATCAAAATATGGAGGGGACCGGGGGACGGGGGGGACACAATTTCTTGGCGGCCGCACGCGCATGCACACACTCACGAGGCTTCAGAGGCTCAATCCAGCACTAAATGCAGCACAACTTTGCATGTCTCGCCGGGTTAACCTACAGCCCTGCCTGGACTGATGGGACACCAGCGCTGCTTCTCCACGCTGGCCATATTTCCCGCAAGTCCAGGAAGGGCTGTAGGTTCACCTGGCGGGACAGGCAGAGTGAGCTGGGTTTTGCGCTGCTTCTCTGCGCTGGCTGTGGGCCTGGAGGTACAGCTCCCGTTGGACTCCCGACGTCTCTGGCCACCCCCGGGCGGGGGAGATGCACTCGGGACAGCGCCGGAGACCCAGCCGGGATCAATCCTGGCTGCGGATGAGGCGCAGGTCTGTGCCACGTCTCCCTCCCCCAATCACCGCGCTCTATCCTCAATCCCACCCCCCTCCCCCCTTACTCCTCTCTCCTCCAATGATCGCGCTGAATCATCATGTCCCGCCCCCATTGCCTGCTGACCGATGTCTCTCTCATCCAATCGGCGCCCTCGATCATCAGTCCCACACCCACTGTCTCACGGATAGCGGAGATTTCACCCGGTTTTAAAATCCGGATTACAAAAACTTGGGGGGGATGTCCCCCACCTCTCAAAACAGAGGGGGGACGTGTCCCCTCTCCCCCCCCCCCCGGGATTTCAGCCCCTGGTCTTCAACATAGTCGAAGGGAGGTCGAAGGAGATCGAAGGAGGTCATCTTCACTCTCCACTATTCGGTGTCCAATTTTCCCGAAGCGAGTCGAAGCTAGTCTTCAACATAGTCAAAGGAGGTCTTCAATAACACATTTTTTCAAACTCTCCTAAACTCTTCTAAACTGGCTAATTAGGTCACCGCAGTGGGACAGCCCCTTTAGAGTTAAAAAAGGGTGCTTGATAGCGTAGGCTCAGTGGGTTGAAGAGCCTGTTTCCATGGTGTGTGGCTTCATAACTTGATGACCACAGTTCCCACCACACACTCCCATTGTCTGCACAACCTTTGCCCATTTTGATAGAACCTGTTTCATGTAGGAAGTTGTCCCATGAAAATCTAACAGGTATTTGTAGATCTAATGGATAGAGGAATGGCAGGCAAGTGCTGTTTCCTTTTTGTAGACAGCTAGAGCTCCACCTGTTCTTTATGTTTGTGGGATCTCGCTGTGTTCAAATTCCCTGCTACATGTCGTACATTACTAGCGGAGTTACGTTTCAAAGGCACTATGGGGGCTGTAAACCCATTTGATTTCAGATCGTAAAAGATGCTGCATAAATGCAAGTGTATCCCTGGATATGCATGTGAAAAATGCAAAGCAAATAGAAGAAGCTCCATGAAGGAATAGGAACTCATTTCACAGCTTCTCCAAGGAACTGCCATGGGTACCGTGGGCTGAATGGCCTTCCATTATATATAATTTTATAGCTCTGTTGCCTTCATTCCTCCTACAGTACAGAAACACCTAAACGAGGGCTGCAACTTTAAAATTCTCTTACTGGGGGAAATAAAATATATTTTCCCAATTAACGCAAGCTCTTGGGTTATAAAACTCGCAGCACGGAACTCCACCGAGATTGAAAGGAGGAGCTTAAGTCGAACACTGAAGCCTCCACAAGCAACCAAATGTATTCCGAATACCAATGATATTCTGCTTGAACAGTAATTGCATAGCTCTCTATTTAAGCTACGGAAGAAATGCTGTTGATTAACCATATACAGAATGGAGGAATTATGTGACTCAGAGCTAATTTGAATTCCTTCTCTACCCGCTTATTATTTCATCATCTCGGTAGCATAAAGGAATCAAAGCAATACAGCTTAATGACTTTGCTTTCCCGCAGCTCAGCAATAAAATAGAGCAAGAAATATTAGCTATCCTTGATTTATTCCTCGATTCGCCAGTAACAATGTCAAAGTATCAAGGGCCAGGGGTTTACTGCACTGGTTTGAGGCTCAGACAAGTACATTATGTGAATGGAGATTTCAACTGAATTGTAGGGGAGAAAGCAGCAAATGGATGGTGACCTAAGTATCCCAGCTTGTAGCAATCCCCTGCTGTCTGCTGCCTTCTTATCACAGGAGCAGCATTGTGTAAAAGTACTGCAGACAAGAAAACAAAAATAGGCAAGGTCAACATACTGCTCTCCTGGAGGTCATGTATATAAAGCTGTGAATAAAATCAAAGCATCAAACAAAAGGCGCCCTGGATAATTCCCAAAGAGAAGTTTACCAAAACTTTAATTAAGAAGCACTTTTTTTCCATTGAAACTAGAGGCTGCAGTGACAGATACTGGGATCGACCCTTCGGGTTTCTTTCTGTTGTAAACTCAGGGAGAACTCGAATGATTTTAAAAAAAGTGTTGCATTTATTAATATTGAGCTTAGTCCACTTGTGTTAATTGACGTATTTACAACCGCTGCTGGTGCTGCTAATGACTTAGCTAATCCTCTATAGTAAGCTAAACCACAATTGTACTATGGTACTACATAAAACTGGCACAATTTGCCATCCATCTGGGATACATCAGTTAGTACAGCAATATTCTTAAATAGCCACAAAACGCTATTTTACCTTGTCATTGCCAAAATACTTCATAAACCGCATGCAATTATGACACTTATCTAATTGTAACTCCCACCAGTCATTATGCTGAAGGATAAAGTTTATGAAGCGACATATGCACAAGCATATTGTGCATACTGGAAGTTTACAATACTTTTTTGTATGAAACTTTCAGCAACATTTACGCTTGGAAACATATTGTATTCCACTACAAAACGCAGCAGAGCAAGAGTTTCTTTAATGTAAAATAATAATCTGAGGTTTACAGTTGAGGAAATAAAAATCATCTCTAAACCCAGCAATTTGTAGATTTAAAATTTCATCTGGGAAATGTCTGAACCTAGATTCAAGCTTGCATGATGACAACTTTTGTTTGGCCCCTCAATTAAACTAATGTTTTCTACATTCACCATTCCAGTAGCCCGTTGATACGCAAGTCTTATCCTTGTTCTCACATCCCTCCATTGCCTCAACCTGCCTATCTCCTGCACCCCTGAACCATTCCTACCTCTACACTGTCCTCCATCTCTGTACTCTTGTCTGTAGCATCTTACTCACTAAAATCTAGAATTCCCACCAGAATTTTCTCCAAAGCATAGAATCGTACCGCACAGCAACAGACCCTCTCAGCCCACCTCAGCGACATGCACCCCCATGTGTATCTACACTCATCCCAATTGCCTGCATTAGACTCATTTCCTTATATGACATTCTCATCCAAATGCCTGTCCAAATCCCTTGGAAATGTTATCATTGTATCTGCCTGTACCACCTATTCTTGCAGCTCATTTCAGAATCTCGACCTCACCTCTCACACTAAAATTCTATGCCTCAGGCAGGCATTTTGCTCATTTATCCCAATACTTCATGTGACTCAGGATTTAATTTTTTTGTGGTAATAGGTTTGTGAAGATTTGTATCCAAAGACTCATTGATGCAGAAGGATGTCCTACATCTGTCTTAATGTTGGTACTGAAGAAGGGTCTCGACCCGAAACGTCACCCATTCCTTCTCTCCAGAGATGCTTCCTGTCCCGCTGAGCTACTCCAGCATTTTGTGTCTATCTTAGGTTTAAACCAGCATCTGCGGTTCATTCCTACACACTAATGCTGGTAGTGATGCCACCTCGCTGTTTGAGTGTCCTAGATGCAATCCTGATCTTGGGAGCATTCTGTGTGGAGTTTGCACGTTCTCCCGGTGACCGCGTGGGTTTCCCTCAGGAGCTCTGATTTCCTGCCACATCGCAAAGACATACTGTGTGATGGGCCTACTGTAAATTGCCCCTAGTGCAAGTAAATTGATGGGCAAAAGAGAGAGAATGTTACTGGGAAATAAGTGCAAATGCTTTGAAACCCAGCACTGAATCAGTGGGCTGAATGGCCTCCTTGGTGGTAAGGATAGATAAGAAATAATCTTGTTGCTCATGAAGATTATCAATTAAGCTTGCTGTATAGTATTTACATGTGTAGGACATCCTCATGCTAAACTCATACTGCAGTGCATTTATTTTATTTTGATTGTTTAGCAAAATATTGATCAGATCATCCAAACTTCTTTGTTATAACATCCGTGAGATTTTTCAGCTAATGTTGATCTACAGGTTCGAATGCAAAAGCTGCAATAATCTTGGGACCCCTCGCGATCTGTCTCAGCAGGACAGTGCACACTTCCCTTTCGGTTCCTTATCATCTTCTTGGGGATTATGTCATCAAAAAAACCTGATTAATTTAGCCACTGTCATGACCTCAGGACTTCCCAGAGTAATGAAGTACACAGCATGGGCCAACAAACTAAATTTCAATGAAAATGATAGTGTGACTTGAGTTATTGCAGTTGGTGGAATGATTAGGTAGAAACAAGGAACTGCAGTTGCTGGTCATTACACAAAAAGACACAAAGTGCTGGAGGATCTCAGCAGGTCCGGCAGCATCTCTGGAAAGGTAATGTTTTGGATCGAGAATGGGTCTGAAGAAGGGTCTCAACCTGAAACGTCACTTATCCATGTTCTCCGGAGATGATGCCGGACCTACTGAGTTACTCCGGCATGTTGTGTCCTTTGGTGGAATGATTAAGTCTTGACTGCACTTCTTCATACCAAATCCGTGGGCTGTTTTGCATCTAACTGTGAGACCATAAGGGGTTTTGCTTCAATGTTCCATCTGCAACACTCTACCTCTGACAATGCACCACTCCCTTACGGGCGAGTCAACATAGGCTTGATGGTAATGTTTCTGTCATCATGTGGACCCATGATGACAGAACGCTACTGACTGAATTGGGGTTAAGTAATCAAGAGGAAATCATATATCTATTCCACAAGCCCCCAATCACAAAATCATTAGATGACTAAAGAACCCAATTTATATCTGAATAAAATCAATAAGGTTACTCCACATTATAGATCAAAACCAAATTCTTGCTCAAGACATCTGAATACTAAACTCAAAGACCTCCCCCTGTTGGTCTATCAATATAAGACATGCAGAAGAGGAGCATGTCTCTCAAATGTAAGTCTTGTAAATAAAATAGTCCCAAAGTAACTTGGCCATAACAATATAACATCATTATACTATCTTCATGGGTAAAGATACATTAAATGTATGTAATAGACTTAGGTCAATAACAAAATGCTTCTCCATAAATAAGATTGGACAGTGTATGGCACAACAACCCAGTTACCTGAATGACAAATCAAATTAAAGATTTAAATTCAAGGCTCCGATTTCCGGTAAATCTCTACAATCCTTTACACATGAAGGTGACATAAGTTTGAGTTTGACTTTAGTTTATTGTCCCGTGTACTGAGGTACAGTGAAAAGCTTTTGTTGTGTGCTAACTAGTCAATGGAAAGACAATACATGATTACAATCGAGCCATCCACAGTGCACACAATGCACATGATAACGTGAAGATATCATAGTAAGATAGAAGATAATCATAGAAGATAAGATAAAGCCAGGAAAGTCCAATCAAAGATAGTCCAAGGGTCTCCAAAGAGGTAAATAGTAGATCAGGACTGCTCTCTAGCTGTTGGTCAGATGGTTCAGTTGCCCGATAACAGAAATTATCCCTGAATCTGGAGGTGTGCGTTTTCACACGTCTATTACCTTTGATAACAGATATTTCACCAACTGCATCTGTTACTCTTGTAGTCTAGAATGAAGAAGGCAAGGAGACTGCCGTGTGAAGACTCAAAATGCTGGAGTAACCCAGCGGGTCAGGCAGCATCTCTGGAGAATATGGATAGGTGACGTTTCGAATCGGGACTCTTCAAACAGTGTCCCGACCCAAAACGTCATCTATCCATGTTCTCCAGAGATGTTGCTGGAGATGAAGAGCAACTCCAGCACTTTGTGTCTTCTTTTGTAAACTAGCATCTGCAGTTTCTTGTTTCTAAACTTCCATGTGAAACATTTTGGATGGCATTTTTTACTTTCTATATGTTCTTAACTGATTAATTTGTCTTACAATGATGAGCAATTCACTCCCAAGCAAATGTGCTTTTTTTCCATTTCTTATCCACATCAAGGATGGATTTTTTTCTTTCAACTGAGGTATACAGTGTAAGCATAAAGCACTCCGAATGACAGATGGGAGAGTGCATAAAGAGTCTGAAGAGTAAGTGTACTGTTATATTGCCCCAACAGCACAACTCAGCCTAATCTGGGCTCAGCATCCTTATGGTGCCAGGGTTAATAACTAATTCTGCCCTCCCCACACGGCCACCATTACTCCATGTTAGTGAGCAAACACTCAAACACACATTGCATAAAGCTAAAACAACTACAAAAAAATGGGTGAGTAAAAGCAAATGTATTCATTTAATTCTCTGTGTTTATTTTTATTTTCCAGAAGGACAACAGTGTTAAGATATGTGCCAACAGCAACTTCGATTTTAGTTTAGTTCAATTTAGTTTAGAGATACAGCGCAGAAACAGACCACACATTAACACTACCCTACACACACGAGGAACAATTTAAACATACAACAAGCCAATTTACCTACAAACCTGTGTGTCTTTAGAGTGTGGGAGGAAACCGAAGATCTCGGAGAAAACCCACGCAGGTCACGGGGGGGGGGGGGGGGGGGGTTGTGCAAACCCCGCAAGGACAGCACCCGTAGTTGGGATCGAACCCAGGTCTCCGGCACTGCAAGCGCTGTAAGGCAGTAACTCTACCACTGCGCCACTGTGGCTGCCCAAATATTCTTTAATCTTTAAACAAATAAGACAGTTCTGACCTTACACAGAGTTTAACACCAAGCTGATGACCAAGAACTCAACCAGTAACCTAGATTTTAAGGAGTTTCACACAGGAAGAAAGAGAGGTGAACAGGTAGAAGAGTTTAGGGCTTTAGCAGCTGAAGGCTCCAGTGATGGAATGGCCAAAGTTAGGAAGGGGTCCCAGATATCTTGCAAGAAGAGATTACAGATAACAGAAACCCAAAGTCTTCTGAGACTTGAGAACAAGGATGAAAATATTCAAATGGTCATGTTGCTTAACCAGGAGCGAGTGTAGGTTAACACGCATGGAGGTAGTGGTTGCATGGGACTGGATAAGGAGGACAGATTGCAGAGGATTGTAAAGGACAGGAAGCAGTTTACAACCCAAATGTATGAACATTGATTTCAAGCAACTCCTGCATTCCCCTCCCCTCCCCTCCCCTCCCCTCCCCTCTCCTCCCCCTTCCTTCCCCCGCCCACATTCCACTGTTGCCATCCTTGTATCCCTCTTGTCAGCCAACATCCCTTCCCCAGCCAACAATGGGCCATTATGGGACATTATGGGCCATCATTCCTGAGGTCATCTGTTACTGGCCCTGATTTGTTCTGCCCTGTTCTCACCTCCAGTTCCAACCCAAAATGTCACCTATTATTTTTCTCCATAGATGCTGCCTGCACCGCTGAGTTATTCCAGCATGTTGTGTCTATCCAGGTCTGTGTTGGGTCTAAGTCCAGATGCAATGAAGAATGGCTGATGGTCCAAAACAAGATGAGATGTGTTGAGGCAAAGGTAGACACAGGTGATATTAATGTAATGATAATTGTAATTAGAATAATTAAGGGAATCACTTTGTAATGGTGTGAATTTTACAATGAAGTGAATGCAAATTAAGTGAATGTGGATTACAGCTTTATCCTGGGCAGCCACAGGATAGTGGGTTTTAGATACCCTTCATCTTCCAAACAGTTGTAAGCCTCTTCAATGTCCAACAGCAATTTGCAAGGTCTTGACTCTTGAACTTCAAGAGGGACCTGGAAGAATTTTTTACTGGCAAGGAGATTACATCACTAAGAGAATATCTGTGAATTTACCAAAAGGTAGTTTTGATCGCATGAGTGATCGGAAAGGAATTTTCTGGTGTATTTCCCCTCTTTAATGGTACTGCATATTTGCCTGGTCTTTGCTTTTCCATTTGTTCAAGCTCAAATGGAAAATGGCTACTCACAGTATTCTGTCCACCAGGCCAATAGCACAAGCTGTTATAAGGACAAATAGATCTCTTCATGTCTGTAGTTTTTATATGTCTGTATGTTCCGGCACCTATACCACAGAAGCAAGTCATTCTTTGTATTCATCCCAAATCACTAGAGGTTGCTGAAGGGTGGGCATGAATCCTGGCAACAGTGCCAGGAGTAATGAATGTAGTTTTCTGATACTTTCCTCAAGCTCGAGAATTAAACTTCATTCGTGGCCTATTCATCTACATTACACAAAACTCAAAGGAATTTGGGTGAGCACTTAAATCTGGAGTTAGGAAGTGGGATTAGGCTAGATATTTATTTACAGGCTAGTGTGGACACATGAGTGAAAATATTCTCATTTGCATTCTATAATGTATCTCTAAACAAAACTAAACTAAACTAATGTCTTAAATCCTGAATGATTTTGGTGTTGCGGCACCACTCACAACAGGAAACCTATTCCATTTTCACCAGAGATGCTGCCTGACCCCTAAATTACTCCAGCATTTGGAGTTTATCTTCTGTATAAAGCAACATCTGCAGTTCCTTCCTATGTATAGGTGTTCTATTTCTCTCCATTACACTGACTCATCCCCACCACTGATTCGGGCAACAACAGAAGAGTTAGCAGTGAATATAAACGTGGCATTGAAGTTGTACTTGACCACACAGTCGTGGGTGTATAGAGATTAGAGCAGGGGACTAAGCTGGCTTGAGGTGTACCCGCGTTAAAGGTCAGTGAGGAGGATAGACACAAAATGCTGGAGTAACTCAGCAGGACGTTTCAGGTCGAGACCCTTCTCAGACTGATGTCTATGAGGAGGAAGTGTTACCAATCAGCACTGATTGAGGTCTGCCATTCAGGTTGTCAAGGAATCAATAGCAAAGGGAGGTACAGAGGCTCAGGTCTTGAAGCTTGGTGATGAGATCGAAGAGAATGATTATGTTGAACGTTGATCTATAGTCGATGAACAGCATCTTGATGTATGTATTATATTTCACTATATTTGTCAAGCACAGAGCGATAGCATCTGTTGTTGACCTGTTGTGGCGATGGGTAAATTGAAGCTTATCCAGGACATTTCCGAGTAAGGGGTTGATGTCTGATGGTGAATATTTAGCACTGGATTCAATCTCTATAAGAAAGTCAGCAATCCAATACCCAAAAGATATCTAATGGTAATCTAGAGAGTTATGGTCTTGAACAGAAACTTGAAAGTCAGGTCAGTCATTGGTGTATGTTATTTGTGACGCCCTGGTTCCATCTCTACTGGTAAAGTGCTTACCTTTATGTGGTTTTGGATTCAGAAATTGGCCGCAGTCATTACAGACTGAGAGGCTGTGGGTTGTGATACGCTCGAGGAAGTCATAAAAAAGGTGAAAGAATCCTAATCCAGACAAATATTTCCTGAAGTCCAAAGTGAAAGAATATATGCTGGAAATGCCCAACAGGTCAGGCAGCAACTGTGCAGGAAGAAGAAAAGTTTACATTTCATGTCCTTTCAAGACAACATCGACCATCAACAGCCTTATGTTATATGTCATATGTCATGAAATGGAAAAATGTAAATCTTACTTCCAGCAGCATAACAGGTTTGTAAACACCGTACTCAATAGATAATATAATAAACAAATGAAAAAAGCTAAGTTCAAGACATTTAAAAACCCAATATAGTGCAAAACAAAACAAAGGCCAAAGTCCCTAGTGCAACGCAGACAGTTTGCAGTTCAGAATTTAGTTGGAGTTCAGAGTGTTCAATTGTTGTTGGGAAGGGAACTAATAAAACAATTCACAGAATTATTTGTGAAAGTGTTCTTAAGAAATACACTAAGCAAAACACAAAGTGCTGGAGGAACTCAATAGGTCAGGCAGCATCTGTGGAGGAAATGCACAGACGACATTTCGGGTTGTTTCATCAGACTGATCGCAATTCGTGTCTCAGATGGAAATATCGTCTGTCCATTCCCTCCACCGATGTCGCTGGACCCTCTGAGTCCCTCCATCACTTTGTATTTTTTTGGCTCTAGATTCCAGCATCTGCAGTTCCTGGTGACTCCATTAGCAAAAACACCAATGCGTTTACCTCCCCAGTGTGCAGCAGCCAAGCATAATAATAATGAATACTCCAATGTTTTAACTGCATTTCTCAATCCAGTGCGCAATGGGATGTATTTTGTGTTCTGAGGCTCTGGCCTGATACATGAGATGGATTCTCCAAGACAACTCTCATGCAGTTAACCCTCCAGTCAAAGATCAAACATCTCTGGTAAATCACCCAACAAACTATCACTACAAAATATACTGTTTTGTCATTCGCATGAACTGTCCAATTAAAGGCTCAAATAGCTGCTTGGAGGGAAACATTTTTTCTTCATACATTTGATCTTGTGGAGGTGTATAAAATCATGAGAGGAATAGTTCAGGTAGACACACAGAGTCTCTTGCCCAGAGTAGGGGATTCAAGAACCAGAGGACATAGGTGAAGGTGAAGGGGGAAAGATTTAATATGAATCTGGGGGTGACTGTTACACACAAAGGGTGGTGGATGTGTGGAAGGTGCTGTCAGAAGAGGTATTTGAGGTAGGGACCATTGCAACGCTTAAGAAACAATTAGCCAGGGACATGGATAGGACATGTTTGGATGGATATGGGCAGGTGGGACTAGTGTAGATGGGGCATGTTGGGCAGTGTGGGCAAGTTGGGCTGAAGGGCCTGTTTCCTTACTGTATTACTCCTATTACTCCATGACTTGGGGGAAAAAGTGTTAAAGTTTTATTGGAAATTTAATTCTAACAGATATTCTCCAATTTAGACGACAGGGCAATAATCTTGAGTAACAGACACAAATCCACATATCAGGGAGCATTGGGCAACGGTAAGCGAATTCTTAAATTGTTGCCAATTCTGTCCACGCGTCATAAAAGCTTTGGCTTCGGGTCTTCAACCCTCCGGGGAAGCGAATCTTCAAGGGCTTGAATTAAAACAGCAATTAGCCAGGGAAGCGTCGATACAGCCAAGGCAAACAAGCGATTGAGCTAGGAGATGCGAGATAGGCGCCAGATGAAGGAGCTGGAGGCTGAGACGGGGCAGAAAACCTGACTGGGGGATTAAGTTCTGAAACATAAAACTATTCGCGGAGACCTTTGGGATATTTCTAACACCATTTGCAAGTTTGAACAACTCAATGTAATTAAAGCAACAAAGGCAGCGTTGCCCAATATGGAAATCAAATAAATTAAGCAGTTTTCTTTATTGTTGAGGCTTTATTGCTAAGTTTTCAGTCAGTCAACTCCCAAGCAGTTGGCTATACTTGTTTCCTGACTATCCTGGTGTATAAGAGGCGCTAGAGCACAGTAGGATAACATGATACCCCTCCTTAGGGAGCGAATATATCGAGCAACCTCCTAACGCCGTATCCCGGTCACCCTGAGATTAAAACACTCGGGAAAATCAAGGAAAGGGGCAAAGCTGAGGGCTGGCGCGGTGCCTTGGGAGATGAGTGGAAATGCTGCCGATGGAAGGTGTGTTTGGGCGCTGCGCTGTGAGTGAAGCGGAGATGATGCACTCGCTCCACTAGGGTTGGCGTTGACAAGCGAGCTACTTTAAAGCAAGCCGAAGATAGACACAAAATACTGGAGGAACTCAGCGAGACAGGCTGCATCTCTGGAGAGAAGAAATGGGTGACGTTTCGGGTCGAGACCCTTCTTCAGTACAAGTAGACCACTTCAGAAGCAAAATGTCCTTTGCACCCTTAATTAGAATACATTCCTTTCCTTTAAAAAATACTATCTGTAAGCTCTTGTGTCATTTTTAATGCCACAAATATGCATTTTGAGCCTTTATTTAAATAATTATATATATATATATATATTGGGGTGTGAAATAAACCCATGGCGGGCGGCGCAAGGAAGTTCTGGTCCTCTCGACCCATTGGGACTTGCGGACTTGGTATCGCGGCTGGGGATTTAAAGGTGCCGGGTCCGGCAGCGCTGGTGAAACGGGGACATCCTCTCCGGGAACCCCGCGCACTGACCTGCCCATTGGAGAAAGAGGAGGACTTTAGCTCCGATTGGTCTGCGGGCGAATTTCGTCACCGTCTCAACCTAAAAAAGTTTGTCGGGGAGGGGGAAAAGTAGCACATTACCAAGCGGCAAGAAGTAGTATAAGGAGTTACAAACCCAGAGATACGGGCAACGGGGTGATAGAGGCTGCACCCGGATAATCAGCAAGGACTCTCTCTCCTCTCTCTCTCTATCTCTCTGTCTCTCTATACGAACTGGCATCAAGAGGCACCGACAGTTACGTTGCAATAAGTCGGATTGCAGCCTGATTTGCTTCAGTCATTCGCTTCTTGACCCTTCTCCGTTCTACCAAGATAAGGGGAGCCTGTCGGAATCGACACAGCGACAACGCCGATCCAAGCTGTGCTGGAAGGAGCAGCGGGCATCATCAACATGGCTTGCTTGCGGCCGGAGCGCGGTCTCGTCTTCCAGGTGCTCGCCTCCCTCGCCTTTGCCAGCGTGCGGGCGAGGAGCGAGAGCGGGGCGGACCAACAGTTGCGCCCATCTCGACCCACTCACATCTCGGCGCTCGGCCGTGCCGCTCAGGATATGGTGGCTATGCACATGTTGAAGCTGTACGACAAGTACAACCGCGAGGGGAACCGGCCGAGGGACGGTAACACTGTCCGCAGCTTCAAGGCGACGGAGGGTAAGGGGACAGTCCGCCGAGTTTAACTCTTGCCCCTATATTCCCCCAGAGAAGTTGTATTTGCTTTTCCAGTTCCAGTTTGGTTTTTATTGTCACATGTACTGAGGTACAGTGAAAAGCTTTTGTTGCGTGTTAACCAGTCAGCGGAAAGGCAACACAGGATTACAATCGAGCAATTTATAATGTATGATAAGGGAATAATGTTCAGTTCAAGGTAAAGCCAACAAAGTCCGATCAAAGATAGTCCGGGGGTAACCAATGAGGTAGATAGTAGTTCAGGACTATATCTGATCTTTGCAAGCCGAGCGCTCAAGGGCAGAGTTTGGATGAGTGTGTAAGATGGCCAGAATACGTGGCCGGGTTATTGGGGACTTGGGGCGTGTGAGTGTGAACACTGTGCCGGGGGTTTGGATATCCCAGTGGATCCGCGGCAGTGCTTCGCACGGTTGCATCTCGGCGGGTGTGCATTCGACCCGAGCAGATACAAACACTTGCGAGCGTCCAGTCTAACCACCGCCAGCCAGCATTGGGCACCCGGCACTCGGCACAGCACCGCCTGCGTGGAATACACCCCTCCCAACCTCCCTCCCCCCTCCCTTGTCCATCCTGGTCTCACACACCCCACTATCCACCAATCTCACCTTAAAATACACCTGAAAATGCGCCGTATTTGTACCACTCTTATTAATAACTGCCAGTCTTTGGAAGAATATTGGGGTGTTTGTGTGTTGCGTATGTGAAGATGTGTCCTGACCCAAATCGTCACCTAACCATGTTCTCCAGAGATGCTTGCTGACCAGCTGAGTCACTCCAACATTGTGTGTGTGTGTGTTTTTGTAAACCAGCATCTGCAATTCATTGTATCTCTCTAAATATTGTTTATGTTGATCTTGGTCGCAAATAAAATCAGTCCGAAGAAGGGTCTCGACCCGTAACGTCACCCATTCCTTCTCTCCAGAGATGCTGCCTGCCCCGCTCAGTTACTCCAGCACTTGGCGTCTTTTTTTCTTATTTTGTAAACCGGCATCTGCAGTTCCTTGTTTATCCATCTCGCTATGTTTATGTCTTGTGGTATGGGTTGAGAGTGTAGGATGCTATCAGTCAATGTGCCATTGCTGGGATCTGCCAAACCTCTCGAAATTTAAAAAAAAAACCATTGTACAGAATTATATTCGGACGCATATTTGTGAAAATGCTCGGGTTTACTATTAGACTGTAATAAACTCCCAGTTAATCGCTGCCCAATCTTTAGCCCGGGAGCTTAGAATCCAAAGTTAATGCCCAGTCTAAAACATTCAACTAAGTTTAAGCTGTGCCCTAACCGCGCTCCGAAACAATGCTTCTTTCATTTCGCGTATTCTAGCTTGTTTTACGAGTTCGCAGTAATTTAAAGAGATTGCTCATAAAGTATTTTTATCTCAAATATTCTACAAAGGAGTCAAGTCGCAGGGGAGAAGGGTGCCCGGCAAGTGAGGATACGGAGCAGTTGAAATGTGAACAATTGCTTATTGTAAATCGAACGTAAAATAAATGGAGTTTTCCAATGCGATAGCAGCGATATATTTGCACACTGGGACCAATGCAATAAAATGTCCCAAAGCGATAATAATAATAATAATAATAATAATAATAATAATAATAATGGTGGTGGGATAGGAAATTTTGACTTCATGTGCGTTTTTAAGGTATTTGGTTTAAATAATTCCACAGCTCAGATGTTAATTCGGTAGCCCTGGAAACTATCGTACCGTGAAAAAAAATGTCCCATGGAAGCCAAGCGAAGTCAAAGCAAGGTCACATCCCAAACTTTATGGGGCTTATAGTCCGGGCTACCTGGCCATTACGTTTGACACTCGGAAAAGGCGCTCACTCGTGTTAATATCCACACAAATGAACATCATCTGATTTAAATGTGCCGGAAGGAACTACAGATGCGCTGGTTTACACCGAAGACAGACACAAAATGCTGGAGTAACTCAGCGGGACAGGCGGCATCTCTGGAGTTAAGGCTGAAGAAGGGTCTCGACCCGAAACATCACCTATTCCTTCTCTCCAGAGAAGCTGCCTGTCCCGCTGAGTTACTCCAGCATTTTGTATCTATCGTTAACATTTAAGTGCCTCGCTTTACACGAGATAAGGGTTGAAGGAGTTTAACTTTACGGGACCAGTTTTTATTGAACATCCTGCATAATCCATCATTCTGAAGAAGGGTTCCCGCCCGACACGTCGCCTGCCCATTCCCTCCACAGATGCTGCCTGTCCCGCTGAGTTCTTCCAGCACTCTGGGTTTTGATCAAGATTGCAGCATCTGCAGTCTGTTGTATCTGCAGAATTACTATTGGGTTCGACTTGAGTGAGCCACGCTTTGGGTGCATTGAAAGAAGGCTAAATCCTCATATGTTCTACCACAGAACCTAGGCGCCATTGTTATCCAAGTATTTAAGTTTGTCAACAATTAGCTATTCAAGATTCAAGAGAGTTTATTGTCATGTGTCCCTGATAGGACAATGAAATTCTTGCTTTGCTTCAGCATAACAGAATATAGTAGGCATGACTCTTTGGTTCGGAATTAAGAAAACACTGACATGTTATATGCTAACGTGTTGAATGTTTCTCTTTCTGCAGAGACCATTGATCATAAAATTCTCTACCATTTCAATCTGTCCTCCATCCAAGATTCCGAGCTGATTTTGGCGGCGACTTTTCACTTCTTCACGCAGAAACGTTGGAGAAACAGGCCCGTGGTGTGCAAACGCGCTAAGGACTCCCCGTGTCCCTTGCTCCCGCCTCACAAGGCGCAGCCGGTCCAACTGACCTTCAGAAGACGCTCCCCCGGCTCACCTTCCGGGAAGTTATTGGGAAGCCTGAGTGTGACTCCTCATCGCCGGGGCACCTGGTGCCTGAACGACATCACCCACATTGTAAAGGATGCCAGGCGAGCAGATGGATTAATGGTCACCGCTCAAGTGGATTCTGGAGACAAGCCCCCCAGTCCAACACCATCGAGCAACCTGCCTTACATCTTGGTTTATGCAAACGATTTGGCCATTTCCGAGCCCAACAGCGTCGGGCTCACGTTGCAACGCTACGGACCATTTCCTCCCAGCGAGGAAGAGTCCACGCAGTCTCCCAACGCCTCCAGGGACTCTCGGGTCAGAAGAGAAACCTATTTCTCTTCCCCTTCCCTGGAGAACAACGAGCTGCCGGAGGTGGAGTACGACCGCTACAGCAAGCACGACCTCTGGGGCAATACCTACCGCCCCCTGAAACCCAAGGTGCCCCGAAAGGAGAGGCGGAGGAAGGATCCCGGCCATGGCGACCAACTGGTCAGGTCCCAGGTGCTGAGCTTCGACGAGAAGACCATGCGCAAGGCGAGGAGACGGCAGTGGAACGAACCCAGGACTTGTTCTCGGAGGTACCTGAAAGTGGATTTCGCCGACATTGGTTGGAGCGAATGGATTATATCCCCCAAGTCCTTCGACGCCTTTTATTGCGCTGGGGCTTGTGTATTCCCAATGCCCAAGGTAAGATAACTTGCTCCTGGTAGAATTACGTGCGAAATCACCTGGGGTCTATGTGCAATCTGGTTCCAATTAACTTCTGCTGAAACACCCCGAGTTCCTCAAAGCCTCCAAAAGGTTAATTCGAGGGTCCCATCCACACAACGCTCACTGTTCCTTTCTTTAGCTCGTCATAAAGACCCAGTGATTTTACGGTGCCAAATAACACATAACGAGATGGATAACATCCGTACACACATTTCTGCACTTTCAAAGTTATTTTGACATGCATTTAAGCTGAAATACTGAGGAAATTACGTACGTCTTTAACAGATCGCGCCATGCCTAATGAAATGCGGACTCCTACCAGTCTAAGAAAAACACTGAGGTCTTTATATTATATTCTCGGCCTCGCTTCTACCTCTGAGCTCCAATTTTAAGAAATATCTGCGGAGATTTCCCCACTGTAAATTATGGAAGAAAGACCACGTATGATCTAAATAAACGACTCATTATATACGAAACAGCTGAATATACATTTTTCTTTTCCAATTGTATATTCATTCAGGGGGTATGGTGGGGAAGATCCGCTATTAAAGCGAAGATTTAAAAAGAAAACTGCAGTTTTCATTTCTGGCCCCACTGGGGTAGTGAGGATGCCTGTGTGAGCTTATAATTCTCACACGGTATCATTTAACAATATTACATGTACAGGAATCTGCTGGCGGGTTAGATATGGTCCATCTGAGGTGGATCTGCTTTCTTGAGGGTTGGTGTGAGAATGGCCTCACTACAGGTGATAAAAGAGGTCATGCCAAGTGCATTAAGGGCACGCTGGAGATCAGAGAAGTGGATGGTGAATTAACTGACTGGAAGACAACAAGCGAGGGATTTGTATCACTGTCCACAGAGAATAATACCCAATAAAGCCCACCTCTCCACAGGGTCCCCATTGCGCTCCCTGAATCATCAAAGACTATTACAGGCACTGCAGATAAAACCAGGCTCTGTCAGGAAGGACTTTTCCCATTAATCATGTGTATCGGAGTCCTCCTGAGGCAGTTTAGTATTATGTCCATAGGCACAATAGCACAATTGATAAAGACACCATTTGCAGTGAATTGCTATGTATTTGGTGTCCACACTAAAACTGAACAGAAAGGAATGCAAAGGGAAGTCCATTCAGGCTGTCATGCCTGCTTCAGTTCATTATTTCCCAGTTTATTACCCATGTGTGTTGCATTAAAAGGCCCTCTTGTATTTACTGCTTGCCTCACCAGTTGATCAAGCATGTCCTCTGCTGTTCCTTGCCCGACCTGCCCCTTAGTGATATAGGTTCATGAGTATTTCAATCTCCACACCATCATACCATTTTGTTGGTGGCTCCCGGAATGTACGAAGCAATGGCAGCTCCAATTAACGAAGGAAAATGAATTAGAGAATAATTATATTCAGCATGGATAATGTGATATGCTGATGGAAACTGTAATCAACAAAATGTGTGGCAGGATGAGTGTATAAAACCCATATAGTTGGACTCATTCAGATTTCATATAAGGAAGAATGGGGTAGGGGGCAGTAGTTCCCATGTTAATGCCACCACTCCCCCCCCCCCCCCCCCTTCTCACTCACGATCTCCCAATATATATTAAGGGCCTGTGTCTTTGCACATGTAGGTGTAATTTGTGTACATTTCTCACGCCCCTCCAGAGGTGGTCACATTTAAGTATCGGCACTAGGCCCTGGTTTAAAAAGCACCTAAAGGAACCAAATCGATTATTTTTGGTTATCTACTATTTGCAGTCTCATTTTATTTTTAAAAGCAGCTGTAACATTGAAAGCAGACGGCACAAAGAAAAGTCAAATCTATGAATTAAAATTTAGCCGCAATGGGAAACTTTTGCGGAATCTGGCACAAAAAGCAGAAAGGTTCCATGTCTTAATTTGTCTTTGCAGATTTGTCTCCCAGCTTTTGAAAGACATAAAACACTTATACTCCCTGAGACTTTGGTACGATACAAATCCTGCAGGACAACGACCGAGGAGCTCTTTCTCAGCAAATAATGTTTTCTAAGGAAGAAAC
Source organism: Malacoraja senta (assembly GCA_038087875.1). NCBI lineage: Eukaryota > Metazoa > Chordata > Chondrichthyes > Rajiformes > Rajidae > Malacoraja > Malacoraja senta. The sequence continues at coordinate 6,442,858 of CM075990.1, read as the reverse complement.
CAGCCAGTATTGCCCAGATTGGCCTCAAATAGACTGGCCTCAGGTCAAGTCTGATGAAGGGTCCTGACCCGAAACATCACCTATTCCTTCTCTCCAGAGATGCTGCCTGACCCGCTGAGTTACTCCAGCATTTTGTGTCTATCTCTGGCCTCAGAATGGTTGGCTCCTAACAATCCTTGAATGTTACCCAGCAAGTAGCTTTAACCCACTCCACCTAAAAGTGCAGCAACTCTAGAGGTGGTTCAACACCAACTTCTTAGTACAACTGAGAACCAGCAATAAACAGCCAGCATTACCAGGAGTGCTGCACAAAAACTAATTAAGTTATCTAAAAAATTGACAGTTTTCTATAAATAATTAGCTGTACAAATATAGTTACCATGCATGTGTATTTGCAAACAAAGTTTCACAGTGTACAGCATACAGAGGAATGGCACCACAGGTATCATGAAAATAATAGACTTAATGCGTTTTATTTATGGCTTGATGCAAGAGTAGGGGTATGTAAGCCCTTCTTGCTGCAGACAAAACTCTTTTATTTTGCAAAGCTGCAAATTAAATATTGAGGCCGCCCATTGCTTTGATTGGATACGGTTGTCTGCATTGTTTCATGGGAATGAGCACAGATGCATAACAAACACAGAATCACAATGGACGAGTTAGGTTAGTCAACGCGTATATCAATCAATTTACATCAAATACAACACAGATTATAATGTAAAAGTATTTTGATTATCCACAACTGCTTCAGAGAAACTTTCTAGTTGTGAAAAATGCATTTGCTCTATAACGGCTTTGGTTAAAGAAAGCAGAGACTTTAGTCATTTTTGTGACAAGCACACTTTTTCTTCATGTGTGCTGATGTAAATGCGCATAAAGCATAATTAATTCCCCAGAATGTCAAATGGTCTAAGTATATAAATGTTTTATTTTCTTTCAAAATGTTTCATATCAATAAACAGAATTTATATCATCCTTCCGCAGCCATTGTTACAGTGGCTGCAAAATATGACTCCCTGTAAAATATTTCATACTCTCTGACAGTTATAGTCGTCTGCACATGAGGATATGTTTTTTTGCTTTTATTGACACTTTCCCATTGTCGATCAGCTGCCAATCTATACTTTTGTTTCAATGTCTCGGTTACAGTTTACAAGCTCTCTCGACTGAAACTTGTAAATGGGATTCTTCAGTCACTGGCTTCTGGAAAACCTCTAAAATAAATTTTAATATTTGTCATTCTATTTTACTACTGGAAAATAACTCAACAATTTTAATTCCAGCCAAATTTCAAAATGGTTACATTTCTAGTGACAGTAATTCCTAGCAGCCTTATCCTGGTTGGAACTAATTGTTGAACATACTAAGATTCATAGAAAAGGTCCAACTGCAATTTCTAAACACTCTCTAAAGATTTTCTAACGATCTGTGTCAAGCATTGATCAGTTGGATAAATGTTATTCTATCGAATCGAGACTGTCTGTTGCACAAGGGGATTGTGAATTTGAAACTCACAGACTCGAATCATAAATCAATCTTAGCCCAGTAACTATGCGCAGGGAATTTGAGCAATTGATGATTTTATTGTCCATTTTGTCACAGGTGGTTCGACCCTCCAATCATGCAACAATCCAGAGCATTGTCAAGGCTGTTGGGATTATCCCTGGAATTCCGGAGCCCTGCTGTGTACCCGACAAAATGAATGCTTTGAGTGTGCTCTTCTTTGACGAAAACAAAAATGTGGTGTTGAAGGTGTATCCAAACATGTCAGTGGAAACCTGCGCTTGCAGATAGAAACACAAAGATATTAAAAGGAACTGCTAAATACAGCAAGCTGTATTGCTGTGTAATAAGTAAAAGCTGCATTGTGTCTCTTTCAAACCAAGAACTTGATACCAGTTTCTGTCCCCTTTCCGCCTGCAGACATCAACATGCTCATTTCTGGCGTTGAGTAGCGAAGTGTATTTGGGGTTAACACCAGATGTCAATATGTAGAGAACACAGAAAACCCAAGCATTCTGTTACAGCATGTAAATGCATCCATCATCAGATAAAACAATGTTTGCTCTTCCACAATATTCCCTAAATCTGAAGGTTACAGGACAGATTGTGGTACCTAGTTCTCTTGTGCTCTTATATGTAAATTAATAATAATATCAGCAATGGCAGTCTATTTAAGTGTAGATTATACTATATTCCTGATCTTGGTGTATTGTGTGTGCGTTCAAATCTTTATTCGTCTTTTCACTTATTTAATATTTGTATTCCTGGTAGCAAAGGAGTTTGTGCTTTTTTTTTTAAAAGAGCAAAAGCAGTTAAATAATTGTAGGGCAGCTGCCAGAAGCACATTGCTTTCACATCTTAAACCCCGCAAACTAAAACAATGACGGAGAAGGGAAAAACTTTTGATTTTATGATAATCAAAAGTAAGTTGCGATTTGCTGCCAACTTTTTGTAAATTGTAAAGAGAACATTAATTGCAAAATAGATCAATTTAACTTAACATATATCTGATATATTGCAGGCAATGTAAAATTTCCTAAGCCCGGAAGTATGTTACTAATTTTAATATCCTCAAAGTTAAAACTAATGAAACAATTGAAGGACAATGCTGAAGAATTATTTAGACAATCTTCTATGAAGGTATTAAAGTTTATGCATTTTGTCTGGATATGTTCACATTCTAACTTCAATGTCATGTAAAAAAACACAAATGCTTCCTACCCGAATGTGATATTCAAAGGTAAAATATTCACAAATGTGTTTTTGGTAATGCATCTGTTCCTAAAAGTACCCAGTGCCCAGAGCTTGCATTTCATAATCTACAGTGTATGTTCAAAGTACTTGAGAAATTAAAAGTGGTATTGATATGAAATTGCATTTTGTCAAGAAATTATTAAACAAAGCTACTCGAACATTCTGAAAATGTTCCTCCAATTAAAATCTCTTTTTATTTTTAGGTATTCTGTGTACTCTTACTGGGCCTATGTTTCCTTCTCAGATAACGTGCACATTGGCCAAATTTTAATCCTCTGCCAATGTCTCTCTTCAGCTTATCCACAGACCTGTTATCGGGTCAACTTGGTCTGTTTATTAGTAGCTGCCCCTTTTATTTGATTGCGAGATTTGCTGTTAGGTTACTCTCCACTGCACCATGCTATGGATACATGTATGGAAAGATCAGAGTTGCACTGTTTTATAAGATGGACACTTTGGTGCATATCTTAAACAACATTTGTTTTATGGCCATTGGTCTTTGTTGGTGGAAATCCAGCATTTTCTTCAGTGTTCAGAGTTTGCTCGCTGGCAGTCAAAGTTGCCGTGTTACTCCTGTTCCCCTTCCACTTGAAACTTTCAACATAGTTAAAGCTGCACCACAGTCTTTGAGAAAGAACAGATCTAACATCGCGATTACAAAGTCAGCAGTCATTGTGCAAGCGATTCTAGTGAGAATTTATTATGAAGCTTTTTATTTGGTGCTGTTACGCTGTGGGAAGTGTAATGACTTCAGTACTTTTGAAACATATCCCTCACGGGCCTTCTCTGACTATTTGCCTTTGCTTGGCACATGATTTATTTCATGCATGGCTTAAATAAACCCGTGCAATTCTGGCGTTATGTTTCTTACTAATTCTGTAATAAATTTGCTCAGAGTTCTATTTATATAAAGCCCTCTTGTTTTTTTTATTTAAACTTGGACCACTTAATTGATCTTTTTTGGAATCTGGACTCGTGCTAATCTTAGAATCAAATGAGCGCAGTTGAAACCGGTACTTTCACAGGCCAGTTGTGCTGTAATTCCTCCACAGCTAGAAATTACCCTTGGCCCTGGTGTTTCATTGTGTAGCAGATAACTCCAACCTCTTAAACATTTAAGGTTGGAAATTTTGTTAGCAATCCAAGTCATATTTCAAGCCACAGTGTATCAGCCTAACTCTGTGCTGTCTGCCTGCAAGCACCAATCACACCTATTGTTTCCATTAAACACCAGTTCCATTTCACTGCGTGAAACATGCAATCTTTCCCTTTTTACCTGTAGTCAGTAAATTGTAAAGGCGGAAAAGTTCAATGCGCTGATTTTGAATAGCTTCCAGAGCTAAGAGGCAGGACAGGTGAGGGCAATCTGGAGATGTGTTGATCACGCTGAACTTCATAGATCAGTTTTAGTTTTTAGTTTTAGAGATACATCGTGGAAACAGGCTGTTTGGCCCACTGTGCCATTTGAACCAGTAAATACCCGATCACAAATTCTATCCTACATACTGGGAGACAATTTACAGAATCCAATTAACCCACAAACTTGCACATCTTTGGAATGTGAGCTGAAACCAGAGCACCCGGAAAAAACCCCCACAGTTACAGGGAGAACATACAAACTCCATACAGACCGCACCCATTGTCAGGATCCAAGCTGGGGCTGGGTCTCTGGTGCTGTAAGGCAGCAACACTACCACTGTGCCACTGTGTCGCACTGGTCCCAAACTCTGTTGTTCAAAACTTCTCGGTATACATCTGACATCTAGATAGTCCAAATGTATCTATTCTATCTAAAATTAGGCTTTCAATATATATGTTTTAAGAAGGAACTGCAGATGCTGGAAAATCGAAGGTAGACAAAAGTGCTGGAGAAACTCAGCGGGTGAGGCAGCATCTATAGAGCGAAGGAAATAGGCAACGTTTCGGGTTTGCTCTCCTGAGTTTGCCCTGATTCGAACTCGGAGATTTACGGTAATGGTCGCTCGTCGGTACTCGGGCTCTCGTTGACATTTTTTAACGTTGAAAAATCTTCACGAGTCTTCCCGAGCTTACCTGCCATTAGTGTGTCTTCCTGAGTACCTGCCGTTAGCGTTACAAGCCGCTAAGAGACGTCCCCGAGCTCCGACATACTCGCTACGTTTATTCTCCGCGCTTACCACAAGTTTGATTTTTTTTTAAACTCGGGAGACCTCTTGAATGAACTCACATCGTGGGACAGGGCCATGACTTCGAGTGCCGTCCATGTGGAGTTTGCACGTGATCGCTGTGACCATGTGGGCTTTCCCCAGGTGCATTACTTTCATGGCCAAAAAAGACAGACAGGTTGGTAGGATACGGCATGGTGACACAGCAGTAGAGTTGCTGCCTTACAGTACTTACAGCGCCAGGGACCCGGGTTCGATCCTGACTACGTGTGCTGTCTGTTTGGAGTTTGTACGTTCTCCCCGTGACCTGCGTGGGTTTTCTCCGAGATCTTCAGTTTCCTCCCACATTCCAAAGATGTACAGGTCTGGAGATTAATTGGCATGGTATAAGTGTAAAATTGTCCCTAGGGCATGGAAGATAATGTTAATGTGCGGGGATCGCTGGTCAGCGCGGACTCGGTAGGGCGAAAGGCCTGTTTCCGTGCTGTATCCCTAAACTAAACTAAACTAAATTGGCAGCTAGTTGTCCCTATTGTGTAGATAAGTTACCGATTGTAGAAGGAAGTTAGAACATAGAACATAGAACAGTACAGCAGAGGAACAGGCCCTTCGGCCCACAATGTCTGCGCTGAACATGATGCCAAGACCATCTCTTATCTACCTGTGTATAATCCATTTCCCTGCAGTCCCTGCATATCCATGTGCGTATCCAAAAGCCTCTCAAACGCCACTGCCTCAACCACCGACCCAGGCAACGCCTTCCAGGCACTCAACAGCCTATGCATAAAAAAAAGTTGCCGCGCACATCATCGTTAAACTTTGCCCTTAAAGCTATGCCCACTGGTATTTGTGGAAAAATGGTTCTGACTCTCTACCCTATCTATGCCTCGCAGAATTGTATATACCACAATCAGGTCACCTTGCAGCATCCAGTGTTCCAGAGAAGAAACAGAGTTCCGGAGTGTTGTATTGAGTGATTATATCTCTAAATTTTCACTTTCAGGGGTTGTGGGGGAAGGCAGTGGTGTAATGGGGGAGGGGGGGGGGGGGGGAGGGGGGAGTTGATGAGAACGTTGATGAGCATAGTCTCCTGGACTGAAATAGTCTCTCACAATTTTATCAGGAAATATGATATCCAGGATAGCAAATGTCTAAAGAGGTTTAATGCCAAGCTTTTTCTGGACACAGTCAGTATTTCCCACAACATGGCAAAACAGGAAAAGCCATTTACGCAATATCAAATAGAAATATAATATTCTCTTATTTTCATTTCTGTGACAGTTTTACAAGCAAACATATAGTATCTTAATTGGCTGTATAAAACAAGACCTGTCATCCTGTGTGCTGGACCCCACCGGCACTGAGCACCTGTTTCCGTCTTTTTATTAAACATCTTCTTCAGAAAGCAGGTTCTTACTAAAACGTTACCATGGCCACCACTGATTAGTTCGAATTAATCGCGTCATGTCAACTAGAATGGTGCGAAGAATCACAAAGAATTACAGATCATGCACCACCAATGAATTTAAAGCAATTTCTCCCAGCCCTGTTGTCTTGCAGGTTTAACATGAAGTAGGGATTTTTCATGTAAGTCACATCCCAATGGAGACGCAATCATATCCAAACGTGAATCAGGCTGCATCGCTTCTTTAGAAACTGATTAGTGTACTTGCCCATGGACAAGATCAGAGCCTCCCTCTAAATTGCTGCTTTCACAATGATTGCTGCATTGGCCACATGGTCATCCTGCTATAGGAAAGATGTTGTCAAGCTGCAAAGGGTGCAGAGAAGATTTACGAGCTGACTGAGGGGGTAGTGGAGGTGGTAGTGGAGACATTTGGAAGACACTCGGACGGGCACATTGAATGGTGTGAGCTGGGCAAGGGCAGGTTGGATTGGCTCAGTTGGGCAGCTTGGTCAGCATGGACGTTGGGCCAAAGGATCTGTTTCCTTGGCATGGAACTCAAGACTTAATGGCTCCAGGCTTCTTGGTCAAGTTGGACCAAAGGGTTTGGTTCTTCGCTGTATAAGTAATGACTCAGAATACATAGCCAACAGCAGGACAGGAACTCAGGCATTCAGTGGTGATGTTGGAAATGATATGAAATGTCTACTACAATAGAATATTCACCAGGGATAGAGGGAATAAAATGGTAGTAAAGAGCAAGCTGTATCAACAGTACTAAACCGACTACCGCCACCAGGACAACAGGCCTTTATGGTCTAGTTAAGACTCTAACAATTTTTTTAACATTTCAGATTTGAAGGTACAAGATGGCACCTAAAATGTGACAACTCGTATACGGACTTAGTGTGGTCTGCTATCTTACACTCTCGTACTTATTCTGATTACGCCTAATGTATAGCAGGATTGTCACTGAGCTGTATGCAAAAGAAGTTTAGTTTAGTTTATAGATACAGCGCGGAAACAGGCCCTTCGGCCCACCGAGTTCACGCCGACCGGCGATCCCCGCATATTAACACTATCCTACACTAGGGACACTGTTGCATATGTACCTAAGCCAATTAACCTACAAACCTGTACGTCTTTGGAATGTGGGAGGAAACAGAAGATCTTGGAAAAAACCCATGCGGTCACGGGGAGAACGTATAAACTCCGTACAGACAGCACCTGTAGTCAGGATCGAACTCGGGTCTCTAGTGCTGTAAGCAGTCAGGCAGCAACTCTACCACTGTGCTGCCCATTGTATGAGCTACACATGACAATAAAGTACCATTGAAACATTGGGCCATTAAAATCCTCTCAGCAGTGACTCTCAGTCATGTAACAGATTAGGAACAGAACTGTAAATCTGTTAGGTCCATCAAACATGTCAGAGACATTGAGCTCAGCTGCAGTTTGGTATATTACGTGTGATGTGAACATGCAGGGAGATTTCAGCACTTTTTCCTGTCCTGTAATTTTTTTGCTCTGTTCCTCTGTCCTGTCTACTGCAACACAAAGAAACGTCTTAGCCAATGGTTTCTGATGAGAGACTAATTTGGAAAATGTAGTCAAATCTCAGGTTACAAAATAAACGGGATGTCTCAGAAGAGGTGCCTATCTCCCTTAACTACCTCCCGGGGACATATCAGTTACTCACTAATCACTTCCCCAAAGAGTGGCCTGAAATATTGAAAACCGGAGCTGGTTAATTCAGCTGCATTCTGCTAATTGGGAAAGACAAAACTGATATTTAGCTGCCTCGCTCTTTATGCAGTACTGTGAATGTGCAAAGGGGCCTCAACTACATGAGTCACCGGCTCAGGTGCCCCTCAGGCTGATAACTTCCTTTCCCAATCAACTGGCTCTTCAGAATTTTCTTTTTGCAATGGATCCTGATGGAGATAATTTAATTTCCTTCAGGATCCAGTTTTAAATTCAGTTTGAGGGTACAATGTTCAGATCTTACTGCAAAGAAAAATTAAGTGATTTGGCTGCTTAAGCCTTATTACAACAGATCTGAACAGGTCTTTTCCCCATCTTCAGCGTCCACTATAGAAGAAGTAATCTTCTTCACCCCTAATTCTGTCAATTGACGACAGCCTTGTGAAGCTTGGTTAGTTAAGTTTAGTTTTGTTTAATTTAGTTTAGTTTAGTTTAGAGATACAGCATAGAAACATGCTCTTCACCCCACTGAGCTGACCATTAATCTTGTTTATTTTTTACTGGTTCTGACGAAGGATCTCAGACTTGAAACATAAATTCAGTTCCTCATTCCACAAATTCTTCCAGACTTGCTGAGTGTTTCTAACACTTTCTGATCTTATTTCAGGTTTCCAGCATCTACAGTTTTATTTTATTTTCATTGCTTCTCTTTCTCCCTAACACACTTACCACATGGAGGCGACATAGGCAAAAGGTTTGTAGGGTGCCCTGGGTCATCATAGGTTCTCACAGCTGTTAATGAGGTACCTGGTTAACTGATTATTAATGGCAGTGAAATAGAGGAGAGAGAGAGAAAGTAGATAACTTGAGTTATTTTGTGTTATCTCCCCTAACAAACCTCGTTAATCCAAGAACTAGGTTACTGTAACCCTGACTGGATCTTGTCCAGCCTAATAGAGATTTCCTTTGTCCTATCTATTTCTTGCCCATCCTCTCACAGAGAGTCAGACAGCATGGAAACAAGATCTTTGGCTCAACTTGCCCATCTCAACCAAAATGCCCCATGCCAACCAAGATACTCCGATAGCACTTTTGCAGACAATCCTGTCCTTTTTTTCCCTTTTTTCTTCATTCTTGTGAAGGGACTTCATCCTGAAAATTGTTAGCTGTTTCTCTCACTGCAGATGCTGCCTGACCTGCAGAGAAATTATCTTTCTTTCGTTGTTTCAATTTAAACTTCTGATCACAAGGAACAAACCTGACCATGGCCTCCCCCATTCCTTCCCTTCTGTAAAATACTCCAGGATCTCCGCAATCTTTCATTTTCTGACCTCTTAGTCAGTCCCCGTTTTTAACCATCTATCAAGATCAGCTTTACGCTCTGATTCCTTCAGCCAATTTCCCCCAGTAAATATCTCCTCCATCCCCACTTATTCTTCTTTCATAATGTTCCTTGAAACATCTCTTGAACCAAGACTTTGCTCTGATACCTCCTTATGTGGCTCACTGTTCAACTGTGAAGTTATCGGATACACCGTCACTGACAAAATCCCTCCCCACCCCTCAGATTAAATCCATACCGTCAAATGGTGCAACCACAGCCAGAAAATGTGTCAATGTTCACATTTACTCTGGCAGTCTCAGCTGAGGTCATCCTTTCTCCTTAAATATAGATGACTGCTCAATTCTGCAGAATATTCTTCGATTGCTGGTTGTAATTGTATGCTCCTAAATGGGATGGGGATTATAATTGAATGGGGTTTGTTTAGAATATCATTTAGTATTCTGATAACAAAAGGCCACAAATAAAATTACAATCTTAAATTCTTACAAAATTAAAATTCAAGTGTTTCTAAATCCACTTGAATCTGGTAGTATTCTTGACAGTTTATTCTTTACACATATCTAACACATGATGTTTTGAACTGAAGAAGGGTCTGGACCTGAAACGTCATCCATTCCTTCTCTCTAGAGATGCTGCCTGTCCCGCTGAGTTACTGCAGCATTTTGTGTCTATCTTCGGAGTAAATCTGCATCTGCAGTTTTTTCCTACACATGCTAAAGAGGGTAGTCGAAGCAGGCACTATACAACATTTCAACGACATTTGGACAGGCACATGGGTATGAAAGGTTTAGAGGGATATGGACAGGTGCAGGCAGGTGGGGCCAGTGAAAATGGGGCATCTGCGTTGGAATTAGCGAGTTTAGTTTAGTTTAGTTTGGAGATACAGTGCAGAAACAGGCCCTTTGACCCACCAAGTCCACGTCAACCACCAATCCCTCCACACATTAGCACTATCCTACACAATAGGGATAATTTACAATTTTTACCGAAGCCAATTAACCTACAAACCTGTAATCTTTGGAATGTGGGAGGAAACTGGAGTACCCAGAGAAAACCTATGTGGTGATGTGCCAGAGACTGGGTTCGATCATGACTACTGTGCTGACTGGATGAAGTTTGTACGTTCTCACTGTGACCGCGTGGATATTATCTGGATGCTCCGGTTTCTTCCCACACGCCAAGGGCGTACAGGTTTGAACGGTTTTAAATCTCCTTTGACAATACATCCCCATAACTTAACCGTGATAGAAATTGCACTGGATTCTGGTTATACCAGGTATCTCTTGGAATACGAGAAAGAAGAGTTAGCCTTAAGTATTCACTATAGTATCTGCCTTTATGTTGCTATCCTTTCAGAACAATGTCTGATCTTTCTGGTCTAATTCTTAGGTATTCTTAGATCCATAGAGTGAATGATTGGCTGACAATAGACAATAGACAATAGACAATAGGTGCTGGAGTAGGCCATTTGGCCCTTCGAGCCAGCACCACCATTCAATGTGATCATGGCTGATCATCCACAATCAGTACCCCGTTCCTGCCTTCTCCCCATATCCTGACTCCGCTATTTTTAAGAGCCCTATCTAGCTCTCTCTTGAAAGCATCCAGAGAACCTGCCTCCACCGCCCTCTGAGGCAGAGAATTCCACAGACTCACCACTCTATGTGAGAAAAAGTGTTTCCTCGTCTCCGTTCTAAATGGCTTACTCCTTATTCTTAAACTGTGGCCCCTGGTTCTGGACTCACCCAACATCGGGAACATGTTTCCTGCCTCTAGTGTGTCCAAGCCCTTAACAATCTTAAATATTTCAATGAGATACCCTCTCATCCTTCTAAACTCCAGAGTGTACAAGCCCAGCTGCTCCATTCTCTCAGCATATGACAGTCCCGCCATCCCGGGAATTAACCTTGTAACCTATGCTGCACTCCCTCATGTCCTTCCTCAAATTAGGGGACCAAAACTGCACACAATACTCCAGGCTGGTTCTTTCTTCTGCCTTCTTGATAATATTTTCAAATATTCCTCCCTTCTCTTTTATACCAAGAGGTCACAGAGTCATAGAGTGATACAGTGTGGAAACAGGCCCTTCAGCCCACCTTGCCCACTCCAGCCAACAGCTACACTGGTCCCACCTGCCTGTGCTTGGTCCATATCCCTCCAAACCTGTCCTATCCATGTACCTGTCTAACTATTTCTTAAACTTTGGGATAGTCCCAGCCTCAACTACCTCCTCTGGCAGCTTGTTCCATACACCCACCACCCTTTGTGTGAAAAAGTTATCCCTCAAATTTCTATTCAATCTTTTCCCCCCACAATAGGTGCCACAATAGGAATAAAAACTCAGATGTTTCTTATGAACTGTAACAAAAACCTTATGGGTGAAGGGCCATAAGAAGCTAAAAGTTATTTTGGCAAATATAAACAGTGACCGACAGTAATCCCAGTCAGTTCAGCAACAAAAGATTTCTGGTTCATATTCAAAACAAAAACAGATATCAACGTACATTAATTAAAACTGTAAGCTTATGTACACATCATTTTATATTCTTGCCATACAATGAGTTCCTTCAGCATCTGATCCTCTATCGTACAAAAGTAAATGATCTAGGTTTGAAAGCTCCACAATGGGAGAAGTCATCGTGTCTGTGACTTGCTTCAATCTGACGGCATTCATACAGGAAATGTTCACATTTAAGGTTAATTCCATTCTCAAATTTCAAAAAGATACAAATTTCTCCATGGCCCAGTGTGCAATCGATTCAGTATCTTCTGACTTCAGTTAACATTCTGTCAGCTTCTATTTTTTTCTTCCTCAGTATGTTAATCCACATTATAGATTTTCTGATATCACTTCACCTCAAATACTAGGGGCTCAAAAAGACGTTCTCAGCTTCCAATACCTCCTCACTGGACATCAAAGTTACTTACTTGTTTACTGCCTATTATGCCTCCTGGCATGTAGGGCAGCAACGAAGGTCCTCCACGCCTTGTTGATTCCTTCAGTTGCTGTTTCTGTAACATATTTGTTTTACGAGACATGGTTGTTAGCCCTGTGCTCAACCCACAACCTGGAGGACCAGTGGATCGCTCTTTGTCTCGCCTCTACCCTTCGACCTGTCCAGCATGGGAGACCCTAACAGGAGACGAATCTCCTGCTGGCATAGCTCTAGGGGTTACTAGAGTCTTTGTATATGGACCAGTCATCAAAACAGTTCAACTGTTTGGTCTGACCAGCATTGTTCAACTTACTGTATGGGATCCTCGGTCTTCAGTTTCTGCTTGAAGGCAGGGATTAGAAGCACAGCCAGGTGGTCAGATTTACCAAAATGCATTCAAGGGATGAAGTGCTAAGCGAACTCTATCCTATTGCTTAAATAGTCATTTGCAAAAAACAACTTGCAATAAACTAATTCAAGTGTCCAGATGGATCAAATGTCTAACCTTCTTCTTCTTAGCCCCCTTCGGTCATGGCTGACCATGGGTGTCTCCAGGGTGCTGTTCCCTATATGGAGGACGCCTGTGCGTGACTTTGTTTAACGTGGGGAGACTGGTGCATAGACAGCCACCCCACGGGCCTGGATTGATCTGGGTCAGGATCCAGTGGCATGGAGTCCAATGTCTAACCAATGAATGGATTAAAGAAATGTGCAGAGTTACTCTGCAGCAGCAGATTAAAGTAGTCATTCCAATTGTTGCATGGCAATAATCTACATTCCTTTAACAAAACCTAATGTATGAACGCTGATGACATTTTAAGGATGTGTGCATGCTTTATGCTAAATACATTTCAAAAAATTGCCTTATCTACTTAAGGGTTATAACAAATATTCCGGTCTGCTTTGTGTTGTCAAGGAGGATTTCTGGATGATTAAAGCAAAAGGCATGTGTCCATGTTCCATTCCACATAAGGCCTAAACAAATGTTTTGACCATAAAAAGGCTTCAGTTGTGGAAGTCCTCAATTGATTTCTACTCTCTATAACTTCCAATATAAATATCTGAAATTATTAATAGAAAGTGATTGTGGAAAAATATAGTGCATATTTTTCATTGCTGTTGTTCAAATTAATATCCATAAAATCCAGCATTGTGTAGTGGGTTATAATTACATTTTTGTATTAGATCTTCAAATCCTTCATTTATCTCCAGTAACATGAGTATCGTTGTACTAAAAGTCCAAATAAGTTATTTTACCACAATGGTTTTTTTTGCACAAGTAATTCACACTGTATTTTGATTACCCATAGAATGTCTATTCTGAGACAAGCGATAAGGAGGAGGTGATATTCCGTGGGAGTGAATTAGAGTTAGTGCAAAGACTCTTAATGGCATTTTATCATTTATAATATGACTCTGAATAAAGAGTCTGAATGGCTTTTATCATTTATAATATGCCTTGTCTGATATGTATATCCATTACAGTTAAAGGGAGTGTAAGGCCAAACACTTAATATGGGACTGTTGAGAAGCCCCCTGTTTTGCCACCCACTTACGTTTATTTTTTCACTCAACGAACTGATATAACTTCTTTTGGCTGCTCTTTACTGTATGTGAATGTATGTTGGTAGATGGAATAATAGCTGTTAAATTAACACGCCGAGCAATATCAAGCGAGCATAACAACAGATGTAGCCAGTGCATCTAACTCGCTTTATAACTATTGTTGCTCAAACTTTAAAAAGCTGATTCTGATATGTTACATTTTTATCTTTAGTAACACTTCAGTTGCAATATATCAAAACGAAATCCATGTTGATTTCCTCGTTACTTGTAATTCATTAGTAAGTCTGTGGGACTTTTTTCTGCCAACTACCCTTGATGATAACGCCGTAAACGGAAGGCAGCGCCGCTTCCACTTTCTCTGTCATTCTACTTAAGCCAATGGTGGGAAAACACTTTTGACACAAAGCAGGCGGCATGCTGCAGAGGCCGTCAAAAATTGTATTGACTAACTGATAATTTGAGAATAAGGTTAAGACTATAATTAAATCCTGATTAGTTGGGGCCCTTTTTGTTCAGCATCCAAGGCTTTGAAAACGGTTTGACTTGACTCTTGCCCACTCAATAAACTGGTTTACAAATACTGTGCACTGTGCGGATGCAGAAACAATTTGCGGTCTTGAAGGCAGTGGTCTGTTGAAAGTTCTTGTGATGTTTGCAGAGAATTGGCAGCGATGTAGTGGAAGTAATTAGAGACTGACCCCAGAGCCCAGATTCCAACTGGCCGGGGTGTACATTGTGCTTCCCATTAGTCCAATGTAGTCGTCAACTGTTTACAGAATCTTCATTAACTAAGAGGGTTGCGAGATAAGGGAAACTCAAGCGGGCCATCAATGGCCAAGATAAGACGGTCCATCTGAGCGATGATATTGGTGGAAAGAGAGCAGAGCATAGCGCGCAAGCCAGGCAGAACCGATGTGTTGAAGAAGTCACGCTCGCCTCCATTCCTCTTCAGTTCACGGCTAGATATTAACACGGGAATCGAAGGCCGCCGTGAGGAGCAGGAGCAATGACTTGTGTTGCCTGTCTCGCAATCACATTCGCCTTCAGTTTCCTACTTCAAGTCGCAATGTGCAAGCCGCTGAGCAGTTGGGACCAGGAAACCCACGAGGATGGATTGGAGCATTACGAAGACGAAGTCTTCCCAGAGGACCACTCTGGCTTCGATTTCGACGTGTTCTTGGAAAGCGTGAAGGACGAGTTCTTCCGGAGTGTAAACCTGTCCGAGATTCCTTCGCAAGACCCGCTGGAAGCGGAACCTCCGCAGTTCATGGTCGACCTGTACAACAAGTTCGCCAGCGACAGCTCTTCCATGCCCTCGTCCAACATTGTCAGGAGCTTCAGAAACGAAGGTAAATAGATCGCATGTCCACACCTTCCAATCTCCGACTGAAGCCTTGTGTCTATCTTCGGTTTACACCAGCATCTGCAGTTCCTTCCTACACATCTTGCGCCTAGTTCTTCATTCTTCGCTTTCAATGTTACAGTTACAGTTTAGTTTTTTGTCACGTGTACCGAGGTACAGTGTTGCCTGCTATCCAGTCAGCAGAAAGACAATCGAGCCATCCACATTATACATAGCCACGGTAAGGGAACAACGTGTGGTGCAAGGCAACGTCCGATCAAGGTTAGTCTGAGAGTCACCAATGAGGTAGATAGTAGTTCAGCACTGCTCTCAGGTTGTGGTAGGATGATTCAGTTGCCCGATAACAGCTGGGAAGAAACCCATATCAGATTTTTGGTCAATTCTATCTCTGAAATGTGCAACCAAATACCTAAATGTCATGGTTCCACCGGGAGAGATGCAAAGGCGAACCGGCAAGTTGAAGGAGCAAAAGGGATTGGTTTGGATGAATAATTTTGCTTGTAAACTTTGTTCAAAATCTACTGCATTCACCTGCGCTAACCCCTTACTCCCGAGAATACCTGAACAAACACTGCATGTGAGTCAAGAGACTTTGAATATATCTGATGTTGAGGGGCGCGGTGTAACTTTTAATTGGGGGGGGGGCGGTTTTGAGGTAATAAATAAATCTAACAGTTGCTAGACACAATATTCTGGAGTAACTCAGGGGGACAGGCAGCATCTCTGGAGAAAAGGAATAGGTGACGTTTCGGGTCCCGTGTCTTCTTAAGACTGATCGCCAGGGGAGAGGGAAACGAGATATATAGAAGTTACATAGAACAAATGAATGAGAGATATGCAAAATGCAACGATGATCAAGGAAAGGTAGAGCCCACAGTGGTCTATTGTTGGCTGTGGGATAGGTGATAATGAATTACGCTGACAGTGAAACTCAACAGGACGACAGTGCAAATAGTAGGACGAATAGGATGGGGGAGGGTAGGAGAGAGGGGGGATGCAGGGGTTGAATTGAGAGCAACCAATATTCATGCCGCTGAGTTGTATCTAACAGTTGCTCTCTCTGTCTGTATCCCCCAGATACAACAACGGTGCTCCCGTTGGGAGAACTCGGGGCGAGGAGGCACATTTTAGTCTTTAACCTGACCATCCCTCGGCATGAAGTGATCGTGGCGGCCGAGTTGAGACTCTACGCCTTCGTTGGAAGGGACAGGATGCTATACGAAGGAGTGAACAGGATAGTCCGGGTTCACGACTTGGAGGAGCCGGGAGAGAACTCGCTGGAGCTTTCCCTGTCTCTACTGGTCTCCAAACAGATCGCCGGAGAGGACAGCGGTTGGGAAACCTTTGATGTGACCGACGCCGTCAGACGGTGGGTGAGATCCAACCGGACAACCCACAAGCTTGAAGTTCACATCGAAAGCGCCGAGGAGGGGGAGTCGGGGGCGGTGGTCGCGGAGGGCGAGCCCGGCTCGGAGAGCAGGAATGTGCCGTTACTGGTGGTGTTCTCCGACGACCAGAGGCACGGTCAGGGGGACGAGGTGAAGGAAATGCTGGTGCACGAACTGGAGGTCGCGGCCGTGGAGCTGGCGGAGAGGTCGGGCTCAGGACGCCCGGAATATGATTTGTTCCAACCGCAGACCACCCTCTCTCTGGACTCCACGTCCAGAACCCGCCGAAGCTCCAAAGGGAATTACTGCAAGCGCTCCCCTCTCCACGTGGACTTCACCGAGATCGGCTGGGACTCGTGGATCGTCGCCCCCAAGAATTACGAGGCTTACGAGTGCAGAGGGGTCTGCTACATCCCGCTCACCGACCATGTCACCCCAACAAACCACGCCAAGATCCAGACCTTGGTGAACCACTGGAACCCCGAGAAAGCTGCCAAGGCGTGCTGTGTGCCCACCAAGCTGGACCCCATCTCCATGCTGTACAAGACCGACGCCGGCGTCACCACTTACAAGTATAAATACGAGGGGATGGTGGTGGCGGAATGTGGCTGCAGATAGTGAGATGTAGACATATAGACAAACCACACACACACCGCACTACATACACCAAGCGGTAACAACACATATACACAACACAACCACACATACACACTATGCACACAATACATGCATACCACACTACACACACAACACATATAGATACCAACCACATTCAGATACCGTATGCACAACACAATACATACAGTGGCTTGCAAAAGTATTCATACCCCTTGAACTTTTCCACATTTTGTCACGTTACAACCACAAATGTAAATGTATTTTATTGGGATTTTATGTGATAGACCAACACAAAGTGGCGCATAATTGTGAAGTGGAAGGAAAATGATACATGGTTTTCAAATTTTTTTAACAAATAAAAAACTGAAAAGTGTTGCGTGCAAAAGTATTCAGCCCCTTAACTCTGATACCCCTAAATAAAATCCAGTGCAAACAATTGCCTTCAGAAGTCACCTAATTAGTAAATAGAGTCCACTTGTGTGTAATCTAATCTCAGTATAAATACAGCTGTTCTGTGAAGGCCTCAGAGGTTTGTAAGAGAACATTAGTGAACAAACAGCATCATAAAGCCCAAGGAACACACCAGACAGGTCAGGGATAAAGTTGTGGAGAAGTTTAAAGCAGGGTTGGGTTATAAAAAAATATCCCAAGCTTTGAACATCTCACGGAACACTGTTCAATCCATCATCCAAAAATGGAAAGAGAATGGCACAACTGCAAACCTACCAAGACATGGCCGTCCACCTAAACTGACAGGCCGGGCAAGGAGAGCATTGATCAGAGAAGCAGCCAAGAGGCCCATGGTAACTCTGGAGGAGCTGCAGAGATCCACAGCTCAGGTGGGAGAATCTGTCCACAGGACAACTATTAGTCGTGCACTCCACAAATCGGGCCTTTATGGAAGAGTGGCAAGAAGAAAGCCATTGTTGAAAAAAAGCCATAACAAGTCCCGTTTGCAGTTTGCCACAAGCCATGTGGGGGACACAGCAAACATGTGGAGGAAGGTGCTCTGGACAGATGAGACCAAAATTGAAGTTTTTGGCATAAATGCAAAACGCTATGTGTGGCGGAAAACTAACACTGCACATCACCCTGAACACACCATCCGCACTGTGAAACATGGTGGTGGCAGCATCATGCTGTGGGGATGCTTTTCTTCAGCAGGGACAGGGAAGCTGGTCAGAGTTGATGGGAAGATGGATGGAGCCAAATACAGGGCAATCTTGGAAGAAAACCTGTTTGAGTCTGCAAAAGACTTGAGACTGGGGCGGAGGTTCACCTTCTAGCAGGACAACGACCCTAAACATACAGCCAGAGCTACAATGGAATGGTTTAGATCAAAGCATACTCATGTGTTAGAATGGCCCAGTCAAAGTCCAGACCTAAATCCAATTGAGAATCTCTGGCAAGACTTGAAAATTGCTGTTCACAGACGCTCTCCATCCAATCTGACTGAGCTTGAGCTATTTTGCAAAGAAGAATGGGCAAAAATGTCAGTCTCTAGATGTGCAAAGCTGGTAGAGACATACCCCAAAAGACTTGCAGCTGTAATTGCAGCGAAAGGTGGTTCTACAAAGTATTGACTCAGGGGGGCTGAATACTTTTGCACGCGACACTTTTCAGTTTTTTATTTGTAAAAAAATTTGAAAACCCTGTATCATTTTCCTTCCACTTCACAATTATGCGCCACTTTGTGTTGGTCTATCACATAAAATCCCAATAAAATACATTACGTTTGGGGTTGTAACATGACAAAATGTGGAAAAGTTCAAGGGGTATGAATACTTTTGCAAGCCACTGTATACACACAACACACGCGGACACAACATATGTACACACACCACAAGCATAACACATGCACAACACTGTACAACCTACACATACACACCATGAATATTACACATTCACAAGAACTGTACAACTTACACTAGCACACCACAAACATCACACATACAGTACCACGTATACACAACATACACAATACATACACCATATTATATATTCAATACACATATACACTGGATATACATGCCACATACCCAACACATGTACACAGCCATACACACACAATACATACACAGCACATATACACAGAACACACACACACGCGCCATATATGCAACTCATACACATTCGACGTACACATATATACACATCACACGCAAACAACGCACAGCTTACACAACAGAGATGCTGCCAGACCCGCTGTTACTCCAGCATTTTGTCTCTACCTTCGATTTAAACCAGCATCTGCAGTTCCTTCCTACACAACATACATAAGCCTACTTTTTTGTAAATCTGTACATTTGGGATGCAAATTTATATATTTGTTTATTTAATGACAAGATATGTACAGCTGACCAGCATACACGGTTCAACGCACCTCTTAACGGTAGACCATTTCAATGTAAATACTTGCACGGTACATGATTATGATCCAAGTGTAATCCCGTCATGCTTAACGTCAATAAACGTCGCGTGTTCTCCAAACTCCACCTTCTCCTTTGAATTCACGATTATAACTTCAACATGTAATCGTCAGGAACAGGTTTATTTATATTGTCTGAAGAAGGGTCTCGACCCCAAACGTCATCAATTCCTTTTCTCCAGAGATGCTGTCTGACCCGCTGAGATACTCCAGCTTTTTGTGTCTATCGTCGGTTTAAACCAGCATCTGCAGTTTCTTCCTGCACATTATTTAGATTGCTCTTATGTATTGCTGATGCTGCTCAGAGCGCGCTATGTGACAAGGGGTCCCATGGCCGGCGAGGTCTTATCCGGCCTTTCTGATCTCCAGGTTGCCAAACACTTTAATTTCCCTTTCCCATTCCCGCGCTGACCTTTCTTTACCAGGCCTTCTTTTCCAGGCCTCCTCCGTGGTCCGAGTGAGGCCAAACGCAAATTGGAGGAACAGCACCTCATATTTGGGCAGCTTACAACCCAGCGGCATGAATATTGATTTCTCTAACTACGAGTAACCCTTGCATCCCCTCTCTCTTTGTCCCTCCCCACCCAAGTCGTTGCTTGCATCAAAGTCGTCATGTTGAGTCTCATTGTCTGTAACTCGTTTTCACCTAGCTCACAGCTCACACTGGCCTTTCCTTCGTCAACATAACTTTTTTTGCACATCTTTCATTCATTTTGCTCTATGCCTCTCTACATTACCGTCTATTTCTCTCGTTTCCCTTTCCCCTGACTCTGTCTGAAGAAGTGTCTCGACCCGAAAAAGGTCGCCTATTCCTTTTCTCCATAGAAGCCGTCTGTCCCGCTGAGTTACTCTTTGTGAGCTTTTTGTGGTAACATACCACTCTCCCTTTCTCTCTCTCTCTCTCTGCATCGTAAGCTGAGCAGATAAACGCACATGCCTTCAGTCGGCTGAACAGACCCGCGGACAATCACATCCTGCGAGCGAATAAATAGTTTATCAAAAAACAGAGAGATAAACTGCCTTGTTCCAGTACACGCTCGCTGTTAGCAAAGAGGAGTCGTGGGGTCAGAACACAACAGGGCAACGAAATCTCGGCCAAGGACAGTTTGTAATGTGGAATCTTTACCCGCCGCTGGGCCCCAGTGTTAGACCGACTCACAGATGTGTGTGTAGATGATACCCCGTAGAAAAGACATATCTTGTTGTGGCCGCGTTGGTAACATGTACATTAGTGGACCCGGTTGGCTAAATGGCAATGGCAGAATGAATCAATAATCACTTCCATGTTAGTAGAAACAAGGAATTGCAGATGCTGTTTAATAGTTAAAAGAACACAAAAAGCTGGAGTAACTCAGCAGGACAGGCAGCATCTCTGGAGAGAAGGAATATGTGACGTTTCCGGTCGAGACCCTTCTTCAGACTGACAGTCAGGGGAAAGGGAAACGAGATATATTGACGGTGATATAGAGAGATATTGAACAAATGAACGAACGATGTGCAAAAAGTAACGATGATCAAGGAAAGGTGGAGCCCACAATGATCCGAGTTATAGAGAATTAATCGGGTGGCGTTTCGGTCAGGGCCTTACTTCAAACTAACTTTGATATTATTAGTCGTATTAGAACACAGAACACAGCCAGTCCAGCACAGGAACAGGCCATTCGGCCCACAATGTCTGTGCGTTACATGATGCCAGGTTAAATAACGAGAAGCAGATGATTATAATGAATCTGAACCTTTGAGTTGTAAGCGTTACTTTAAGTTCAATCAGGTGGCCAATAGTCATCTGTTACAGAGGTGTGGGGCAGATCAACAAGCCCTTCGGCCCACCATGTCCATTAGCAGTCGCATGTACTCCCAAGTGGGCAGGCCTGCGGATAAACTGGATTCCCCTCCTCCAATAGCCCTAGACTAAACACATAGTTAATCTACATAAATTTCCGCCTGAACACTGGGAATAAAGGGCATTTTCAAGTATATTCCAGAACTGTATATATTATCCGGAGAATATCATGTAGTTCTTGTAGTTAAGAACGTGATGCCCCAAAGCGGCCTGGCGTGAACTGCCGCGGGGGTGAGGTGAGGTCGGACCGCGTCCTGTCACTTGTGCAAGCACCCCACTGGATGCCAACTGCGCATTCATTACTCACACTGAGTCGGGGTGAGGGGAGAGGGGGGTGGGAGGTAGGCGTCGCGAATGATGCTCGTAGCCTAGTGGAAATATCGCCCTCCACCCTCCACTCGATGGGGGGTAGTGCAAGAAGATGAGGTGCAAGGCGCCCGGGCAGCCGGACAACATCTGATTGACAACCGCCCCGCACCATCCATCTGTTGTCCCATCTCCTGCTCGGTTCTCGGCTGACCTGAATGGTGGAGAACACCCCGGCTGGCTTTTATCGGGACTCCTGGATTTTAAATGCTCACCTGCAGAGAATAATATAACAGTGGAGCCTCGAACCACTGCTGTTATTTGAAGTGTTGTTAAATTCTATGATCAATTCCATCAGTGAAGTGTAACAATAAGTGCTGGAGGAACTCAGCGGGCCAGGCAGCATCTGCTGGGGGAATGGACAGACGACGTTTCGGGCCGGGACCCTTCACCAGCTGAGTTCATCCAGCACTTTGTATTTAGCTCAAGACGCCAGCACCTGCAGTTCTTCGTGTCCCGATGAAACAAGTAGCGGCCCATTTGGTATTGATGCCTGTGGGCAGTTTGGCAGCGTGATGTGTGTGGCACTGATTACAGTGGAACCAGGTTGGGGAGGACTTAAGAAACTCCAACATGGATGTAAGGTTGGAAGGAAACTGTCCCGGGGCAATAACACTTAGGGAAAGAGGTTGGGGCAAGTGATAGATAGCTCCATGTGAGGGGGGGGGAGGTAATTGGCAGATGAGTCAGGTGGACAGGGATGGGTAGGGATGGTAACCAAGGCTGGCAGTGGAGTGGAGAAGGCAAACGGGTGCGGATGTGGAATCTGATAAAGAAGGAAGTTGCCTCTGGTTCTACATTTCACTCTCCATCTTCCGTCATTAGGTTCCACATCTGCACACTTTTGCCTTTTTCACTTTACCTCCAACCTTAGTTAGTAACTCAGCCCATCTCTCACCCACCTAACTCATCCATCCCCACCTAAATCTACTTATCACTAGCCAATTTTTGTGCCACCTCGCCTTGCTCTACCACCGATCTCCCCTCTACTCCATCAGTCTGAAGAAGGGTTCTGACCTAACCCATTGGGTTCACTTTCCTCCACATGTGCCGCTTGGTCCACTGTGTAGTTCAATAGCTTAGTTCCTCCAGCACTTCTGAGAACACTCAACAGCACAATTTACTTTGGTTGTGACCTGGAAAATAGTGACTTCAGTCCTTGCCCACTGAGATAAAACAAGGACCATTGCTACAACAAACATCATTGCAAGGCAAAAACAGACACAAGATACTGCAGCTAATGATGTATTTGTGGGTAGTAAATACTGTGGTGATCTGCCAGACTATCTTTGCAGAGAAAGTAAGAGGAGGTAAGTGTTGGGTGAATTAAAATTAAGATGTTGATTAACTGAAGAGTCAAGGGGAGAGATGGGTGGGTCTCAAATAGAAGTGTGATACCTGCAATGTGGTGAGATAGCCTGATTGCTTCTGTAATGTTGATTGAAAGGATAAATACTAGCATGAACACAAGGATAATTTCTCAGCTTATTTTATCATTCTCTAAAACATTTTTCTCTAACACCAAATCGGAGAGTAGATGGGAGCTCAATTCATTATCACTGCTGGAAGTCCCTACTCCGGTAGCACGAGCATCCACACGTGTAAAATACTTGGAATGAATGATGTTTCGGGTCAAGACCCTTCCTCATGCAGTCTGAAGAAGGGTCTTGACCCAAAATGTTGCCCATTCCTTCTCTCCAGAGATGCTGCCTGTCTCGCAAAGTAACTCCAGCATTTTGTGTCAAACCTTTCTATTTGTTAGTTTCTCTTCAGTTATATTGTATTTGCTTTATTTCTACTTTCCCCATAGCAAGATTAGCTGCTGCACACTATTAAGAATTACCTTTTCTTTAATCTTGTTCATATCTTATTCTATTGATTATTTCCTTAAGCTGACATTTCCTTAAATGGTTTGACTACGATTTTACTGACGCATACGTCTATATAATATTCAATCATAACCTGAATGCAGAAGACATTGAATATCAAACTGCAAGTCCTGGCTCACTCAATGACTGGTCAACCTTGTTTTGCAACCATTTGCTACTATATATCTCGATAGTCTAAAGTCTAAAAAGTAATTAAGCCATGGGCCTCTGAGATGGGACATCACTAAGAGGAATCTCAAACACAAGAATCTTCTCTGCGGGTATTTTTTGTGATGTCCGAGAATTATTTTTAACCCAGGTAACATACGTTAATTGCAGCTGACACTGAAAGTAATGAAGAAAGACAAGAGGCTGAAATAATTTTCAAAACAAATTTGCAGCATTCCTTTCAATTTACTTTCATCATTTGATTGGTTGATGTTTGTGATCCATTCTTGATGCTATTCATTAAAATAATACACGTTAAAGCTTTTCATTGATTGCTAAGCTTCTTTCATTTAGCAGGAAATAAAAATAGCTTTTTTTTATTTCAATGGAATGTTTGCTACATGTTGTTAGTTTTTAATTGTTTTCAAATTCCAACGTTGTTAATATTAAAAAGCAATAGAGTTAATGGTAAGAGCATTAGAGAGGCTGGATTTCATTTTCCAATCCATTAGGAGTTCCACTAGATCAATGATTGGAGCAGGATTTGTGTCATCTCACCCTGAGTGCTGGTCTTGATAAGTCTTCTGGAAACCAGCAGCTCATTTGCAGCTTTGTTCAGTGGGGTTGGTAATCTTTCTACTGCAATTGGATTTCACAGCATGAGTGGATTAATGTCTTAGTCACAACTAGCTGACATATTTTTTAATATAAAAAATACATTTCATTTGTAATAAAATTTAACTTAATTAATTTAGGATGGTATTGTGGTGCAGCTGGTAGAGCTGCTGCCTCACAACGCCGGACACCCAGGTTCGACCCTGACCTCAGCTGCTGTCTACATGGAGTTTGCATGGTCTCCCTGGGACTGCTTGAGTTTCCTCCGGGTACTCCAGTTTCCTCCCACATCCCAAAGTTGTGTGGTAATTCATCGTGCGGTAGGTTAATTGGCCTGTGTAAAATAGCCCCTGGTGTGTAGGGAGTGGATGAGAAAGTGGGATAACATAGAACTAGATCTAATGGGTGAATGATGGTTGGTGTGGCCTCAATGGGCCGAATGGCCTGTTTCCCTGCTATGTCTCTCAACTAAAACTAAACCAAAGTACAACATGCTGTGATTCTAGAAGGGCAATGTTGAGCAATGTTTTTTGTTGAATGGTACTATCTGCCAATATCCTTTCATACATTTGTAATTCCATACCTATTGGTTCCTGATGATTTTTGACTGTTCTTACAGTTTGGGTATAATACAGTCTTCCATATTATGCAAATATCAACCTATTTATATATAATTTCATTTTTAGGCGATGAAATTAATCTAGGCACCAATTAGATGCCTATTTAGGCTTCCAGTGACCAGAACAGAATAACAACACACAATGTGAATAATATTTATATAAATGAGACCAGTTTATTTTTGACTCATTAACTTTGACATTTTAGGAGCGTTACTGAATTTCCTTGAAAAATGCATGGAATGAGTGAGTATAAAATGAGACTAATGTTTGTTAAAACAGATTATTGAACATAGCAAAATCTACAAATAGCCAGTTCAATAAACATAATACTAAAAATAAGTTCTGCAGATTTCCAAAATGAATCCTGGAAAATTATATAAAATGCTGGAAGTTACATCAAAGTAAAAAGAGGTTCAGAAACGTCCGGTTTAATAATTTCCTTTTAAAGATTGAGATGTTAAATTTCTGATGTCCAGTATGTACATGGTCGCAAAACCTCGGGTCTGTACTCTAAATGACTTTTCTCAGGAGAGTCGCTGCTGTTTGCCTTTGCACTCCTGCTACTGATGGGGGAGAAACTGGACAAAGATCTTATTCATGGGTCCTATCCAATGGCAGTGCTCAAAAGTGCATTTATATGTGGATTTGAAGAAGCCAGAGGTGTGAAATTGTGAAAATGCTTAAATAGCCCGTCCACAATCATGGCCTTGACCAGTCCCCCAATGAAGGCCCAGCCCCTGTGTAATAAAAGCCCAGATCGTGAAGACTCTTAGAAAGCAGCAAAAGAAAATGTTGACCATGTGTTATTTCTAGACTGGCACACTATAGGTTTAGAACTTTAAGGTATTAATCAATTTTCATGAAATTGCAAGTCTGTACAATTTCACAAATGCAGGGAGTGTAGTTTAGTTTAGTTTAGTTTAGAGATACAGCGTGGACACGGGCGCTTTGGCCCACCGGGTCCGCGCCGACCAGTGATCCCCGCTATCGTTGATCAACACTATCCGACACCCACTTGGGACAATTTACATTTCTACCAAGTCAATTAACCTACAAACCTGTACGTCTTTGGAGTGTGAAATAGTATCCAAGGCACTAGACTACTGATCTGGATATAATTTCATATCTCACTCAAATTCATTGTATGCAGTTCTGGGTGCCACGTCAGTGGAGGTATGTGGTTGCATTAGAGAGGATGTGGAAGAGATTCACCAGCATGTTGTGGAAGAAGGAACTGCAGATGCTGGTTTATACCAAAGATAGACTTTAAAGTGCTGGAGTAACTCAACAGATTAGGTAGCATCTCTAGAGAAATGGAATAGGTGATGTTTCGGGTAGGAACTCTTCTTCAGACTGTTGTCTGGTCTGGAGGAGTTTAGTTATGGGGAGAGATTGGATGGGCTAAACTTATTTTTCCACGAGTGAAGACTGCTGAGTTGTGAATTAACAGTATATAATATTATCAGAGTCATAGATATGGCAGATAGTTAGATCTTTTTCACCTGGTAGAGGTACCAAAAGCAGGAGGCTATAAGTTTAAGATGAGGAGTTTTAAAGGTGATTTAAGGAGTGTTTTTTACATGGAATATGGTTGGTATCTGGAACTCAATGCCAAAGGAGATGTTAGAACAGATACAATTTCTATATTTAAGTGACATTTAGGGCACACAGTTGGAATTGGTTTAGAAGACTCCTAGATAAAGTCCAACTAAAATTCTGGCTTCTCAAGAGGAGAAAGTTCAAAGAGGTGGAGATGAGGCAGACAAGGGAAGAACCACAAAATGGACATAAAGAATAACTGACGGTAAGTTATTCGATAAAGAAATAACAGAAGCCTGAATATACTTTACAATCAATGAAGTGTGGTCACTGTGGTGGGTGTGGTAAATATATTCAGCTACTAGTACATTGCAAAGTCTCATGCAGTAGGAATGAAGGTGACCAGTTCATCTGATTTCCATCCACGCTGTAATAGTGTGGGGTGGGGAAATGTTGACCCAAATATTAAGGTAACTTCCCTGCTCCTCTTTGATTACTTATAGCAAGTCATTTACGCCAATCTGACGAGATGGATCACCATCTGAATGCAGACATTTCTGACAGTACAGAAGTGCACTGTACTGTTGGTCTAAATTACATATTATAATCTCTAGAGTGTAGTTTAAAGCAACAACATAGACCGTTACTGGTAGTTCAAGCCTGTTTTTAAAAATATATAATATGACTAACTTATTTTGCCTACTTTTAGTTCAGTTTAGTTTAGTTTAGAGATACAGCACTGAAACAGGCCCTTCGGCCCACCGAGTCTGCACCGACCAACGATTCCCACACATTAACACAATCTTACACACACTAGGGACAATTTACATTTATACCAAGCCAATTAACCCACATACCTGTATGTCTTTGGAGTGTGGGAGGAAATCGAAGATCTTGGAGAAAACCCACGTGGTCACGGGTAGAACGTATTAACTCTGTACAGACAGCACCCATAGTCAGGATCGAACCCGGGTCTCTGGCCCTGCAAGCGTTGTAAGGCAACAACTCTACCACTGCTCTACTGTTCCGCCCCTAATACCCTAATACTTGACCACATATACTGGAGATAACTATCAACGCCAGACATATCTCTGCGTGGATTAACACAGAGACGCTCAATAATGCCGCCTGATTAAACTTTGCCACAATAGTGCTGTGTGAATGCCAACTCTAACATCAACCACAACATTACTCCGAGACCAATTAGTTCTTTGGGTGAATGGCTCTTCCAATTCACGCTGCGTTTGGGCTCACGGGCAGGATACAATACCATGAAGTTAGTCCTCAGCATGCTAAATGTGGCCATTGTGTAGAAATTGCACAATGTCTTGGCCGCCGTATTCTTCTCGGAATCTCATGGGATTAATGGCAACAAACTGGCGCAGGTCTCCTGTAAGTCTCAGTAAACACACATTTGAGACAAATTATGTGAACACTTTCCTGATCCATTTTAATCCACTATGAAAGCAGCTTCCATGCATTATACACCAAAGATGATCCATATCTGGCCATTCAATCACTGAAAATGTCCATAAGAGCAAAAGGAAAAAGGACAGGCATTGGTCATAAGGCCCCTGCGGCCTCTTACATCATTTCATTATCTGCTCTTGGGCCCCCAACTCCATTTTCCTGCCTGATCATTTATTCCTGAATTTTCATCCAGTGCAAGATTTTCTCTGTATCAACCTTGAATGTAGACCTCAAAGTTTAGACTTTAGAGATACAGCATGGAAATAGGCCCTTTGGCCTACCGAGTCCATGCTGACCAACAATCACCCCCTGCACTAACACTATCCTACACACAAGGGGACAATTTATAAATTTACCAAAGCCAATTAACATACAAACCTGTACATCTTTGGAGTGTGGGAGGAAACCGGACACCCAAAGAAAACCAATGTGGTCAAAGGGAGAACATATAAACTTTATACAAACAACACTGGTAGTCAGGATCAAACCTGGGTCTTTGGCACTTTAAGGCAGCAAATCTACTGCTGCACCACTGTGCCCCTTAATGATATACTTTAATGATTCAGCATCTAGAGGTCTCTGAAGTAGAGAACTCCAAATCTCCACATTCCACTGGGACAAGAAATTCAGCATTAAATAGCTGATTGATTAACTTGAGGTTATGTCCTTAATGCTAGAATACCCCACAAGTTACACAGAATGATCAGAATGTGTGTGTCTATGTGTATGTGTCTATGTGTGTGTGTGTGTGTGTTGTGTGTGTGTGTGTGTGTGTGTGTGTGTGTGTGTGTGTGTGTGTGTGTGTGTGTGTGTGTGTGTGTGTGTGTGTGTGTGTGTGTGTGTGTGTGTGTGTGTGTGTGTGTGTGTGTGTGTGTGTGTGTGTGTGTGTGTGTGTGTGTGTGTGGAGAGAGGGGAGGGAGATGCATGTTGTGGTGCAGAGGATGCAGTGGTTTCTTTCCCTGACTTTGATTCAATGACGTTTAAAACTAAAAGTAGAGTCACTTGTTACTTCTGTTTTTAACTTCAAATATCTCTTTCCATGTAAAGAACAACTGTATTTGGTTTATTACAAGTTTGTTTAATAAAATGTATTTGCTGATGCCTTAGGAACTGCAATCTCATGATGCTCTCAAAAAAGTTGGTCAATTCCAATCTCATCCCAATATCCCTGTAATATGGAAAATCATTCAGAATTTAAAACTAAATATAATCAGATGAGCAGATTGCAATAAAGCTGGTCTGAAGTTTAAAGAAGTGAGTCTGAAGAAGGGTCTCGACCCAAAACATCATGTTCCTTTTCTCCAGAGATGCTGCCTGACCCACTGCGTTACTCTAGTATTCCGTGTCTGTCTACCAGCAGTGGTTCTACATTGAGCCTGGACATCCTTGGTTCCATCACCAATATGGACACCCTTGGTTCTACATTCCAGCATGGACATCCTTGGTTCCATCACCAACATGAATAGCCTTGGTTCTACATTCAGCATCATCATCCTTGTTTGCATCACCAATATGGACACCCTTGGTTCGACATTCAGCATGGACATCCTTGGTTCCATCAACAACATGAATAGCCTTGGTTCTACATTCAGCATCATCATCCTTCACAGATGTTCAATTAAAGGCCTGGAACAAAACACCTTCAACATAGACCTCTTCAGGAAAATGTTCAACCTCAGCCTTCTCATGGGCAAACAATTTCTGGTCCGGAAGTCATCAGTTCGAGACAAATTGGATGGGTTAGGATGCAGCACAATTTCAAAATCACATCATTTGACTATTTTTAATAGGTTTAAATATGCAACTAACCTTGTTTATACTTCACATTTAAACTGGCTTCCCCAGACCAGTCACTGGTCCATTATATATCCCTCCCGGACACGAGCGTTTCGTGTGCACTAAGGGACTCCAGGCTTCGATCATCCATAATATTTACAGTTTTGCAAACTGCCCCCCCCCCCCCCAAAATCAACATTGAGCTCGTGTTAAAATTACAGAAAATTGGGTTAAGGGATGCAAGGAAATTGGGAACATGGCTCATTTTTTTCCTTTTACAGCGCAGAAATTGCCATGAATTGGTTTAGAGCAAAGAAATGCATCCGCTATGGGTCCCTGCAACGAATGACTCGTTAGAACTGTGCATTAGCCTGCGCAGGAAGTAAATGTTTTTAGTAATCGGTTACCACTTTCATTGAGAACCAGTCAAAACATAATTGCTATTTTAGAGCATGCCATTTGATTGCGATGCTGTGTATTGTAGTGGGATGGAGTGCTCGTATGTTTCCTCTGTGCGTGGAACTTAAGATGTAAGAGACTGGAAGAGCCTCGTTGCTGGGTGATTCACTTGCTGTAAGTCCCGCTCTCTCGCTTCAATCGTGTACGCACTGAGCAGAGGCCACTTGATACCTTTGTGGGAGGCCTGGGGATGCGGCTGGAGAGAGTAGATATTGGTGACACGTCCAGTGATCTCGGAGCACCCCCTGGAGGAGATGAGGCGGGAGTGTGGCTGGTGAAACAGGGATCGCAGAGAATCTACATCCTCCGGTCTCTGACCAACTGCAGAGTTAATCTAAAGAAACAGGACTATACAGGGACTGGTGGCTGGGCCCATGTGATCTTCTTGGACAGTCCCTCGGGATAGATTATGGCATGTTCACCTTTGTGGACTCCTGGGTGGCCATCGTAGGGAACGCAACCTCTTCCCAGAAGGATCAAGACGTGTCCGAAGTGGGGGGGGGGGGGGGGGTGTAGGAAGGAACTGCAGATGCTGGTTTACACGGAAGGTAGACACAATATGTTGGAGTAATTTTGTAGAATCTCATTCCTTCTCTCCAGAGATGTTGCAAAACAATATTGCCTCGAATTTCTTATTGGAATTATTATTAACTGTATTACATAAAAGGGAACATAAAAACTGACTGCAAAAGCTTTTATAGATATGTGAAGAGAAAAAGATTAGTTAAAACAAATGTAGGTCCCTTGCAGTCAGAAACAGGTGAATTGATCATGGGGAACAAGGACATGGCAGACCAATTGAATAACTAATTTGGTTCTATCTTCACTAAGGAAGACATAAATAATCTGCCGGAAATAGCAGGGGACCGGGGTCAAATGAGATGGAGGAGCTGAGTGAAATTCAGGTTAGCCGGGAAGTGGTGTTAGGTAAATTGAATGGATTAAAGCTGATAAATCCCAGGGCCAGATAGGCTGCCATCCCAGAGTACTTAAGGAAGTAGCCCCTGAAATAGTGGATGCATTAGTGATAATTTTTCAAAACTCTTTAGATTCTGGAGTAGTTTCTAAGGATTGGAGGGTAGCTAATGTAACCCCACTATTTAAAAAGGAGGGAGAGAGAAAACGGGGATTTACAGACCAGTTAGTCTAACGTCGGTAGTGGGGAAACTGCTAGAATCAGTTATTAAGATGGGTTAGCAGCACATTTGGAAAGTGGTGAAATCATTGGACAAAGTCAGCATGGATTTATGAAAGGTAATCATGTCTGACGAATCTTATCGAATTTTTCGAGGATGTAACTAGTAGAGTGGATAAGGGAGAACCAGTGGATGTGTTATATCTGGACTTTCAGAAGGCTTTCGACAAGGTCCCACATAAGAGATTAGTATACAAACTTAAAGCACACGGTATTGGGGTTCAGTATTGATGTGGATAGAGAACTGGCTGGCAGACAGGAAGCAAAGAGTAGGAGTAAACGGGTCCTTTTCCCAATGGCAGGCAGTGACTAGTGGGTACCGCAAGGCTCAGTGCTGGGACCCCAGCTATTTACGATATATATTAATGATTTGGACGAGGGAATTGAATGCAACATCTCCAAGTTTGTGGATGACACGAAGCTGGGGGGCAGTGTTAGCTGTGAGGAGGATGCTCGGAGGCTGCAAGGTGACTTGGATAGGCTGGGTGAGTGGGCAAATACATGGCAGATGCAGTATAATGTAGATAAATGTGAGATTATCCACTTTGGTGGCAAAAACAGGAAAGTAGACTATTATCTGAATGGTGGCCGATTAGGAAAAGGGGAGATGCAACGAGACCTGGGTGTCATGGTACACCAGTCATTAAAAGTAGCCATGCAGGTGCAGCAGGCAGTGAAGAAGGCGAATGGTATGTTAGCATTCATAGCAAAAGGATTTGAGTATAGGAGCAGGGAGGTTCTACTGCAGTTGTACAGGGTCTTGTGAGACCACACCTGGAGTATTGCGTACAGTTTTGGTCTCCTAATCTGAGGAAAGACATTCTTGCCATAGAGGGAGTACAGAGAAGGTTCACCAGACTGATTCCTGGGATGTCAGGACTTTCATATGAAGAAAGATTGGATAGACTCGGTTTGTACTCGCTAGAATTTTAGAAGATTGAGGGGGGATCTTATAGAAACGTACAACATTCTTAAGGGATTGGACAGGCTAGATGCAGGAAGATTGTTCCCGATGTTGGGGAAGTCCAGAACAAGGGGTCACAGTTTAAGGATAAGGGGAAATCTTTTAGGACCGAAATGAGGAAAACATTTTTCACACAGAGAGTGTGAATCTCTGGAATTCTCTGCCACAGAAGGTAGTTGAGGCCAGTTCATTGGCTATATTTAAGAGGGAGTTAGATGTGGCCCTTGTGGCTAAAGGGATCAGGGGGTATGGAGAGAAAGCAGGTACAGGATACTGAGTTGGATGATCAGCCATGATCATATTGAATGGCGGTGCAGGCTCGAAGGGCCGAATGCCTACTCTTGCACCTATTTTCTATGTTTCTATGTTTCTGTTCCTGGCTTCTCTGCCTTGAGGGGATTTTCATCATTTTGCCCAAGTCTTCACTCGAGAGGAGTGTAAAAAGTTATTTCCCTCGATTAGATTTGACTTTGTGCCTCAATCTCTTCCGTCATCAGATTTGAGCTGGGTGTGGTCTAACCAAGGTTTTCCAAATGAGAGTGCTGGAATCTGTGGAATTCACTGCCATTGATGGCTGTGGAGGTCAAGACATTGGTGATAATTTTAAAGCGAAAATTGATAGGTTCTTAATTAATAAGGCCGTCGAAGGTTACGGGGGAGAAGGTTGGAAAAATGGGGTTGGGAGGGGGAAAATAGATCAGGCATGATGATGGAGTGGCGAGTAGACTCGATGGACCCAATGGCCTCATACTGCTCCAATATGTTATGCAAATGTGGCCTTGCGGTCTTATGGACCACATGAAATAACTTACACAGAAACGATGACGCCTGGAGACACAAAAAGACGAGTTGCTTGGATCATGAGCAAAACACAAACTGCTGGTGCAACGCAATTGGTCAGGCAGCACCTGGCGAAGCAGGCAGTTGGACAGGATCTGGGCCCTTCTTCAAACTGACTCAAGAAAGGTCCCGGCCAACAGGTCAGCTGTCCACCCCCCCCCCCCCCCAGTTGTTGCCTGACCCGCTGAATTGCTCCGGCACTTTCTGTTTTACACCCTGTTAAGTTTGGACGAACTGAAGGTCTGCTGTTCTTATTTTAATTAATGTCCATGTCATGGAAACTGTAAGCTTCCGACAGCAGCCATAACTGTGCTCCTTGAACGTGGTCCATTTGTAAGGGGAAATTTGCGAAAGGTTTCTCGAGATCATGGCTTTTGCCATCTCCGTTGTCATATCATATATTTAGATGTTCTTTAGCAATCGTTAACATGAAATTTCTCTTGCACATATGAATCTAGCCTTACCCCGATTTTAACGACAATTGGGATACGTTATTAATTGCATCTGTAATTACATTGCTACATTATAACTGCGGTCAAATAATCTCCCGGCCAGTAATCGGCATGAGTGGTGGTGCTGAAACAGTGTGTGTGTGAGCGCTTGAAGCGTCTGACGGGCACTAGTGGTCATTAAACCCGGTCTAAGGCGAGGTTCGTATGTATATGGGATATTACCGATTTTTCTAACGCATATAAATAATGTGTGATAAAGGCATGCGTAAATGTTCTTAAGTTTAATTGATAGACAGTTTACGAGGGTGTCGCCTGGACTCGAGGAGGACCTGAGCTACAGGGAGAGGTTTGGGACTCTTTTCCTTACAGCGCAGGAGGTGCATAAGATCATGAGAGGTCTTATAGAGGTGTATAAGATCATGACGGGGTAGATAAGGTGAATGCACAAAGTGTTACCCAGGATAGAAACAAAACTAGAGCACATAGGTTTATGCCGCGATGGACAAGAAGGGGCAGGATCTGAAAGGGACAACCTTTTCACTCAGAGGGCGGAGGGCGCATGGAAGAAGCTGCAAGAGGAGGTGGTCGATGCAGGTATTATGGCAGCATTTAAAAGACACTTGGGTAGGTACGTCGACGGGAAAGGCTTAGAGGGATATGGGCCAAACACCGTCAAATGGGAGCGGCTTAGACGGGGCATCTTGTTCGGCATGGACGTGTTTGGCCGAAGCGACTGTTTCCATGCTGTATGACTCTATGACAAACCAATTGAGAAACTAGTCCAAACGCTGAGAAGCGAGACAACCCTGGTTCCAGGTGAAATTGTTTAATTAAAGGCCAAATGAAAATAATATCCGGTGAACTTATACATATAGTGACTAGAACATTTTGTGATTATAAATTTAAATAACTCTAAGGCTCTAGTGCAGAAAAATGCGACGTTAGGATACATTTGTAAAGTTGATGTGGAATTGCGAAATATGTTACTGTATGCCCTAATAATACACAATCGATGTCATGTTTAGATATTTTCAATTGCGATTTCGATCTAACTTTTAACAGGCAAAGCAATAAGGGGGTTATTGATGAAGCTATTTATTTCTGGTTTGGGTTCAGTAATTAATCATTCAGGCCGCTCTCAGAGCGGTGCAAATACAGCGGCGCCACTGCCACCTTGTGGTGATCTGGAGGGACGGGACTGAGACACAAGGAACTGCAGATGCTGGAATCTTGCGCAGAATACCAAGTGCTGGAGTAACCCTGTGTTGTGGAGGACATGGACAGGCGACGTTTTGGATCGGGATACTTCTTCAGACTGGACCGAGACAGGTCGAACAATTTTCAACGCAAAAAAAACATGGAGTAACTCAGCAGGTCAAACTGAGAAACATGTCTCTTCTTCTCCCCATTGCAAATAATCCCTCTTTTAAACCTTCTACTCTAGATGTGGATTGTGTTCAATGGAAGAATCAGGGAATCAATACTGTGGGAGACTTTTATCAGAAGGGGACTCTTTCCTCCTTTCAAGAATTGCAGGAGAAATACGATCTGAACACCAATAACTTTTTCAGATACCCCCAAAAAAACATCGACACTCCATCATCCGAGATTTATAGGCGTTCATGGGAGGATGAGATGGGCTAACACATCTCCAAGGATATATGGGACGAAAGCCGACAATACATACATCATTGCTCTTTAAATGCCAGACACTGCCTGATACAGTTTAAAGTACTGCACAGGCTATATTACCCAAAGGCCAAATTGAGCAAGATTTTCCCAAGTGTTTCCCCCCTTTGTGACAAATGTCATTCTCATGAAGCCACCTTAACCCATACTTTTGTACTCTGCACAAAAATAGAACATTTTTGGATGGAAGTCTTTAATGTTACCTCTAAAACACTGAAAATTCCACGAGAACCAGACCCAAAACTGATAATACTGGGAATATCAGAGGCATGTGTCAAACTAACGGTATTTCAAAGACGCTTTCTTTATTACGGTCTAATATCAGCAAAAAAATATACTTACATTTTGGAAAAAGACAAGTCCCCTCAGTGAAGATGTGGATTACGGAAATGACAGAGACACTACATCTAGAAAAAATTAGGTTTGTTTTGACTGACAAATCAGATCAATTCTTAAAAATATGGTCTTTTATTGAATTTCTTGAACAATACAATGGTTGAACACACTCAAAACTGATTGTAAGGCTGGGTGAGCGGGCGCAAGGATGGGTCGGCGGACATCTCTTCTTTCTCATTCTTTTCATCTTTCTCTTTCGTTTCTTCTCTCTTTTTTCTTATTTCAATTTAATATTCTGTTTGTAAATTGTTAAAATTGAAGCTGTGCTAGAGTTGTAGAACTGTTAAGTCATTCTTTTTTGTACAATTGCTTCCAATAAAAATAAAAATTAAAAATTAAAAAAACTCAGCAGGTCAGGCAGCATCTCTGAAGAACATGGATAGGTAAAATGCTTCTTGTCATGACCATTCTTTAGACAAATTTACAGCGCAATCCTATTTCAAACACATTGTATTTGTGTAACTACAGTGAACGGTGTTAAAACTAGGATTGACATTCCATCCAAATACACGCAAATAACATCAATTTCAGTTCCATGTGAAATGTCACACTTTAAATTTAGGAAAGATATATCTGTTAATGTAACCTGCTTTTGCTTTTTGCTATAAACGAATCCAACCAGGATGCAAACAAAATAACACTTATGATGTAGGAAGGAACTGCAGATGCTGGTTTAAACCGAAGATAGACACAAAATGCTGGAGTAACTCAGCGGGACTGCCAGCATCTCTGGATTGAAGGCATGGGTGACATTTCGGGTCGAGGCCCTTCTTCAGACTGAATCGGGGGAGAGGGAGATACAGAGATAAGGAAATGTAAGGTGTGAAAACGAGACAAAGGGGATGGAAGATCAAGGAAAATATAGAATAGATTATTGTTAGCAAGGAGAAGGTAACAACAAAGCAAGCAGAGATAAAATGTCAGGCTGGTCGGAGAACTGGGAAGGGGGTGGGATGGAGAGAGAGGGAAAGCAAGGGTTACTTGAAGATAGAGAAGTCAATATTCATACCGCTGGCCGCTGGGGTGTAAGCTGCCCAAGCGAAATATGAGGTGCTGTTCCTTCAATTTGGGCTGGCCCTCATTTTGACAGTGGTGGAGGCCCAGGACAGAAAGGTCAGTGTGGGATACGATCGCCGAGCCTGTTTTATTTCGGATTAGAAAGTTCACAATTTCAAAAGTAATAGGAGCAGAATTAGACCATTCTGCCCATCACGTCTGCTATGCTGTTCGATCATGGCTGATCTCCCTTTCCCTTTTAACCCCATTATCATCCCTTCTCCACATAACCCCTGACACCCGTACTAATCGAGAATCTATCCATCTCTGCCTTAAAAATACCCATTGACTTGGTCTCCCCAGCCTTCTGTAACCTTTGCAACCGTTTCCTGCACATTGTGTGGGAAGGAACTGCAGATGCTGTATTAAACAGAACTTAGACACAAAATGCTGAACTCAGCGGGACAGGCAGCATCTCTGGGGAGAAGGAATGGGGGAAGTTTCGAGTCGAGACCCTTCTTTCTGGCTTCGCTCTCGTAAGAATATCAAAATATTCGAAAAACTGCACCTAGCGTCAAGGCATGGTCACAACAGCTGCTGAGGTCCACCTGTTGCCTTCCTGATCACACTGACCCGAAGGCAGCTGAACTGATAAGCAGTCTCGGTAACCGTGACACAAGGACTTCCATTGGCTGAGGCAGGTGGTCAGATACGGCCATATGTTACTCGGCGGTGTTAAAAAGTTAATCACGTATTGCTCGGGGATTAGTGTCACAGCGGATTCCATTTACGTAATGCAGTGGGAAACCTGGGCCGCTTTAATTCCGCGCTTACAAATGGCACCACCTAATAGTAGAGCCAGAGGGGTTCTGTAATGGCAATCCTATTTAGATCTCTTCAAAACAGAGTAGCATTGAAGGAAAATTAATATCAAAATAGCAAGAAACGTCGATGTCATTTACTGATCACAAATTAGCATTCCGAGTTATTGCTGCCTTGAATATGTGGTGTAGATATATATATATCATAAATGTAGATATGCCGTTCATAATAGGCAACTGTCGGAACTTAGACTATATATGGACAGATATATGTATATATATAGATGTATGTTTGTGTGTGTGTATACGAGTGTGTTTGTGTGTGTATCGCGTGTGTGTATATATGTATGTACGTACGAGTGTGTATGTGTATATATATATATACACATACACATACAAAGAACCGCAGATGCTGGTTGGAACAGCATCTCATATTTCGCTTGGGTAGCTTACACCCCAGCGGTATGAACATTGACTTCTCTAACGTTAAATTGCTTTCCCTCATTACCCATCCCCTCCCCCTTCCCCCAGTTCTCCCACCAGTCTCCGACTACATTCTATCTCTGTCCCGCCTCCTCCCCTGACATCAGTCTGAAGAAGGGTCTCGACCCGAAATGTCACCCATTCCTTCTCTCCAGAGATGCTGCCTGTCCCGCTGAGTTACTCCAGCATTGTGTGTCTAATATATATACCTATATGTACACACATAGACAGACATATAGTGCGTGTGTAATATATACATAATCATATATAAAAACGTACATAATATATATATATATATATATATATATATATATATATATATATATATATATATATATCCATAAATGTATTGTATATACTCTGGCTGAACTTCGACCATGGATCCTGCGCCGGTCTGAGATTCGTATAGAATTTAACCCGCCATATGTATTTACGCAGAGCGCTAATTTGTATTATTTATAGACAATGGTCTGGGTAACTGCGCTCAAACTAATGAGATTACCCGCTCAACATAAATGAAAGCTTAAATCTGTCTCATCCGGAGCATCTGGATTTAAAACAGACAGCGTTCATTTCAGACTGGAGTGGAGAGGATTGTTTCAGGGTCGGCCCCGCCGGGGGAGTGGAGTTGTGTGAAGAATGGCTGCAACTGCGTTCATCGGCCTGGCCTTTTTGTTGCTCCAACATGTGCCCATCGGGGAGATGTTTCAGTCCTCGCTGATGTTGGACATGGCTAAGATCCTGTTGGACAAGTACTGTTTTCCAGAAAACTTGGTTGGGATGAAAGAGGCCAGCGGGCAGATCAATCAGAGCGGCGACATTCTGCGAGTGACCGACCCTCAAACCCTGGCCGCAATGCTGACCTCGGGTGTCCAGGGAGCTCTGAACGACCCCCGGCTAGTGGTCTCGTATGAACCCGGAACCTCTGCCCCTGAACCAATCGACCGGCCTCTCCCGAGCCGCGAGATGCTCATTGCCTTGGTCCGAGATTCTATCCAATTTAAAATTTTGGACAATAACGTGGGTTACTTGAGACTTGACCACATCATTGAAGAGGACATCGTCAAAGTGGTTGGCCCGATTCTAGTAGACACAGTTTGGAAATACATGGTCACCACCAACGCCATGATCCTGGACCTCCGCTACAGCACCAGCGGGAAGGTCTCCGGTATCCCTTTCATTGTATCTTACTTCTGCGAGGCAAACCCCGCGATTCACGTCGAGTCCATCTACGATCGCCCGTCCAACGCCACAAAGGAGATCTGGACCCTGCCCGCTCTGCTGGGTGAACGCTACGGCAAGAAGAAGGACGTTCTGGTGCTAGTTAGCAGGAACACCCATGGAGCGGCGGAGGACGTGGCCTACATCCTGAAACACTTAGACCGCGGACTCCTGGTCGGGGAGCAGACAGCCGGAGGCTCCCTCGAGGTCCAAAAGTTCCGCATTGGCCCCCCCCACCACCCCCCCCCCCCCCCCCCCCCCCCCCCCCCCACCCCCCACCCCCCCCCACCCCCCCCCCCCCCCCCCCCCCCCCCCCCCACCAACCCCACCCCTGAGCGCGCCCTCGAGAAAGCGACCTCCATTCTGGCCGTGAGGAAGGAGATGCCCCGTGTCATCCGGAAGGTCACTGAGCTGTTGTACGCGTACTATGTCTTCGTGGATCATGTGCCTTCTCTGGCCAGTCGGGTTGCCCATGTCGCTGGCTCGGCCGTGACTTCAGAGCAAGACCTAGCGGAAAAGCTTAACTACGAGCTACAGGCCATCTCTGCTGATCCCCGCCTGGTGGTCAGTGTAAGTTCAGGAACCCCGGTCACCACAAACCAGAGTCCATCTGAGGAACTCCCAGACGATGTCAGTTATCTCCAGCAGGTGGTAGCCGCCGTGTTTCAGGTGGACATTTTACCGGGCAACACTGGCTACTTGAGATTCGATATGTTTCCCACCGAGTCGGCGCTGAAGAAACTGAGGCCCTACATAGTTGAGAGGGTTTGGGGGACAATTAATGACACTGCCAATTTAATTCTAGATCTCAGGCACAATGTAGGTGGCACATCGGCCGCTGTGCCGGTGTTGCTGTCCTACTTCCAAGACCCAAGCCCACCCGTTCGCTTGTACACCGTATATAACCGGCTGAACAACTCCACCAAAGAATTCGTCACTCTTTCTGATTTGGATGGGAGCTCCTATGGATCGAGGAAGGACGTGTATGTACTCACCAGTCACCACACCGCCACGGCGGCCGAGGAGCTGGCCTACCTCATGCAGTCACTGTACAGAGCCACCGTGATTGGGGAGATCACATCCGGCATCCTTCTCCACTCGCGAACTTTTCACATCGAAAACACCAACTTGACGGTTACTATCCCCTTCATCAACTTTATGGATAACACCGGGGAGAGCTGGCTGGGAGGCGGAGTGGTGCCCGACGCCATTGTGTTGGCGGAAGAGGCGCTGGATAAGGCGAGGGATGTTATGAAGTTCCACGCTGAAGTCTCTCGGCTGGTGGAGCACACTGGGGCTCTCCTGAATGCTCACTATGCCATCCCAGAGGCGGCCGCCAAGGTCAGCTCCCTGCTCCGTTCAAAGTGGCTGGGTGGTTTATACCGCTCTGTTGTAGACTACGAGTCGCTGACTGCTCAGCTCGCCTCGGATCTGAAGGAGGCCTCTGGCGACCACCGGTTTCGCGTTTTCTACAGCGAGAGCGCACCTAAAGTCCCGGAGGAACAGGTGGGTAGAGTACCAACCCCGGAGGAACTCGACCATATCATTCAAGCCCTTTTCAAAATGGAAGTGTTACCAAATAACATTGGGTACCTCCGTTTCGACATGATGGCCGACGCAAAAATCATCAACGTTATTGTTCCACAGTTACTAGACCAAGTGTGGAACAAATTGGTCGATACTGACGTCTTGATCCTTGATATGAGGTACAACGTCGGTGGATATTCAACCGTCATTCCAGTTTTGTGCTCTTATTTCTTCGACCCCGAACCCGCCCGTCATCTTTATTCTGTGTTCAACCGCTCCTCCTCGTCCACTTTGGAAATATGGACGCTGCCAAAAAGTTCGTGGCCGAAGGTATGGCCCCGATAAGGATGTCTACATCCTCACCAGCCACATCACGGGCTCTGCCGCAGAGGCGTTCGCCCGGGCAATGAAAGATATGAACAGGGCAACGGTGATCGGGGAGCCAACCATCGGAGGTGCCTTGTCGGTCGCCATTTACAGGATAGAAAACAGCAACCTCTATGTATCCATCCCGAATCTAGTCGCCCTGAGCGCTGTCACCGGGAAGGTTTGGAGCGTCTGCGGCGCTGAGCCGCATGTTATGGTCCAGGCTAATGAAGCCATGGGCGTGGCGCTTGGCATCATCGAGCTTCGGGCCAAGGTGCCTGGGATTGTACGAACAGCCGCAAAGTTGGTGGATGACAATTACGCGTTTGCTGCAACCGGCGCCAAGGTAGCGGGGCAGGTCGCCGACTTGATTGAAGAGGGGAAGTACAATGCCATTAATTCCGAGATGGAGCTGGCTCAGAAGTTATCAGAGGACCTGCAGAAACTCTCTGGTGATAAACATCTCAAGGTAGCGCATATCCCCGAAAATCCAAAGGACCGTATCCTCAGCGTGGTTCCCATGCCGGTAAGTTTACAGAAAATACGTTTACAGGAACGGATGCCGTTGCCCTATAAGGCGCTGGTCAGACCGCATTTTGAGTATTGAAGGGTGAAGGGGAACCTCATTTAAACTTGCCGAATAGTGAAAGGCCTGGATAGAGTGGATGTGGAGAGGATGTTTCGACTAGTGGGAGAAACTATTACCAGACTTCATACCCTCAGAATTAAATAACGTTCCTTTAGGAAGGGGGGAGGATTTACTTTAGTGAATCTGTGGAAATCATTGCCACACTAGGCTGTGGAGGCTAAGCCAATTGATTTTTTTTTTAACGGCAGAGATTGATAGATTCTTGATTAGTACGGGTGTCAGGGGGTGATGGGGAGAAGGCAGGAGAATTGGGTTAAGAGGGAAAGATAAATTAGCTGTGACCGAATGACGTAGTAGACTTGATGAGCCGAATGGCGTAATTCTGCTCCAATCACCTATGAACGTTCTAATCCGAAATAAAACATAATTCAATTTCAGGGCATTGAACAAGCAATCTATTAACTCCTACCATGTGCTTTTCCTAGATCCCATCTCCGGATATGTTAGAAGACTTAATTAAATTTGCCTTCCAAACGAAAGTGTTTGACAATGCCGTCGGCTACCTCCGGTTCGACATGTTCGCTGACATTGACTTGATCACCCAAGTGTCAGATCTAATGGAGAAGCATATATGGAGTAAACTTGCACACACCGTTGCGCTGATTGTGGATCTCAGGTAATGTACGTTGCGATGTTGACTATCCGTTCATAGTGACGCTTAGCATTACTTTCAATCCATTTCCGAAACTATAAAACATGCGCAAATCTCGCCCCGCTTCGTGTGTCATTGAGTTAATCAACACGGAGACGGGCCCTTCCACCCGCCGGGGTCGCGCCAGCTATCAAATATCCATTTACAGCAATCCTACATTCATCCTATTTTATTCTCCCCAAATTCACAAATTCTACCACTCACCGAGAAACTGGAGGCAATTTACAGTGACCAATTAACCAACCAACGATCTCTGTGAGGATCAGTTCTGAGATAATATTCATCTGTTGGCTATGCCAGGTATTCAAAATTAGGGGCACGGCAAATAGACAAATCGTCGTACAGAGGTGTGACATGTGTTACACGCTCTGATCAATTGCTGGGTGCCCAAATTACTTCAAACTAATCAAATTTGTTGAAAATAAAATAAACAGGCTCTTCGGCCCACCGAGGTCCGCGCCGACCAGCGATTATGCCGCACAGTAGTACTATCCTACGCACTAGGAACAATGTTACACTTTTTACCGAGGCCAATTAACCAACAAACCTGTATGTCTCTCGAGTGTGGTAGGAAACCGGAGCACCCGGAGAAACCTCACGCGGTCAAGGGAAGAGCGTACAAACTCCGCACAGACAACACTCAGTGGTCAGGGTCAACCCCGGGTCTCTGGCGCTGTAAGGCAGCAACTCTACAACTGCACCGCCCCTGTGGAGGGCACGACGATCTTCTCCAGACTGAAGAAAATGTCCCGACTCGTAGCATCGTCTATCTATTGCCTCCACAGATGCGACCAGGCCCGCTGAGTTCCTCCAGCACTTTGTGTTTTGCTCAAGATTCCAGCCCCTGTGTCAATGTGTTTCTTGTATCGATCAAATGTCGGCGTATAGCTTTAGGTTTCCTCCAGCATCTCGTTAATGTCTGGTGTATGCAAGGTGTGTTCCAAGTCAACCTGGTAGGATTAATACCGGACTAGTTAAGTACGTCCCTCAAAGAGATAACATGCAGATCTCTCTGCGTTGTATGAGTCTATGGCTCAGTCAGATACACGCGACGCTCCTCTGTGAACATGGTTCATAGAAACATAGAAAGTAGGTGCAGGAGTAGGCCATTCGGCCCTTCGGCCCTTCGAGCCTGCACCGCCATTCAATATGATCATGGCTGATCATCCAACTCAGTATCCTGTACCTGCCTTCTCTCCATACCCATGCTGAAACCCTGTAGACAACGACCATTCATTCCAATACCCCAACAGCACATTGAATTACTCACTAAGAAGGAACTGCAGATGCTGGAACATTTTGTCTACCATTGAATTACTCACCACGATTTAGTCTTTTTTTGTAAACCAACATCTGCAGTTCCCTGTATGCACATTAAGTGTGCTAGGTTGGTAAACGGCTAACGATATGGCATCAACCAGGGGACCCCAGCAATGGCTGACATAAGTAGGGGTACTCAATTAATAGATACTCAATTATTCGTCCTGATATTCAGCTTCAATAATTATATGGAAACTGGACAATAACTACATAGCAATGGCCGATCGAGGTGAATCGTCCCAGGGCTCCGGTTGACGTAGGATTGCGAACCATTTGTCCGTCCAAACCTGCTAACTTGGCCAAGAAGGGTCTCGACTCGAAACGTCACCCATTCCTTCTATCCAGAGATGCTGCCTGTCCCGTTAAGTTACTCCAGCGTTTTTGTGTCTAACTTGGTTGAAAGCTTTCCTGTTGGCTGGCTGTAATTAACCAACAGAAATTGGGTCTGGGTCGGTCTCCATCTTTCCTGGATTAGGCACATTGAATATCTTTTGACATTAATTTGGTAACACTATGCAGGATTGCCTATGGTTGGATAATATAAGGGGCGAGAAATAGCAATGCCGCTTGTGGGCAATAGATGGCGGTGGTGAGATTGGGATGGTTTAAAACGTAAAGAGATTCTCACCTACTGTGCTCTACATGAAGTTTGTTTAAGATGGAACTGTAGATGCTGGAAAATCGAAGGTAGACAAAAATGCTGGAGAAACTCAGCGGGTGAGGCAGCATCTATGGAGCGAAGGAAATAGGCAACGTTTCGGGTCGAGACCCTTCTTCAGACTGATGTAAGGGTGGGGGGTGGGGGGGGAAGAAGAAAGG
The DNA here is from genome assembly GCA_038087875.1 of Malacoraja senta. Lineage (NCBI taxonomy): Eukaryota > Metazoa > Chordata > Chondrichthyes > Rajiformes > Rajidae > Malacoraja > Malacoraja senta. The sequence goes on along the minus strand of CM075990.1, from coordinate 6,398,090 downwards.
AAGAGGCGGAGACAGTGGGCTGAGGGAGAGCTGAGAAGGGGAGGAGAAAGCAGAGAAGTCAATGAAATTGAAATTAGAGAAGTCAATGTTCAAACCGCTGGGGTATAAACTGCCCAAGCGAAATATGAGGTGCTGCTCCTCCAATTTACTCTCACTCTGGCCAAGGAGGAGGCCCAGGACAGAAAGGTCAGATTCGGAATGGGAGGGGGAGTTGAAGTGCTGAGCCACCGGGAGATCAGGTTGGTTATTGCGAACCGAGCGGAGGTGTTGGGCGAAGCGATCCCCAAGCCTACTCTTGGTCTCACTGGTGTAGAGCAGCTGACACCTAGAGCAGCGGATGCAATAGATGAGATTGGAGGAGGTGCAGGTGAACCTCTGCCGCACCTGGAAAGACTGCTTGGGTCCTTGAATGGGGGGAGGTAAAGCGACAAGTGTAGCATTTCCTGCGGTTGCAAGGGAAAGTCCCTGGAGAAGGGGTGGTTTGGGTGGGAAGGGGCGAATTGGCCAGGGAGTTACGGAGGGAGCGGTCTCTGCGGAAAGCAGACAAAGCAGACAGGGGAGGAGATGGGAAATGTGGCCAGTGGTGGGAATCCGTTGGAGGTGGCTAAAATGTCGGAGGATTATGTCGGAGGCTGTACATGAATGTGGGTTTAGAAACATAGAAAATAGGTGCAGGAGTAGGCCATTCGGCCCTTCGAGCCTGCACCACCATTCAATATGATCATGGCTGATCATCCAACTCAGTATCCTGTACCTGCCTTCTCTCTATACCCCCTGATCCCTTTAGCCACAAGGGCCACATCTAACTCCCTCTTAAATATAGCCAATGAACTGGCCTCAACTACCTTCTGTGGCAGAGAGTTCCAGAGATTCACCACTCTCTGTGTGAAAAATGTTTTTCTCATCTCGGCCCTAAAGGATTTCCCCTTAATCCTTAAACTGTGACCCCTTGTCCTGGACTTCCCCAACATAGGGAACAATCTTCCTGCATCTAGCCTGTCTAACCCCTTAAGAATTTTGTAAGTTTCTATAAGATCCCCCCTCAATCTTCTAAATTCTAGCGAGTACAAGCCGAGTCTATCCAGTCTTTCTTCATATGAAAGTCCTGACATCCCAGGAATCAATCTGGTGAACCTTCTCTGTACTCCCTCTATGGCAAGAATGTCTTTCCTCAGATTTGGAGACCAAAACTGTACGCAATACGCCAGGTGTGGTCTCACCAAGACCCTGTACAACTGCAGTAGAACCTCCCTGCTCCTATACTCAAATCCTTTTGCTATGAATGCTAACATACCATTCGCTTTCTTCACTGCCTGCTGCACCTGCATGCCTACTTTCAATGACTGGTGTACCATGACACCCAGGTCTCGTTGCATCTCCCCTTTTTCTAATCGGCCACCATTTAGATAATAGTCTACTTTCCTGTTTTTGCCACCAAAGTGGATAACCTCACATTTATCCACATTATACTGCATCTGCCACGCATTTGCCCACTCACCCACCCTATCCAAGTCACCTTGCAGCCTCCTGGCATCCTCCTCACAGCTAACACTGCCCCCCAGCTTCGTGTCATCCGCAAACTTGGAGATGTTGCATTCAATTCCCTCGTCCAAATCATTAATATATATTGTAAATAGCTGGGGTCCCAGCACAGAGCCTTGCGGTACCCCACTAGTCACTGTCTGCCATTCTGAAAAGGACCCGTTTACTCCTACTCTTTGCTTCCTGTTTGCCAGCCAGTTCTCTATCCACATCAATACTGAACCCCCAATACCGTGTGTTTTAAGTTTGTATGCTAATCTCTTATGTGGGACCTTGTCCAAAGCCTTCTAAAAGTCCAGATATAACACATCCACTGGTTCTCCCTTATCCACTCTACTATTATGTGCCAACGTTATAACGTTAGTACCTCCACCAATGTAAAGCACTTTGGTCAACGAGAGTTGTTTTTTAAATGTGCTATAGAAATAAAAGTGACTTGACTTGACTTGATCCCAGTATTTGCTACATCTTTTGTGAGCAGCGTGCATCGCCTTGATCGGGCAGGTGCTTGAGGGTACTGAAAAAGCATTCAGTGTATGGATAGACACAAAATGCTGGAGTAACTCAGCGGGTCGGGCAGCATCGCTGGAGTAACTCAGCAGGTCAGGCAGCATCTCTGGAGTAAAGGAATGGATGACGTTTCGGGTCGAAACCTTTCTTCAGACTGAGGGTCTCGACTCGAAACGTCACCTATTCCTTTTCTCCAGAGATGCTGCCTGACCCGCTGAGTTACTCCAGCATTTTGTGTCCATCAGTGTAATTCAGTATTTGCATTCCCATCCGACACATTCAGTATATGGCGCCTGGACAAATCTACAATGAAGTGTGGTTTATTATAATCAGCCAGCTCTGATTATAATAATCCACACTTCATTGTAGATTTTCTAGGTTTTGTCCCACCAATTTAAATATTTCAGATATCCAAACCGGACAAAATTACCTTATTGAAAGCTCATAATTTCCTGTTAATGTTTAGGAGTTAGACTGATGTTTGGGGATAGGGAAATATTTCCATGAATTCAGTCCTAAATCCAGAAATGACAATTTTTTTCTATTGTAAAGATAAATCCAGAAGTTTGATGAACAAGATAGTGTTATCAAATGTTAGCAAGTGAACTGAGCATGAGCGTGGATAATGTTTCGGTCTGTCGGTATAAATGATATGAAGAACCCCGTTTGCTTCAGTGTGCTATTACACCGGATTTCACCAGTCCGGGTTCATCTCCTTTGTGCAACTTTCGTAACTACGAGAGTGCGTGTTAAAGGCAAACTAGTGACTTGTTAGTTGTGCTGTCTTGAGATATGGAAATGAAATGAGATTTTTAAAACTGTTTCCATTTGATCGTGGAGTCATAGACCTGCACGCACGGGAACTGTCCCTTCGGCCCAACTCGTCCATGCTGACCAAGTTGTCGAACTAAGCTAGTTGTACTTATCACTGGCCTGTCTAGCATCGTGCTTTTCTGATCCATGTAGCTGTTTAAATGTCCTTTGAATGTCTTGATTGTACCGGCCTTGTTCCACTTGAGCAGTACCCTCTGCATGAAATAATAGCCTTCAGATCCCCTTTTAATACCCCTCTTAAAAGGTCAATATGGGAATGGGGAGGGGTGTTAAAGTGGTTCGCAACCGGGAGATCAGATAGAGCTTTGGCGTAGTTCGGCCACCGTGTGTTCGGCAAAACGGTGGTCGAGTCTACACTTGGTCTCGCTGTACATGAGACCACATTGAAAATACCGGGTGCAGTAGATGGGGTTAGAGGAGATAAACAGGAACCTCTGTCTCACCTGGTAGGACTGCTGGGGTCCCTGGATGGAGGTGAGAGATGAGGTACAGGGGCACGCGTTGCATCGCCTGCGGTTACAGGGGAAAGTATCCGGGAAGAACTTGGGATGCCATGAGTGGAACCAAAGAGTTGTCAGGGGAAACGGTGTGAAGATAAGGTATGCTCCACCATGGGACCGAGGACAGAAGGGCGCCAGGTTTGTAGTCAATCGTTTAATGCACCGCACAATTGATTCTTTATGGGGTTGGTGAATTAAAGAGAGCTTTGCATGTATGTAACGCAAGTAATGCCCCTGTCCCACTTCGTACGACAACGTTAGGATTGTATGTATAAATCAGACAACAACCCAATTCTTTGTTTATGGTGTTTCAAATAAATCTGAATCTTGCTTAATTTAACCATGCCCCCCCCCTCCCTTATACCCCCCCCCTCCTCCCCTATGCTGCACCAATGCATTGTTGCTTACAAATGCAAATAATGCACAACCTTATGGGTGACCCAGGTACAACGGTGGAGGATC
>CM075990.1:6310187-6394042 GCA_038087875.1 Malacoraja senta | reverse complement strand
GATGCTGTTCCTCCAAGTTGCGTTTAGCCTCACTCTGACAATGGAGGAGATCGAGGACAGAGAGGTCTGTGTAGGAATGGGAAGGAGAATTACAGTCTCCAGCAACAGAGAGATCAGGTTGATTCACGCGGGCTGAGTGAAGGTGTTCCGCGAAAAGATCGCCCAGTCTGTGTTTGGTCTCGCCGATGTATAAGAATCCACATCGGATACAGTAGGTGAGGCTGTAGGAGGTGCAAGTGAACCTCTGCCTAACCTGAAAGGACTGTCGGGGTCTCTGGACAGAGTCGAGGGAGGAGGTATAGCGACAGGTGTTACATCTTCTGTGGTTGCAGGGGAAGGTACCTAGGGAGGGGGTGGTTTGGGTGGTTTGGGTTGAGTTAACCAGGGAGTTGCGGAGGGAACGATCTCTGTGGAGATGGGAAAATGTGGCCAGTGGTGGTATCCCGTTGGAGGTGGCGGAAACTTTGGAGGATTATGTGTTGTATGCGACGGCTGATGGGATGGAAGGTAAGGACGAGGAGGACCCTGCCATTATTGCGACTAGTGGGAGGGGGAGCAACGGCGGAGCTGCGGGGTACCGAGGAGACAGGAGTGAGGGGCGGGAGAGGGGAGCCCCCGTTCCTTAAAGAATGAGGACATCTCGGATGTTCTAGTATGGCACCTCATCTTGGGCGCAGATTTGCTGCGTATTTTTTGCAGCCCAATCCGTTGTGGTAGCTAGTAGACCGGCGAACATGGCTCCTGGCCCGATGTTCCCCCCATTACCTAAGTAAAACTCCGGAAACTTCTCCAATACCAACCATATAAATGGGCCCCTGCTCCGCTCGCCGTTTGGTATGTTTGACTGATATAGTCTTGTATTGAATGAAAGTATGGACTGGTCTCGACCGCCTGTCCCATCACAGATGCTTTCATCGTACATTCGCACTCTGATGCATTCGCACCCTGGACACTCCTTCTTTTCTTCTCCCTCCTCCCATCGGGTATAGAAGTATGAAAAGGCACTCCTCCAGATTCAGGGACACTTTTTTCCCAGCTGTTATCAGGCGACTGAACCATTCAACCAACAACTAGAGAGCAGTCCTGAGCTACTCTCTACCTCATTGGAGACCCTTGGACTGCACTTGATCGAACTTTACCGGACTTTATCTTGCACTAAACGTTACTCGCGTTATCATGTATCTGTACACTGTGGATGGTTCGATTGTAATTATGCATTGTCTTTCGGTTGACTCCGTATCGTAAGTCAAACAAATAGATAACAGACCTGTACCAACAAACCCAAACATTTTGTTTTACTCGGCGGTACAGAACACTGCATGAACTAGACTATGTTCGAGAGTAAACAGGTCGTGTTTATCAGATTATTTAAAAGCAATCATGACATATATTCAAACCGATGAACAGTTGGGTGCGACCACTCCGTTTTGTGCTTGAGGAAGTTTACACCTTACAACACAAGAATCTAAATATGTATTGTGGCAAATAAAGTGAGGGCCGGTACAGATATTGTGCAAAATTAATTCTCCAAACTGAAATAATTATACATTGAATGTCGCTTTATCAACGGCATAACATGTTACTGTTTCTCTAAGTTAACAAAAATTCATAAAGCAGAAACCTGTTACCACAGATATTCCATGCGGTATACATTTAATCCATTGCCAAATCAAACCAATTATCCTACAGCTTTGATAACATTGGCACCTTTTTGTAATTAATTTATTTTATTAGTCTAAATAAATTGAAATGTTGCGTTTTTTTTTAATATTTAAGACTTTCTCCCGAATACTGTAACAATGTTCCAAGCCTGGGAGATCAGTTCACCCTCAAATGAAGTGACGCCAGTTTCTTAAGGAAGGCACCCCCTGGTACCTTCTGATCAGACTGCCGGGGAGCCCATAAAAGCCCTTCAGTTTTAATTCACACCTCAATTGTGAGATGTCATGTGTCGCGATAGATGGTGGCGCTCTCTAAAAAATTCATTACATATCGGGCATGTCAACTTGTCTTCCCTCCTTCTCTTGTTCAGGTAGTCAGTTGCGTATTCCTTTTTATGATGCGATCTCATGTGAAACACCAGGTCCGAGGTCATCCGAAAGGACGCGTTGCACTTGGCGCACCAGTTCTGGGCTGAAACCCCAAATGACGTGTAGGACGGTGGAAGGAGAGTCAGCGAGGACGTGGATTGGAGTTGTACGCCGACCGGTTTAGGCCACATGTCAGTGCTGTATAAACGTGGGCTGTTGTTCGTAACACTTGCGTGCAGTATGTGAGAATTGCCCAGATCAGTCCTGAGAGACTTGGAGCCCAGCAGATTGGCGCGGCCCGGGAGATGACTAGTGGCGATAGAATCGGATAAATCCCCCGAGCTTTCGGCAGCGGCATGCAGTGCATGAGCAAGAAGCAGAGGTGCCCCTTCCCCGCTTCGTCTGCTCGGCTGACAGAACGCACTCTTCTGATCCTCTCTGGCACCAGATGGCAAAACCGAAGAGAATGCGCTCCCAGTGGAGCTGAGCACCAGCTCAGTTCTTGCCTTCCTGGTCAAATCAGGAGCTCCGTCTTTAACATTTCCCTCTGATTTGGCAGCTTCGTCCCTTTCACGCGGTCGACGGACCTCGGTGAATGCGCTTGTTTTATGTTCCGACGAATCCCTCTTCAATAGAAACTTGTCCGAATTAAGTTTCCAAACGGAAACTGCGAAAGCCGGGAAAACACTGGGTTCGTCTTTAGAAACGCCGCTCTGGACGCACACCAGGTTATTTGTTTTCTCCAATAAGACGGTGTTCCTGCTTTTGTTCTCCTCTGTACCATCCTGTTTCCGCTTGCTGGGGTGTTTCTCGGAGGAAGGTCGCCCCTCGTCCTGCGCCGCTGATTTCTTCTTGGAATGCTCCAGATCATGGGCAATCCTGTGGAAGTTGGTCACTTTGGTCTTCTCTCTGACCTCTACGCTCCTGGGAGTCTCCTTCCAAAGGCTATCGTGACCAAACCCCAGGGCCCGAAAATCTCGCCAGAGATAATCCTTCCTCTTCGCGCATAAGAATCGAACATGGGCCAGATATGGATTTTCATACTTCAGTTCCTGATCACAGTCCGCGCATCTGAAGGCTGCCGCAAACAATAAAATAGAATTAACATCTCGTTCTCGCTGCAGCAATATTCATTTACCGGAGACGTAAAATGTTGCTTCTATATTTCGCCTATTAAACCCCCCAAACCATGCTAAAGCGTTTCACGGCTAATTTTGAAGTGTGGGCATCGTTGTAACGTGAGAATCTGCGCAAGACAATATTCCACCAATAGCAATGGGGAAATGGACAGACATTTTTGTAATGTTAGCTAATGACTTGACATCAGACTCCTCCAGGAAGAACACTTTTCTTAAAAAATATATAATGACCATTTTATTGTTAATGGTGAGCTCAGATCCAAAAGCCCACAATGCAGGGCTCCTTGAAAACTGCACTAGATTCTTATTCCAAATAACTGTGACAAACTCTCGGTCTTAGGGCTGAAAAGACCAAATGAATTCAATAAAATTTGAGATGTTTTATTTCGATAGGTATTCTTCAATTATACTGTTAAAGACAATCTGTTCTATCAAAACTGGTGGTGGTTGCTGTATGTTCAGTTGGTAGATTTGAGATCTAAACATTTATAACACTGGGGCTTTTTTTTTAAACTATAGCATAACTGAATATGCTATATAATGCACAAAAGGACACACAGTGTTGGAGTAACTCATGGGTCTGCATCTCTGGAGAACGTGGATGGGTGAAATTTCGTGTCTGAAGAAGGGTCCCAACCGAAACGTCACCCATCCATGTGACCCATCCTGCAGAGTTATTCCAGTACTTTATGTACTTTGTTTTGCAGTTGGCACCTAATTTCAATAGCAATTTAATTTAAAAAACATTACACAGTAGGGATGGTAATACAGCCATTTAAGCGCGATTTCACTCTGAGCTAAACGGGATGTGCACTAGCTGCCAACCCTTGCACACCAACGCGCATTAATAATAAGGATACGGCGCATTTCAAGTGGAACTTAAATTATGTTGTCGACACCAGGCTATCCAGGAGCACCCTGTGTGCTGCGAGGTGGGAGAGAGTAGAGCACTTATAATTAACTACATTTAAAACCAATGCCTCTTCAGGTCATAGAATCATGCAGCGTGGAAACAGGCCCTTCGTTCCAACTTTCCCACGCCGACCAACCTGTCCCATTTACACTAGTCACAACTATCTGCGATTACCCCACATCCCTCTAGACGTACCCTATTGATGCGCCTGTCCAAATGTTTCTTAAAAGTTGCCATGATTGTACCTGTCTCAACTGCCTCCTCCGGCAGCTCGTTCTATATACCCACCACCCTCCTCGGATGGTCAGACTTTTCGCGAGCACCCTCGGGTTTAACAATGTTATCCAAACATACTCATTTATGAATGAGAAGTCTCATTACATAAAACGAATACTAAAGATGAAAATATATGAAACACCTTGAAATATGGCGAGGTGTTGCCCAATTACGGTTTAACCTAATGACGTGGGCAAGAGAGCGTCCTTTGGTGACGCGTCTCTTCTAACCTTCCTACCCATGGTCTTCATCCCAAAGGTCAGGCCATCTAACACTACAGGAACGCGATATTTTTTAAATAAATCTCAGATGAGGTGTGTAGAAAGTAACTGCAGATGCTGGTTTAAACGGAAGATAGACACAAAAAGCTGGAGTAACTCAGCGAGAAGGTAGCATCTCTGGATAGAAGAAATGGGTGACGTTTCGAGTCGAGACCCTTCTTCAGACTGTGTCTATCCTCAGATGAGGTGATGGACATGGCTGGGTATCGATTATGGGCGGTTTAATTTCGCTTTTTCATTTTGTGCATATATTTTTTGACCAATGAGTGCTATATTATGTAGGAAGGAACTGCAGATGCTGGTTTACATCGGAGATATACACAACATGCTGGAATAACTCGGCGGGACAGGCAGCGTCTCTGGATAGAAGGAATGGGTGACAATTTTTCAGACAGTGAGTCAAGGAAAAGGGAAACGAGAGATATGGAAGGGTAAGGTGTGAAAACGAGACATGAAATGGGACGAAAATCAGGAAAATGTTGAATAGATCATTGTTATCGTGGGGAAGCTGACAACGAAGTTTACAGAGTACAATTTCCTCAGGAGCACAGTCAGACTGATCGGAGAATTAGGATTGGGGGGGGGGGGGAGTGGTGGAGAGAGAGGGAAAACAAGGGTCACTTGAAGTTACAAAAGTCAATATTCATGAAGGAACTGCAGATGCTGGTTTAAACCAAAGGTAGACACAAAATGCTGGAGTAACTTATCGGGACAGGCAGCATCTCTGGAGAAAAAACCCATTCCTTCTCTCCAGATATGTTGCCTGTCCCGCTGAATTACTCTAGCATTTTATGTCTATCTGAAGCCAATATTCAAACCGCTTTAATACTATTTTGCGATAAATTAACTTATTTTGTGGCTTCGCGGAACTCAAACATGTTTAAGGCAGTGGCGGTATACTGCGTTGTATTTTCTTTCATTTTTGGCTAGTGGTGTCCAAAAGTTTAGGGTGGTGTCAAAGTTACTCACTGTTCGAGCCAGTGCGGTGTTTGATGTCGGTGAAGCCGAGGAGCGTGGACAGCTCCTGGTCGTACCACACGAAGAGTTCCTCATCCCTCCCGATTCTCCGCGTGGAGCGATAGTACAGTTGTCCGTCCTTCAAGTAAGCCTCCAAGTTTTGCTCCTTGTTATTGCTGGCCGCTTGCACCAGTCGCAACCAAGACAATCCATCCGTCGAGCTATTCAACGCAGTCGCATCCACCTGCACAGAATATTTTTTTTATTTAACCCTTGAATAAAGGGTTGGAGCCTGTGAAGACTTCATATTTTTTACGACGCAAATTTCATGAAGCTGTGAAATTAATTCAAATTTGATTCTTAATTGTTTCCGACACCTCCAATATGCAATCCAATCTTCAATGGATATCCATTATAATTATTGTTTTTCATTAAAAAAACTGATTTGATTTTATCAATTTCAAATAAATAATTTTTAAATCTTACTTTTTGGAAGAAATGTTAATTCGTCTAGTTGGGTTGTGGTTTGATGACTCTTCACGTGTCGTAATCAATGAGCTCGCAAACTGAAACGTTTAAGACTACTATGGTCGAGGGTGAGAGGGTTCTTACCCGAAACACGTAGGGCACACTTCTCCGGTCTGAAGATTTCAAGGCAATGAAAGCGATAGTGTCGTAAAATGTGTTCTGGAGGATGCAGGGGCCGAAGACTGCGTCTTCAGGGACCTCCCGGGTAATGTGCACACTTGTTAAAATGTCAGTGAAGTGGTGATGCAGAAACTTGTTGTCACCTGCCCATAATCCCTTAGAAAACGGGAAATATTCCATAATTCACCTGCGATGTACAAGATAAAATAGGTTAATTCCTCTGATTTCGCGGTACAAGTGAAATTATCCATTAGAGTTGTTTATGTGGGTGAAAGTTCGGTAATATCCATCATACACTTGTTCGCATCGAACTATTAATTAGAACGAGGATCTAATCCAAAGGCCACATCCATGCGTTTTATTATGCAACTAATTTTACGACAAATCAGTACCGTTATTACAATCTGCAAAAGGGCAGGAGGGTACATATTTTAGTCTTGACCCAGAAACGAATTTATGCAATCATTCAAGCTATGGCAGGTTAACTCCGAGTTTCCCAGAAATATATCAAAATTATATTTCCAATCAATAACGCGTGTTGGGTTGCCACGATTTCTAATGCATCCTGATTTAATTTATTCTCTTCCTAACTTCCACCAATCGTCACCTCAGAAATGTAACCTTATGTGAATCGTGGCTGCAAAAGTACTTTAAAATGTGTTCAAATTGTGGGCTAATGAATTTGAACAAAAAAAACCATGACATATAAAATGGAATCAAGTCTTGTGCAAATCATCCCGTGTGATTATTATGTATCCAAATATAAAGCAATATTTTAAATAGAGGTGAAGACTGTAAATGATGTGCACGCTTGTTGAATCTTCTTAAAATAAAAAATATGTTAATTTCAGAAATTGGTATTAGCCATAGGAGAAACGTCAACGTATGATTGTTTCAATGCTACGTTGACAAGGTAAATGCTAAATGCAATTGAAAATACATTATTTAGTCGCGCAAGAATGTTAAGCATCTTGCATACTGTAAAACAAAACGCTCGTTGCATTTATTGCACCACTTTGTACTTCTGTAAATGTGTGCCTGCGGAAAGAGGGGGCTCAATGCCGAGCAAACATAATAAAGTTATCAATCATTTTCATTCTTGTTACTGTAATTGCAGACGATATGATTTTACCTAATCTTCCTTGGAATTGCTACTATTATGCTCATCAGGCGAGGCGATGTTGATAATTTGTGACAATTCTGAGCGACCCTTTTATTATGTGGAACGTTTTCTAGATTTTTTTAATCATCACTACTGTATTGGAGCCGAGACCTAAATTAAATGCGTAAACTAATGAACTGAGAGATCGTGCTGGATGGATACATCCATAGCATTCGTCAAAGCGAGTGGCATAGTTTAGCGAAGATATAATAGATATATAAAATATAAAATAAAACAAAGAGCGTATATCATCCCGAGCGTATAATTATTTTTTATCGGGATTGCTACGTCGTCTTGGTCTTCGATCAGTCAGAAAGCTAACCGACTGTGCTGTTAACGTTCTTCACTTCTGACTCCCAACAGTACAAAGCAGGTCTATTCAATTCGGATCGCACCTCTGTTCTCGCTGCTCAGTGTGAAAAAAAACTTCTCAGCTCTCACTGAGCGTAGTGACACTTGGAAGCATGATACCGTATTTTACTGTTCATTCAACCCTCTCCTTTCCTCCCAGCGTGCCTTTTATTTCACAATACCAAGTGACACGCGTGTAAAATCAATTTGACACGAAGATGCAAGCATCAACATCATTGTTTTTAGTATACATCCGAGGATACTTCAGACTGTTGGAAGCAATCTAAATCTAAATATTTCCCACTGAATAGCCGCTGTTTTCAAAGCCAAATTTAGGGATGAGAACTTATTGCTAAGTTATTAGGTTGCTTTCAGCATTTAAGCCGTGTTGTGGTTGGCACTGTTTGGTGCCTCTTCACGGTGATCTGATTGAAACTGGCAAAGTGACTGGTCTAAACGCTGACAAAAGTCGAAGCGATCTGGGTGAATGCGTTTTTCTCTCCCTCTTTCTTTCCACATCTCCCCCCCCCCCCCTCTCTACCTCTCTCTCTCTCTTTCTCGTCCATTGTGTTTGAGAGGAAAGTCAAGGGATTGTTCATTTGATGCATATCAGCTCAGTGAGACTGATCCCCATTGTCTGTCCATCTGCCTGCCTGTTAGTTCCGGCCTTTCTTTTCCACCATCACCAGTAATTATCATGTTTAGAATCGCCACGTTGCGCGTAATCAACGGCGATCATTAGTTACCGCTCGGATTGTTTGGAGTGATTTAAATATAGATATTTAAAAATATTTGTAAACAGCAGTTGCGTGTTACGAATTGATATTCAAGATCAATGTAGCTCTTAATCGTGGCGGAATAATCGCGATTTAACCATATCAAACACTACATTATTATAATGGTCGCTGGTCTATTAAATATATTTGATTAAATAAACAATGCAGCGATTAAAAGAAGCATCTAAACATTTTGATAGTTTGCTATCCCCAACATTATTTAGTTTAATCTTAGATTCAACCCTTTAAAACATGACTGTTGATCAGAACGGAAAGGTTCATCAGAATAATTCAGCCATGTACAGTCATATTAGATACCTAAAGACAGTAGGAATCCACAGACAGACACAAGCCTGCTTTTCATTTACCAATGCCAGTCGATGGTTCTTTGGAATCGATTCTTCAATTTCCCCTTCAGGTAGAAGCTTCTTTGGTCGCAGCGATTTCTATTGATTCCTGAAAGTGAGAGTGACGCTGGTGAGCGCTGCGTTGAAATGACAGTTTGCTCCGCTGTAAAAGACACTTTCCTTTGCAAGATCATTTGTTCAGTGAAGCGTGCCAAGCAATCCCTGGGCTCTTCCGCTTGCATGCATCCTCAATTGGCACTTTCATTGGTGGTTTATGTGGAGCAACCCTATTAATGAAAGCATGGTAACCAACAATTGCAGTGCATTAAAGCAATATTTAATAGCTTTATGCACAATATTTTCTGTAATACATGGAATCTGTTTGCATGTCATTTACAACGACTGAATATGATAATATCTATTTGGGTCGCTTAAAGCACCCGATGGAAGGTCAGATGTTAAATGTTACATATTTATGGCAAATCCTTCTTGAGCTAAATATTATGATGCTCCAAACGATAGTAGCGATTACGAGTCAGGTATAATAACTTTATCTGAATTGATTCATTTGAGGACGAAGAAACGAAGCGCGTAGAGCGTTTTGCTGCACAAAGTGCATGAAAAGTAACATTTGAAGTTAGTCCGAAATAATCGTGATCCTATACAGATTCATATCTTCCGATTTTCTTCGCTTAGTAAAATATATTTTCTGAACATTTATATTATTTTATTGTTTTCGACAACTTAATCTTAAATCTATTGGTCAATGAAAGATAGAAGTCTTACGTGTATCATTGGTTTTAGTGGGTGATTATTGGAGCTGAATTCAATTTTACAACATGCATTTTGAGAAGCGATAAACAGTTTTGGAGTCTGTTGTGCATTTTTAACAAGTGATGTTGCTGGGATGATTCACGAGCATTTCCTTCTGTACTAATATTTATTTTTAAAAATAGCGGATTGTTGCATTGTCTAAGATTAATACTACCAGATAAAAGCGCTCACATAATTCATTTAATGCTCATCGTAAAATGCTGGGCTGTTTGACATTCACAAGAATTTTCTATCCAGGAGATTTAATAAGAACATTCGTTGAACAAGATACAATTCCACGTAGCGCACTAATCACATTGGAAAACAACACCACTTGTTTGAGGGAAACGTTATATTTTAAAATTGCTTTAAAATTATTTATTGTTCGCACAATTGCTACAATTCTCGTCCAAACAAGCTCAGGGCGAATTGAAGTTCCAGAAATCGGTTACATTTGACATCGCGTTTATGTTATTCTGTCAAAATCGCACAATCTGCCGGGAAGCTGTCGTATCAATTAAAGGGACATTTTTCCTATCAACATTTTATGTAATCGGGCACGCCAGAAACTCTCACCTTCACCCTTTCGTGATGATTTACAAAATACAATAGATTATCTTTCAACTCACCTGAAATCAAGATGTCACGGTGAACCAGATAAAATCGACTGTTAAACGATTCACTGCAGGTAATGTCTAACATTCGTTAAAATGTTACTAATATGTTCCTTAAAGTGATTTTTAATGCAATTGGCCATTAGGATAAACTACATTCTTGGTTCTTTCTTTCCAAGAATCGATCATTTAATATTGCATTAAAAACTAATCTGATTGCATTTAATTGGTACATATTCGAAATAGCTACTCCGCGACAAACAGCTCTGGTCGACTGTCTACCTCGTTCCATATAATAATCAACTGCGACATGCTTATGTAAAAAGCTTCCATAATGGCCAAATATCTTGTCACAATCAAATATGCCTGCAGTTCAAAGAGCAACATCGCTTTTGAAAGATGTCGTTCCAAATAAAGGCGTGTCAACGCCTGACAGAAAATTCCTATGAACATTTTGACATCTGAAATAACCAGCCCTTTTGATTAATGTTTATGGGGTGGTTGTACGGCGATATATACTCCATCTGACCAACAATCCAATTGTATAAGGTGTGTAGGAAAGAACTGCAGATGCTGGTTTAAATCGAAGGTAGACACAAAATACTGGAGTAACTCAGCGGGACAGGCTGCATATCTGGAGAGAAGGAATATGTGACATTTCGGGTCGAGACCCTTCTTCAGTCTGAAGAAGGGAGACACAAAATGCTGGAGTAACTCTGTCTGAAGAATGGTCTCGACCCGAAACGTCACCCATTCCTTCTCTCCAGAGATGCTGCCTGTCCCGCTGAGTTACTCCAGCATTTTGTGTCTAGTCCAATTGTATAAGTTGCGTTACATTTAAAAGCGAAATGCGGAAAAAATTTCACAATGGCGCTTAAAAAATTAACACGTTGGCAACGGCAAAGTAAATCATTTCTTCTATGGCATTGGAATTTCAATGCACTGATCATAAGATGACGGTTACGCACACATCGAAAGAACTGAATTCTTCTTAACTAAATACTACCAGTTTGAAGTTCAGTCCCTCAATTCACTAAAATAGACACAAAAAGCTGGAGTAACTAAGCGGGTCAGAGCTGATTTTCAATCTTTTGTGCGCAAATGTGATTTTATGTACACATTTCATAACCGCCTTGTCCTTCAGCAAGATCGCTGATATGAGTTTGTTTGTTATTAGGACGAATTGGATGCATCTCTAGTGTTTTAACATATGTATAGAATGATCACAAAACACACAATTTGCGTTTCAAAGTAAAGATATGCCTAATGTCCATTCTGGCAATTATCCTGGATAATATAACTAACAGTTGTTCATTTATATACGATGTAAATTCTGATCGGTTTCTTCTAAATTAAAATGACAGAGTAATTCGCGTTTCAACGTTCAAACTTTTCGGGAATCCGTTATGCCTGATAATTTACGAATTTACTTGTGGTTGAAAATGCTGAAAGTTTGATTTAGGTTATCCCATTATTGGAAAACAATATCTTGATAATGTTTCAGTTGGAAACCGGGGCAACAGACTGAATGGAACTGCATTTAATCTACTCAATGCAAAGATGCAGCGACCCTTTAGATTTGGCGTGAGCTATTGCAAATGTTTCAAAAGTAACACGTCATTTATGAGTCTGTAGCTGTAACCCGTTGATATAATTCTGTTTTGCATGAATTATCGTCAGATGCCCCGGGAAGGGGCTGATCTGATAGCATTTTGAAAATCTACTCGAGTACACAAATATAAATTAAAATTCAGCTTTAAGAGTCACAGCGGTGCGGGGGTGGGGGGATATATTTGTGTATCACCGTGTGGATATCCATGTCAATGTTTTTCAGGCTGATGCAAAGATAACTATCTTTATTGGGTGTAATTGAAAACAATAATACTTTTTCACGAATACATTTTGTATCACTATCTCTCAAACGCCCTCTTACTAACGAGTATTCTGCATATTTTTGGAAATATCATATCGTCCTTCACCCCAGCGTCTTAAGGTCATAAAACCAGCTTCATGATTGATCATGAATTATTATATTCACAACCCTGCAATCCAGCCTTATGTATTAAAAAACGCGCATTCTACTCAATTAATGAACGTGAAGATTAAAGATGATAACTTTGTGGGGGAAAAAAAGTGATTGATGAAAGACTAAGGAGGGTTAGGAAAGTGCAAGCTTGCTAAATTGTTACAAATCTTACCGTGATATGAGAGTAAAATAAAGTATAGGCTAGGTAGAACAATTGATGCACTGAATGTACGAAAACACACGGCACCGAAGATCATTCGGCCCATTATGACTGTGTTTTCCTGTGACAGACATTCATTTTACTCCATCTCAGCCTTTCAACATTTTCCGACCTCAATTACCTATTGAACTCTCTTTGAAAATTATTATCGATTCCAGAAAGCTGTCCTGCCCCTTGCACTGACAACGTTTAAGACAACATCGCCACGTTTAAGAAACAGGTACATGGATCGGATAAGTTTAGAAAAAAGTGGGCCAAACGCCGGCATGTGGGACTTGTATAGATCGGGCATGTTGGTCGGAGTGGGCAAGTTGGGCCGAGCGGCGCTGTATGACTCTATAGCCAGTATAATACAGCCTGTGTAGATTATATCAGTTCTTTGGATGCCAGTGCAAGGAACGGACGTAGACTGGACCCAAGCTGCAATGAGCAATCCACTGGTTTTACTGCAGCCTTTAGTCAGCAGAAGGGGGTGGTCCCAGGGTACAATCCACTGGTTGCCACCGCAGTGAAGGGGGGGCGGGTGGGGGAGCTGCAATGCACTGCTTGGCCAATGCAGGGAATGAACGAACGCGGATCGCAGGCTAAACTGCAACGAGTTAGTCATACAACGTGGAAATTAGGCCGACCAAGATACCCCATCTCTACTAGTCCCATTTGCCTGCGTTTGGCCCATATCCCTCTAAACCTATCCTATCCATTTACCTGTTAAATCCTGTTATAGTACCTGCCTCAACGACGTGCCCTGGCAGCACATTCCATATACCCATCACCCTCTGTGTGGAAAAAGTTGCCCTTCAGGTTGCTATTAAATCTTTCCTCTCTCACCTTACACCTCTGTGCTCCTGTTCATGAATCTGCTACTCTGGGTAAACACTCTGCGCATTCACCCTATCTATTCCACTCATGATCTTGTACACCTCTATAAGATCACCCTTCAGCTTCCTGCGCTCCAAGGAATAAAATCCTAGTCTGCCCAACCTCCATCTACAGTTCAGGCCCTCGAATCTTGGCAACATGCTCGTAAATGGCAACACCCTTGTAAAACATGTCATGAAAGGAAGGGGAAAAGGTTGTCCCCAGATGAGACGGTTGAGTTTGCGAGTTGAGGAAGCTGACTGGGCTGGTCCCATGCTGGAGAACCTTGATTGCCAGCGCAAGAAATTGAATGGGCCGATCCCACGCTGGGGTGCACTGGGTCCCAGTGTTTGGAACGGAACAGGTCTGATTCCAGGTTGGAATACACTCGGCGCTAATGCAATGAATGGGGCGGGTTGACCCGAGGTAGAATGCACTGGGTGCCAGTGCAGGAAGCCGATGACAGACTGGGGTGCACTGTCAACCAGTGCAGGACTTTGAACCTAGGTTGGAGTGCACTGTCTCCCAGTGCAGGGAGCTGATTCCAGGCTGGAGTGCACTGTCTCCCAGTGCAGGGAGCTGATTCCAGGCTGGAGTGCACTGTCTCCCAGTGCAGGGAGCTGATCCCAGGCTGGAGTCTACTGGCTGCCAGTGCAGGGCGCTGATCCGAGGCTGGGGTGCACTGTCTCCCAGTGCAGGGCGCTGATCCCAGGCCAGTGTAGAGAGCGGGACGGGTCTGGTCCCAGGCTGCCTACAGCGAGCAGCTGGCGCCTCTGCAATGGGCTGAGCAAACGTCAGTCTGACCGCAGGGCAATCTCGGGCTGACGCGCTGCTCCGCAAAACGCCAATTTTAGGGGGTGGGGGGAGCAAAGTCATTCGTTGGGATTTTGTTTTTGTAGCCAGCAGCAGAAAAGCCGTGGGCTGCAACTGCAACCGCGGCGGGAGCTGCAGATCTACTGCGCGGGGGAGAGAGAGAGAGAGAGAGAGAGAGAGAGAGAGAGAGAGAGTCCAGGTGCGGAAAATGGCGAGGTGCGGAGCGGCGCTGTTGCTGCTGCTGCTGGCGGCGGCGTCCGCTGCTCCCCCACCGCCGGCCCCGAGGACGGAGCCGGGGAACAGCCGTCCTGTCACGGGGCGTTCGACCTGTACTTTGTGTTGGACAAGTAAGTGCGGGGGGTGGGGGACGGAGCCGCCGCGCTTTGTGCTCCGTCTGTGCCGCCCAGCGGCTGTGTGTGTGTGTGTGTGTGAGGGGGGAGGGGGAGGGGGAGGGGGAAGCAACAAGTGCTGGCGCCCGTCGGCTGCTCCCCGCGCCAACTGCTGCTGCGCCCTCTAACGCCCCCAACGCCCCCCCCCACCCCGCCACGCGGAGCCAATCCCCCCCCCCCCCCCCCCCACCGCTTAACGACCAACGACCAACGGCCGCTTCACGCGCCGGCGGCCGACTCAGCCCCTGGGCGCAAGCGCATGGGTGACACGCGGAGCGGCCGTTGGCCGTTGAACGGGAGGGGGGGAGGGGGGAGGGGGGGGCAATTGGCTCTTCGCGCGGCACTGGGTGTGGATCACTGGTACTGGGTATGGATCACTGGTACTGGGTATGGATCACTGGTACTGGGTATGGATCACTGGTACTGGGTATGGAACTGGTACTGGGTATGGAACTGCCACTGGGTATGGAACACTGGCGCTGGGTATGAAAAACTGGCACTGGGTGTGGATCACTGGTACTGGGTATGGAACTGGTACTGGGTATGGAACACTGGCACTGGGTATGGAACACTGGCACTGGGTATGGAACACTGGCGCTGGGTATGAAACACTGCCGCTGGGTATGGAACACTGCCACTGGGTATGGATCACTGGTACTGGGTATGGAATACTGGCGCTGGGTATGGAACACTGGCACTGGGTGTGGATCACTGGCACTGGGTATGAAACGCACTGGGTATGAAACACTGGCGCTGGGTATGAAACACTGGCACTGGGTGTGGATCACTGGCACTGGGTATGAAACGCACTGGGTATGAAACACTGGCGCTGGGTATGAAAACACTGGCGCTGGGTGTGGAACACTGGCTCTATGTATGAAACACTGGCGCTGGGTATGAAACGCACTGGGTATGAAACACTGGCGCTGGGTGTGGAACACCGGCACTATGTATGAAACACTGGCGCTGGGTATGAAACGCACTGGGTATGAAACACTGGCGCTGGGTGTGGAACACCGGCACTATGTATGAAACACTGGCGCTGGGTATGAAACACTGGCGCTGGGTGTGGAACACTGGCGCTGGGTATGGAACACTGGCGCTGGGTGTGAAGCGCACACTGGGTGTGAAATACTGGTATTGGGTGTGAAATATTGGCATTGGGTGTGAAGCGCACGTTGGGTGTGAAATAGTGGGAGTGAAACATTGCCACTGGGTTTGAGACCGGCACCAGGTTTGAGCTATTGGCACTGGGTGTGAAACACTGATGCTGGGGTGTGAAACACTAGCACCAGGAGAGAAACACTTACACCAGGTTTGATGCACTGGGTGTGAAACATAGCCACTGTGTGTGAAACAGCAACTGGGTGTGGAACACTGGTGTTAGGTGTGAGACACTGGCACTGGGTGTGAAACACTGGCACTGAGTAATAATCACTGCTGCTGGGCATGAAACGCTGGCACTGGGTGAAATACACTGGTGCTGAGTGAGATACACTGGCACTGAACGTGAGCCACGTGTGCTGGGGAATGAGCTTTGGGATTGGGTGAAAAACAAGGTATTTGGTATGAAACAAAAATGCAGAGAGTAGGAAGCACGGGCACTGGTGGAAGTACCAGCACTGGGTGGGGAATGCTGGCGCTTTGCAAGAATCACTGCCACTGGATGGGAAACACCAGCATAGGGTGAGAATCTCTGGCATTGGATGAAAACCACTGGCACTGACAGAATATCTGCCACTGGATGAGAGACACTGGCACTGGGTGAGAATCTCTGGCACTGAGTGAGAAGCGGTTCACATACTGACTGGTAAGAAAGACCATTAATTAAGAGTTATTGACTGTGGGTAAGCAAAATAACCAGAGATACTTGTGCTGAGTGAGGCATAGATCCAGTTCCTGAGCTGTTGCCATGAGATGAGAACCACTAACAAATGTAGAGAGGGCATCATTGAGAAAGGCATTATAAATAGGGTTACGATAGTGGCTTAATGAGAAATGCTATCAACCCATGAGAGGTACTGAATCTGTGTGAAAAACATGGGCAGAGACTGAGATTGTGGCAACGTGAGAAAAATATCACCAGTTCGGAGAGTTATTGGCAGTGCATAAGAAAAAAACATGAGAGATTGAGATACTGGCACTAGCTGAAAACTTTACCAATGACTAAGATGTACTGGCACTGTGTGAAACATCTCCAGTAACTGAGACATGCATTGGGTGAGCAGAACCACCAGTAGCTGAAATAAAAACGTTGAGTGAATGCGGAACACTGACAGAGGCTCTGAAGCTGTCAGTGAGTGAGAAGCAATGTTGGTGAATGAAACTCTGACAATATAAAAGAGGCACCACTAATGGCTGAGAAATACAGGGTGAGAAAGATCATTTGCGCATGACAAATCCACTGGCACAGGCCCAACAACAGGGTGTCAGTTATGATTACATTAAACTTTTATTTTTATAACAGTGCCTCTATCTCTCATCCACTGGCAATTTTTCTCATCCACTCCCAGTGTCTCTCAACACTGAAGCGACACTCACTCGCTGGTGTTATTCTTCATTATAATATCTCTCAGCCATTGGTGTTCCTCACTCCCAAAGTTAGTATCTTTCATTCCACTGGAAATGTTTCACATTCAGTACTAGTGTCTCTTCTCTATTGTTGGATTTTCTCAACCACCCAGTAACATCTCAGTCACTGGCAGCACCTCTCACTCAATGCCAGTACCTCTGTCACTGCTGGTATAACTCACTGCCTGTATTTCACCCAGTGCCAGTGTTTCTGCCTAATCCAAGTATCTTTCAATTATTCTTTATTGCCTTTTATCTTGTACTAGTGAGCGAAATAATACAAGGAATAAATAAGAAACACTGGCAGTGCATGAGAAATATTACACTGGGTGAGAAATGCCACTTTTGGATGAGAGATGCAGGGAGTGACACTGGATGAATGGTACTTTGAGGAGATAGACACAAAATGCCGGAGTAACTAAGCGGGACAGGCAGCACCTCTGGAGAGAAGGAATGGATGACATTTCGGGTCATCACCCATTCCTTCTCTCCAGAGATGCAGCCTGTCCCGCTGAGTTAATCCAGCATTTTGCATCTATCTTTGGTTTAAACCAGCATCTGCAGTTCCTTCACACACAGTACTTTGAGGAGTATTGTTAGTAAGTAAGACGTCACCATAATGGGGACGCTCAGCATGGTAGGAGAGACCATCACTACAGGGCAATTACTGAGCAGTGAGATGCTGTCACAGGATAAAGGATGTAATCATAATCATTATCGTACTTTATTAGCCAAGTTTGATTTGCTGGTACTTAAGTTAAAAATCCTGGCTTGGAAAAAGAACTATTATTCCTGAAGCGTAGAGGCGCAGTTTCTGGGGAGAAAAGGAATGACATTTGATGCCAAAGCTACTGCAAATGAAGAAGGTAGATACAAATGCTGGAGAAACTCAGCGGGTGAGGCAGCATCTATGGAGCGAAGGAATTGGTGACATTTCGGGTCGAGATCCTTCTTCAGACTGAAATGAAGAAGAACCACTTTGACAATAGTTGGGAGATGAGCTTGCGTTAATGCAAGTTTCAGGTGTTGTTTGAGGAAAAACTCAATGAGATTGACGATGGTAGGTGATAAGATTAAACCTGATAAGAAAACCTAAGTCCGTGTAGGCAATGCCAACGATTTAAAGAGGACTAGATGAAGGACAGTTAAATATTAATTGGTTAAGAATGTCTTACTGAGGGTGAAATGCATTTGGATTGGAGCCGCTGAGATATGGTGAAAGGTTGTCATAAATGAGAGATACACAGAAGGAGACTGGCACTGATAGTGATCTCCTGGTACAGAGTGATGGATTGTCCAGTTATGAGTGAGGAGCATTGACTCTGGAAAAACATCATTGGCACTGGTACAAAACCTAAAACACAAGAGCCAGAATTTCTGGAAGTCAATAAAAGTTTCAATAATCCAAGGCAATAAATGTTTTGGTAATCGAAGGCTGAAAAACTGGCTCTGAATATGTCACATCGGGATAGATCTTCTGAAGTTATACCTGTAGTTAATTTACAGCGCTTACTCCCTTCTCTGTTCAGAAAGTCGCCAATCAGGTTTTGACATGCACCTAAACTGGAGTGGTAATCTTCCAATTCACTGCAGGCTTACCCCCAGAGTGCTTGCACTGGCACAATAAATTCTCCCCATAGCTCAGCATTCCAGCACTAACTTCCCTTCCCCTGCATTGTTACAAACAACCACCCCCCACCTCATAATTCCTACCAGTACTTGCTTAAATCAATGCACCTGGAGTGCTGGAAGGTAGGCAGGTGCCTTGTTCCTCTGCAGCATCTATCAAATTTACACACAGATTTTTGATGTGGAACAGGGTCTGAAAAAGAGCATTTTTCCTCTTTGATCACATTTTATCACTCATCTAATCAAGCCCAGTCTTGTCCTAATCTAACATCTGAATAAGCAAACTTGTAGCAAGGGCTGCTGAAAACTATTCAGGTGCGGGTCACCTCACTAAAATCATTGAAAATTAGAGACTAAACTCAGGAACTTCTTTGTCTGCTTGTCTACCTACCTGATGTACTGAGAAGTTAATCAGTACAATATTTGTATTGCTTTTACAGCTTACCACCTGTCATTTGGTTTCCACTGCTTCATTAATTTCTTCTATAGGATCATTTTCCCCTCAGTTGCAGGATACAAATCATTATCCCAGCATGTGTTGAGTCTCTGGGCTTCCTAGGGACATACAATTACAATTACAGGTACAATTACAGTACTATGTTAAGTTAGACAATAGACAATAGGTGCAGGAGTAGGCCATTCGGCCCATCGAGCCAGCACCGCCATTCAATGTGATCATGGCTGAGCATCCCCAATCAGTACCCCGTTCCTGCCTTCTCCCCATATATCCTGACTCCGCTATTTTTAAGAGCCCTATCTATCTATCTCTTGAAAGCATCCAGAGAACCTGCCTCCACCGCCCTCTGAGGCAGAGAATTCCACAGATTCACTACTCTCTGTGAGAAAAAGTGTTTCCTCGTCTCCGTTCAAAATGGCTTGCTCCTTATTCTTAAACGGTGGCCCCTGGTTCTGGACTCCCCTAACATCGGGAACATGTTTCCCGCCTCTAGCGTGTCAAAACCCTTAACAATCTTATATGTTTCAATGAGATGCCCTCTCATCCTTCTAAACTTCAGAGTGTACAAGCCCAGCTGCTCCATTCTCTCAGCATATGACAGTCCCGCCATCCCGGGAATTAACCTTGTAAACCCACGCTGCACTCCCTCAATAGCAAGAATGTCCTTCCTCAAATTAGGGGACCAAAACTGCACACAATACTCCTGGTGTGGTCTCACTAGGGCTCTGTACAACTGCAGAAGGACCTCTTAGCTCCTATTTAAGTTACAATAACTTCACACTATTCTGTGATGCTGTTGACCGCTGGAAAAGTCTGGCAGTGATGAGGCTGAGGGAAGTCCATCACCAACTTCTTAGGTAATTGACAGGGCAAATTTGGCCACATGATCAGAAAATCCCTGCACTATGCTATGTTTTGCCAGTCAGATGAGAGCTGACCTCTTATCTAATCAACTGAGATCTGAACTCCCGTAGAAGACTGAGATTTGGACCATATTAGAAGAAACAACATGGTCCAAAGATATGCCATGAACAAATGCAAGTAGTTCATCCAATAATAAAACAAAGCAATTGCTTTACATTGAAAGTAAGTGTATTTTTTGTCTTTATGGAATAGAATAGAATTTGAGTTTCACTGTACCTTAATTGGTACACGTGACAAGAAACTGACATTGAACCTTTGAATAACAAGAACAATGAGAGGCCTACATTTAACAAGAGAGGCATTAGCACTAAGGCAAAAGACTGGCACTCAATGAAAGACTCAGGAATATGTTGCTGTTTTTCATTATCAATGAGATCAAAAAACATAGTGGGAGCGGCATGACTGAGAGGCACCAGCATTAAATAGTGGCATTGAAGACGAGTACAAAGACATTGACTCTGAGTGAGATGTTAGCATCGGATATGTTTTACTTGTACCGAGTGAAAAATGCTGCAATAATAATTGCCGCTGTTATTAGGTAAGAGATCTAATTACGCAAGAACATATTCATTGACCTGAGGAAAGAGATTCACAACACTGAATGAAAGATATTAGATTTTGGTGACATTGAAAGTATAGTGATATGAAATCAGTGAATGTTTCTCACTCAAATGGACTTTATGAATAAGAATTATAGTGTGAAAATTCAGACACTGTTACTGAATAAGCAACTGAGCCATGAGCACAGGATGAAAAACATTCGTACTAATATTGAGTAAGATGGTCACTTGTCTAAGTGAGAAAGGCAGTAAGTGAATGGTTCAACCATGACTATGAATGTGTATCTTGTACATCTCTTTATGTGAGCAGGAAAAAGTGGCCCCAATTCTTTGGCAGCACCACACAAACCCATAACCTCTGACAACTGGGAAAAAGGTTCAGAAGCACAAACTCATCAGAATGCCACTATACTCCTCTTCAAGTCAAGCATGATTCTAACTTTCATTCTTTGCTGAGTCTAAATACTTAAATTCCCTGTCCAGTAGCATTTGGAGAATACCATATTCAGCAAGAATGTAGTTGTTAAAGAAGTGCTTCACCACCACTTCCTCCTTAGAAGCACATGTGGATAAAGACAGTAGATTTGCCAGTGATCTTCATATAAACCAATTTTAAAAAAACTGACTGAGAAAAGCAACAAGGGTGGAAACTCCAAGTTAGTAAACTAATAATGAATGATTGAATTTAACATCAGATAGGAGACAACATGGACTTGGTGAAAGATACTGTGGGGAGACGCTCTGTATCTGAGTGATATCAGCTGTGAGAGAAAGTGAGTGAAAATCCCTCTCTCTGCCCCTCCCCTATCCTAGTCATCCTGCTAGTTCCACTGTTTGCGTTCATACGTCCCTTCATTATCACTTTTTCCACAGCCAGCAATGAACCATTTCCTTGGTCATTGGTGTCAGCTCTGATTTATTCATCACCTTTTCATTCCTCTAGTTTCCCTCTCCTTTGACGCTCAGTCTGAAGAAGGGTCTCGACCCGAAACGTCACCTATTCCATTTCTCCGGAGACGCTGCCTGACCCGCTGAGTTACTCCAGCATTTTGAGTATTTTATTTGGAGAATCATGGTACTGAAAAGATAAATGACATGAATTTAAACTGCATATTATCACACCTTTCAGAAACATCTCAAAATGCTTTGTGTTTATGTAATTACTTTGTGAAATCGTCGTTGTTCTCAGCTAGCAAATAGAAAAAGTGAAATAAAATCCAGGCTTGTTTGGATTTCATCAAGGCAATTTGACATGCCCCTGAACTACTGGATTGGGGCTTATCTTAAAATGTGTTCCACAGGCTTAACTTTTGGCAACAAGCAGTGTTGCCCTGAGATGTTGCTGCGATTATGCATTCTTATTCTGGAGTGAATTCAGACCCCCTGCATAACTGTGAGGTATCGTTCACGTTCACAAATTACAGGAGTAGAATTAGGCCATTCGGCCCAACGAGTCTACTCCGCCATTCAATCATGGCTGATCTCTGCCTTTTAATCCTATTTTCCTGCTTTTTTCCATAACCCTTGAAACCCGTTCTAATCAAGAATTTGTCCCTGCCTTAAAAACATCAACTGACTTGGCCTCCACAGCCCTCTGTGGCAATGAGTTCCTCAGATTAACTACCCTCTGATGAAAGAAGTTCCTCCTCACCTCCTTTCTAAAAGAGCGCTATTTAATTCTGAGGCTATGAACTCTGGTCCTAGACTCGTTCTGTTGTGCTGATGCAAAGCAAGAATTTCATTGTCCTATCAGGGACACATGACAATAAACTCACTTGAACTTGACTCTCCCACCAGTGGAAACATCATTTCCACATCCACTCTATCTATGCCTTTCATTATTCTGTAAGTTTCGTTGCCATTGGGAGAGCTGCAATAACATTCAGTGAATGTATGAAACAGTGAAAGAGTTGATAATGAGACTGACTCTGGTATTGTATGTATCCACAAGGAACAAACCCTGGCATTTGCACAGTGTGAGAGAGGGTGAAACTTCATATTAAGAAAGGGCTACTGATAATATATGAGAGGCACATTTTGCTACTGGAACTGCCGTTAAGAACGATTGATACCCCCAATAATAAGAGTATAATATTGTATGAAGTGAGCCTGGTACTGAGTGGTAGAGAAACAAACATTGTGAGCCGACAAAATGTCAGAGGGACGCTAAAACAGCTTAGCATATCTGGATCTCAAATTTAATTCTTAAAATTAAAAATAAATTAAAACAAAAATATTATAATTTTCAATTTTGTAGAGGACAATTGATGACGTGAAGAAAGTACAGGAAAATGCCTGTGGTGAATAAAACACGGTAATTCTCGACCTGAAACGTTATCCATTCCTTCTCTCCAGAGATGCTGCCTGTCCCGTTGATTACTCCAGCATTTTGTGTCTATTTACAGTAATTTATTAAATGAATAGAATTTAATTTTGTTGACATAGTTTGTCTGAAACATTAACTGTCTGAAACATTCAGAAATTAACAACTTGCTATGCTTTCCAGCAGTTTTTGTTTGTGGAATTATATATACCAGATTGTTTACTAGAATATGGCAGAATCAATCCCAGCATGTTGAAACATTTTATGTACATTTATGGCAGAGTAAATGAATCCCCTGTGACAAAGTAGGTTGAGTTCAGCAACAGGCTATGAAAAACTGGCCACTTTGAACCTGTGTTTCTTGGAAACCGCCAGGCAGTACAAAGAAAGGATTCACTGAACTCGCATCTATTTCCCCTGCCTGGCCATTTTGTCTAGTCGTATCCTGCTTGGTTGGTGGATATTTTAGAAATATCAGAAGTTGTAATTTAAATCAAAGAACTTAGCTGTTTCACTTTTAAACATACATAACATTGATATTCATTGAAATAATTAATTGAGTACATGATTTTATTACGTTTCACTTGTTCGTTTACAAGGGCAAAGTGTTTTGGTGTTCAGCTCGTCTCCCAGTAAAGAGACTCGTGGAAACTCCCTGAAGACCAGGGAGGAGCAGTTCCACCAGCTCCCCGCTGCTTTCAGCAATTATTAAGTAGCAGAGTTCCTGTCCACTTTTTAGAAGGCAATTGCCACTGGGGAACGGACCCTGTCTTTATTATTTGCTTCAGTGAAAACTGCTAAAGTGGCTCAGTTGTAACCAGCCAGACCTGTGGAAGACAGCATGCACAGGGGTGTTGCACTGTAGACCCTACATGGCTAAATGTGGCCTACAGTAGAGTGACTAGTGTATGAGGTGATCGCTGGTTGCGTGGACAGTGGGCCGAAGGGCCTGTTTCCATGCTGTATCTCTTAAGTCTAAAGAATGCAACATTACAAGGGCAATGTGCCATATTGGCCTTAGTCCTTTAGGAAAATAAATGCCAAAATTGCAAAAGAGTAACTCCTATTAGAATGTGAGAGGGGTGAATTTCTACAATGTTGCAGCAACAGATCAAGACAAGTCCAGAGGAAATTCACTCCCATATTTCTAAATGTTGGGTGAGAATGAAATCAGACATTTATAGTGGTTGCTTTTAGTTAGTTGTTTTACTAATTGTATGTTTTGATTAGCAAATTTAGAGCATTGTCATAAGCCTGTTATTTGGCTAGAATGTACCTCAGCCTGCATGGAAGGAAATCCGTAGAAATAGAATATTTCTGCAAACATGGCAAACCTTGCCGATTCTGAAGTTCTGAATGACCATTTACTATTTATCTAATTTGACAATATTTGATTTTTTTGTGTAAATATGTAAAATAACAAAAATCAATTGAATTTATTATATCAATGATAATATATTTGTCAACACATCATGAGGAAGTAGTAAACCTTCAAACATTTTACTGCTAAAAAAAGTACATTCATAAAGATGGAGCATTTTACTGTCAAAATAATTATGGGCCTAGGTTATGGGTAAATTACTCAGGCGATAGTCAATGCATGGTTCAGTGAAAAAGCTTGGGAGAAGTTGTCTAAGCATGGAAATGTAAAGATAATGGAAACTTGTTTACTCTGTGTGGTTCTTATTTAGTATCTCTTTCCCCGTGTGCGTCTATTTGCAGCACAAATATTTTTTTCTGTTGATTTAAAAAAATATATTCATGTTCGGTCTGGTTTTTAGTTCTTTCAGAAATAGAAACTTCAGTTCTTAGACTTCTTTTGTAAGCATGGGTCACATTCAGCAAAACCAGCTACACAAAGTTAACCTTTGTTAGATATTTTCAGGAAGGAAAGGTTTTACATGTATGTGCTCAGCCTGAGAGGTATGCAAAGATATAGGCATGCAGTAGTCAACAGCTAAGAATTGGACCTTTAGCTGCTGATGGTTTTGGAGTTCATATGAACTGAATTTGTGAACTTCTCTGGAAAACCTTGGTTCCATCATAAAGATCACAAGGATTCAAGGCCATACCCCGAATCGGTTCGATCAAAATTGACCTTTGACCTCAAGCACATTCTTGCCCAATCACCATAACCTCAGAATCATTTAATGTCCAAAAACCTATTAATCTCAGCATTGAATATATGCATTACATTCACAGCCCTCTGAGATGGAGAATTGCAGTTACTATAAAAATAAAGTTATCCTCCACTTGACCCTAAATGACATTCTCTATCTCGAGGCAATAGTCCTTAGTTATAGACTCTTCCACTGGAATATATTAGATTGTGCAGATGTGCTCATAATTTTCAAAAATTAAAGAAACAATTTTGAAGCACTGTTGAGTAACAAGATTTATGCATTCAATTATCTTCTGCATTGTGCGTTACACTTTCCCTTGTTGAGAAGAGTGATATATATTTTCTTGCATAAATGATACAAAATATGTTCTTTGAAGTTTAAGCTGCCATCTGTATATAAAAAAAGAACATTTATTCTCTGCCAATATTTTAGAATCAAGTAAAGGTTCAAAGGAAAGAAATTCTGAAATCCAAGCATGAGCCAAACAGAAAATGGTAGAAATATTACTACAATAAAATTGGATAGTGGTAAACTCATTTACTATCAGTACATTCTCAATGAGGTCATCAATGAAGAAAGAAGTTGGATTACTTCATTATCAATCTTTTGCATTGTGAACCTGCTTTTCTCTAAAGTGTAGGAATTGTGGCTTCACAAAGATAATGTCATGGCTAGTTGCTAACTCTTCTATGGATCGGTAGAATAATATTTCTGGACATTGATTATGGATAAATGTGTTATTTTTATGTAAACCATGAAGTTGAAATGAAGGATCAAGATCCTTCTTGATCCATTTCATATGTGGCTCCTTACTCCAAGAGTTCTCCATTACCAACTAGAAGATGTGTAATTCATCCAACGTCACTTTGACAGGAAAATGACAAAACCTGTAACTCTTACAAAAATAACAATTATCACTTCACTGATATATGTAGGCACCATGAATTACTTCATCTGATTGGAATTCTTTGTACGTGTTTAGAAGGGTATAGTTACTTAACTTGATATTACAGTGATCTGAAATTCTGTGCAAAGGTTGTGTCTGGTTCTTGAGTATGTGTATCATTGGGAAGCTGTTTGCACAACTCTGATATGTCTAGCAGGGGGTCTGAGGTTATAATCCAAACATATAAATATAAACATACCCCCTGCCTTTATTTATCTAATAATTCTCAACTTAAAATATCCCAAAACTACACGTGCACCAGTCTTTGTGGAAATAAAATCATTAAAGACTCACAATGCTCTAAGAGAAAAATGTCACTGAGCACGGATTTATTTTTAAACAATATCCCATATTTCTAGATTCTCTAACAAGAAGAAACATCTTCTCTACATAAACTCTGTCAAGAGTCCTCAGGAACTTTTATGCTTCAATCAAATCTGCTTTTACTTTCCTAGAGGCTGTCCAGTTTTTCCTAATGTATTTACTGTTAACATGGAAATAATTGAGAGGGCATGCTGTGATGATGATATTTGGATTCTACAACACAATATAGATAGGTTAAGTGACTGGGCAAAAGCCTGCAAAATAAAGTTAATGTGTGAATTCAGCATTTTGCTCGGAGGAATCAAAAGATAGACTGATCTAAATGAAGAAAAACTGCAAATTAATGGCATTGCGAGAGATTATGGAGTTTTTGTGTGCATTAAACTTAAAGGGTAACATGCAGATGCAGCTCTTAATTGAGAAGGCAAATGACATCATGGCCTTTATTACTCCTGGACTTGTGTAAAATGCAAGGTACAATATTTTGTTATGTTTAGCCGGATTTGGTCAGCGGTTACTTTAACCAGCAGTTGCACATGATTCTGAGACCAGCTGGATAGTAGGCATGACAATATTCTAAAACTTGTTTTATAAAAACAGGCTCCAGAAAATTTATGCCCAATTTTTTAAACCACATCATCAGAATGCAAATCTTTTCATAATCAAAGACTCCAATGTATAATCATGCAGTTCTCCTGCAAGGTGGGATTAGAATATTTATTGTTTTATGTTAAGTGGAGTAGAATATGCCTACAAGGCCAGCGTTTTGAGGACAAAACTAATATAAATTATGTTAGAAATACTTCTCGTTCAAAATTTATCACATGACCACATTTTCTTGTATATTGTAAACTATCATTCCAATTCTTGTTACAATTTTAACCCATGTAGATAACCCATGCATGGAAAAAACTCAGTCCAAGCCTTGCTCCTTGCATTGACACAGACTGATCAAATTTACAGATTCCCAACATCTGATCACAATTTTGGAACAGTTTGCTGTTTTTTATTAATCAAGAATATGACAATGGTGTAGCAAGCAACTGCAGATACTAGTTTCCACCGAAGATAGACACAAAGTGCAGGAGTAACTCAGCGGGACAAGGCAGCATCTCTGGAGAGAAGGAATGGGTGACGTTTTGGGTCGAGACCCTTCTTCAGTCTGAAGAAGGATCTCGACCCATAGCACTGAAACTAACTGCTGGAGAAATAGTCAAACCTGATACAAGGCCACAACCTTAAATGTTGATCATCAAATTACCTCCGCAGATGTTGCTTGATGTGTTGAGTTCCTCCAGCTATTTGTTTTTTCTATTGAATCGAGTTCTTTTCCAGATTTGAATCCTATAAGTCCATGGGGAGAACTTAGGGTCGGGTCGAGGCCCCTCTTCAGTCTGAAGAAGGGTCTCGACCCATAGCGACACCCATTCCTTCTCTCCAGAGATGCTGCCTGTCCCGCTGAGTTACTCCAGCATTTTGTGTTTATCTTCTATTTATGATAACTTCTATTTCTAGTTATTTGCAATGTATGTTCCCTTTGAGCTTTGGATTTTGATACAAATGCACAATGTATACCAAGGAAGGATGGAATTCCTTTGGGTATTCAGCCATTCATGATTTATTTCACATATATATTGTGGTTCACATGTGCAGCCCTGATGGCAACACAGGTGCGGCCAACATCCTATCAATCCTTAAAATGCAGTCAGTCTGAAAAGATTTTAAGGGATCATCCAGCATTCTAGGAAAATTATTTGCTCTTCTTTGAAAATAATCAGATTAGGATAAACACATTAAAGATTGAAATACCTGTAAAAAAAGACTTGGAACTGCCCATAATCTTATGCGCACGTTACACATTGTCCAAAACTTTCTCAATGCCTCCCTTCCATCTGAACCCCAGGGTGCATTCAGAGTTATAAACATTAATTTCAATCATCTCAAATTCTCCACATAAAAGATTCACTTTTTTGTTGCATCTTTGGGCATTTAGACCATGTGGAGGACCTCATTTCCAGTTGTGTATTTGGGCATGTTACATTTTCCTTTCTTCCAAAAAGCTTTCAGCAAATTCTCTTAGTCTTCAGGGCAGTGAATTATTTTCCCAATCGCTATAAACTGCCTTAGTTCCCAGTTTTTGATTGACCCTTCCCTAAACTACCATGCCTCTTTTCAGGATTCCTTGCTAACGATGGATTAATGTTGACATTTCAATCATTCTCTCATCCCTGGTTTTGATTTCTTCCTGGATCTTCAAATCACTCAGTATCTCATCCCAAACAGTCACCCAAAACCTTCATAGATTACTGTAAATTTCAGCATCTCTCGCTGCTGCCTTTTCGCCTTTGCTCCCAAGTGCTCCAAGACCACAGATCTGTCAAAAGGTTTAAATTATAAGCCATTTGTGCTGTCTCTGAGTCTTCAATCTCTAGGACTATTCATAGTTCTAGTTTCCTTCTTATACAAAACCTCAGGCATAAGTCTCCCTGATATTGTAATGTACAAAACTATACTTCTACAGACAACTCAGTGGTCTAAGTTCTCCCCATGGACTTGTGGGATTCATATCTGGAAAATAACTCCAGATTCAATAGAAAAACCAAATAGCTGGAGGAACTCAATGCATCAAGCAACATCTGTGGAGGTAATAGGATGGTCAACAATTAAGGTTGTGGCCTTGTCCCATTCCTCCAGCAATTTGTTTCTGCTCCAGATTCCAACACGTGCAGTCTAATGTATCTCCAGATTCAAGATGTCTGGAAGTATGCTCTTCCAGACTCCAACACCATCGTGTGTGGCACCACACAGCTGTTCATGTGAATCTCCATTCCTCTCCTCATACCATTACCTATTTTCCACTTCTTTTGTAATAAGTAGTTATGAAAAAGAATCATTCATATAGCTTCATCTTATTACTTGGAAATTTCTACAGGTTTTCACATATGATGAATTATTTTGAAATACAGTGGCCTGGTATGTAAACGGATTTGGTAGTTTTTTAGAGATACAGCGTGGAAACAGGCCCGACAGCCGACTGAGTCCACACCGACCATCGATCACCCGTAGATCACACTAGTGTACACTTTTATGTAATCCCATTTTTGCATACTACACATTAAGGGCAATTTACAGAAGCCAATTAACCTACACACCTGCACATCTTAGGAATGTAGATGGAAACTGGAACATCCAGAGTAAACCCATGTGGTTACAGGAAGAATGTACACAAACTCTGCACAGACAGCACCCATAGTCAGGATCAAACCCAAGTCTCTGGTGCTGTGAGGCAGCAACTCTTTTTTGTGACACTGTGCCACCCTATATAATGCCTTATATAAGTTATATTGGGCATTGTAAAATCTTAATGGAGCAACAAACAACTAATCTATATTTGGTTAAGAAGGAACTGCAGATGCTGGAAAATCGAAGGTAGACAAAAATGCTGGACACATTTAGCGGGTGAGGCAGCATCTATGGAGCGAAGGAAATAGGCGACGTTTCGGGTAGAGACCCTTCCTCAGACCCTTCCTATATTTGGTGGTATTTACAGTAAGGATATTGCTAATCGCACTTGGGAGGGTTCATTCTCTTCTTCATATCGGTAGTGTGTATTTGTGATCTATGACAAAATAATCATACATAGATTTTACATGTGGATTTTTTGGAATTAATAGCTTTTGCTATTGTGAGAAGTCATTCATTAGGATAATAAATCATTGGTTTCTCTGAGCAGTTTTAGCTCATTGGTGTTTTCCCACTTTATATAGGAAGAAAGATTTTAATAGTAAGTGAAAATCGATAAACTGCAGATGGTACATATCAGGCAGAATCTATGGAAGGAAACAGTTAATGTTACAGGTCCTTAATCAAAGGATTTGACACATTCTTAATATCTATTGTGTTCCCGGTGTCAGTACTCACAGTTAATGAAATACTTGTGAAATATAATCACTGTTATAATACAGAAAGCATGTACTTGACCTTATTCTCCCTAGAACACCTGTTGAACATTCATCGGACCTTGATTGAATTGGTAGGATTAACAGCCTGCATCCTGTCCTGCATTTGAGTAGATCAAGGGTTCCCAACCTGGGGTAAATTTCACCTACCCAGGGGATAAATTGGTTGATTATGGATTTGTACATATTTTTTCTCATTGAATAACTGTGTTTGGTTCTGGTATCTGTTCATCATTAGTTGTTCGTAAATAAGTGAAATAACATTGTTATGTGCTGTTAAAGTTGCCAGAGGTAAACGGGATGAAAAAGGTTGGGAACCCCCCTAGTAGATCAAATGCTATTTCTAATTTATCAGTACAACCCTCAATGTCACAGAGGTCTTGCTTATTTCTATTGTGGAATTGAACATTCTGCAATCATCAATGAATATTGCCATTTCTAACCAGTGATGGAGTGAAGAGCGATTGAAGTTAGTTACCATAAGGAACTCCTCCAGCGATGGCAGGCGTTGAATTGATTGGCCTCCAAACACCACAACCGTCTTCCTTTGTGCTCTAAATGAGTGTAACTATAGACAGCTTTTCTAAATTCCCATTAATTTCAATTTTACTAGGTGATCTTAAAGTAAAATTCTGCTAGTACTGGCTTGATGTCAAAGTTATCACCCTAAATTTACTCTGAAATTCAACTCATTAGTTTTGTTTGGGTGAAGACTTTAAGGTTTATGTTTGGATTATTATTCCCACATGTGCAGGAAAAAGCTTTATTTTGCATGCTATCCGATCAGATCGGATAATACTATACATAACTACAATCAAGTACATTAGGTAGAGTGAAGGGAAAGATACAGTGTGCAGAATATAGATCTCAGCATTGTAGTGCAATGAAGTGTACCAGGTGAGTTAGTGGTCCTGGCACTTAGTAAGCAGTTCATTGGTATCTGCTGTTATTCTTCTGCATCTTCTATAAAGCAACAGCTTCTATGATTTTTTTTGATAATTGAGAAATTTTTGAAATAGTAAATGGTCGCTTGAGCTGCCACTTGATTTTGCCTTGTAGGAGATGAATAAGGGAGCTGAGCTGTGGCAAGCCCTGCCACAGCTGCCGAATGTCCATCTCATCCTCCAATTTAGAGTAAAATTTCCTTTTAGCATTTTTAATGGCCTTAATGAAGTTATACGCGGACTCCGTGTATGAATCTACTTCGCCGGACTTAAATACCCCAAATCTGGTCCTCAGAAGAATGTGGACCTCCTGGTTCATCCGAGGCTACGGTAAAACTTGGATGGTTTGGTGGGAACACTTGGATGGGAACAGTTGGATGGTTTTGGTGGCAACACACCTCACCACACATTTACTTATGAAGTCAGTAACAACCATCACAAATATTTGTTCAGGTCCCTTGCCGAGTCGCTGAACATCGCCCAGTCTACTGATCAAATATTCACTTACTCCACCACCAGCATAATGTGGTACAATAAATACCATCTACAGTATGCACCTTAAGAACTTGCCAATGCTTTTTCAATAGCATCTTCAAACTGTGACTTCTGTTGTCTAGAAGAATAAGGGGGGAAAACAGTTGAGAACCTTACCACACAAAAGGTCCTTTTAATATTCCACACCATCCTGACTTGGTAATTTATCACCATATTTTATCTGAGTCTAAATCTTGGTACTTAATCAGCAATTATGAATACCTGTCTCATTTGCTACATTCATATACTATGTCTGAATAAAAGTAAAATTAAATTAAACATTGAACCCAAGTTGTGTACAGCCAAGTAAAATGAAAATGACCAGATCCTGAGGTAGAAATTGATTTAGTTCATCAGTGCTAACATGTGCTTTGTTTTTTGCTGCTGGTTTTGCTGAGCCCTATGTATCCCATTTTTTTGATAACCGAGCCAAACTCAGTTGAGTTTAACAACAATCACCTGTCAATACTTGTGCATATCTGAGATACTACATACAATTAAGGAGTCAGGTGATTTAAGAACTTAAAGGACAGTTACTCAAGTTGTATAAAACTTTCCAGTATTTGTGGGAATAATTGTTAATTGTATTTTTTCTCAGGTCTGGAAGTGTTACAAACCATTGGATAGAAATATATTCTTTTGTCGAAGATCTTGCTGAAAAATTTTTAAGGTATCAATAAATCACTTTAACATTATTACTGTTAAATATATTAGCTAAATATATGACTTAACTTACATTTAACTTCTTTCAGTCCTCTGCTACGGATGTCATTTATCGTTTTTTCTGCACAAAGTACAACTTTGATGAGTCTGACTGCTGATAGGTAAATATTGGAATAGAGTATGTAAGTACATAATAAGAACAGATTTGATAAGATGGAAAATTGTGCATAGTTATGCCATTACTAGTCACCTTATTTTACTAAACTCTTCCTTTCTGATCTTGTGAAATAAAGTACAAAGGAATATCTAGCGAAACAACTGCTTTGACCGGATATCAATATAAAAACTAGGTCAAATGATAAAAAAAATTGCTGAAAACTCTTAGTAGATTAGACAGAATCTATGAAAAGAAAAATGGAATAAATATTTCTGGTGGAAGCCCCTTTGTTCAGAGCTCAAGAGAAAGCAAGTCAGTTTTAACCTGCAGAGAAGATGAGAAAGAAATGACAAGGACAAAACCAATGTGTTGATGGAGCAAACTAGAGTTTCCCTGGTGATAAAATGTTTGTGAAGTCGTTTGGTTGCTGTGTTGCAGCAAGCGCTGACAGGAGACGATTGTCATTTTAATTCTACATCACTCTCCCACGACCTATCTGTCTGTGGCCTCATTTATTGTACTTATAAGGCTAAACATAGGTTGGAGGAATGGCTTCGCATCTTCTCTCTGGGCATTTTGTAGCCTTTCTGACTTAATATCAATTTAAATGATTTCAGGTAACTTGCTATCTCTTTCTGTATCAGAACTGGTTCTGTTGTATATTATCCATTTGTAATATTAATTCAGTTCCTTTCTCGTCACTAATACTATCTGATCTGCTGGGCATGTCCTACACCCCTGATCTGCATTTCACATCTTTGCCATATTGCTTTGTTTATTTTTGCCTGCTCTATCTTCCCTGCATATCCTACCAACTGCTTACTGCAATAGCATTCCTGGGCTTGTCTTATCAGAGAGCTTTGCTTTGAACTATGTATTCTTTCCTCACCATTTTTCCAACTTAAAATGTAAATTATTTTCGCTCTTTTTCACTTCTGATGAAGTCTTTGACCTGAAACATATTTTTTGGTTCTCTATCCACAGATGCTGCTTGACTTACTGCGGTTTTTTTTTGTTGCATTTTCGGATCTTAAATTAGATTTTGCAACATCTGCAATTTTTTGATTTTCATTTAGGATGAAACTATAAATATGGAGTCATAAAGTCATAGAGTGATACAGTGTGGAAACAGGCCCTTTGGCCCAACTCGCCCACACCACCAACAATGTCCCAGCTACATTAGTCCCACTTGCCTGCTCTTGGTCCATATCCCTCCAAACCTGTCCTATCCATGTACCTGTCTACCTGTTTCTTAAACGATGGGATAGTCCCAGCCTCAACTTCCTCCTCTGGCAGCTTGTTTCAAAACCCACCACCCTTTGTGTGAAAATGTTACCCCTTGGATTCCTATTAAATCTTTTCCCCTTCACCTTGAACCTATGTCCCCTGGTCCTCGATTCCCCTACACTGGGCAAAAGACTCTGTGCATCTACCCAATCTATTCCTCTCATGATTTTGTATACTAAATGATTTTAACATATGATTTGATTTAGTGTTTCTTTGAATATAATTTTATTTGATAAGCCTCTGCAAAAGATATAGTGATATTTTGCTATATTAAAGAGTCTATATAAGGTGTTGCTAAATAATTGTGTATCAATTAAAGGGAAACTATCCGCAGAGGGCTTCAAACCCTACGAAATGAATTGCCAGGAGGGGATACATTTATGCACGAGGGCTTCAGGAAGGTACAATTTATACATCAAGTTCTGTTCTTTATCATTTAATACAAGCCCGTCTGTTATGAGAACGCATTGTCAATGATGAATAGTTTACTTTCATTTTATAGTCATTCTCTTTCATTTCACTACAGGCAACTGAACAGATTTATCATGAACACTACTCAGGTAATCAGTAACCTTCTTTCTTTGTGACCATATCTGATCCACATAGATGTGCTTAAATCCCGTCATAGGATTCTTAATTTTGTACCTTCCTCTGCTTCAATCTTGACCCTCACACCCATCTATTCTGAATTAGGCCTCAGGTTAATTCTTCCTCAGCCCATCACAAGGAGCTACCTGAATATTTTTCCTCCATTCAGCCTATTCTTAAAATCCATCATCAACAAATTTTGATCACCATTTGTAACTCAAAAAATGGCTTTATTTCCTTAATACAACTTCAAGAGTACAATATAAGTGCAAGTTGTCGATGCTCTTCTAACTGATATTTTCAACCTGCTTTTGTTTTACGTGTTAAGGACTTGTTAGGTGCAGTATACCTACATCTATCATTCACATAAGGATATTATTCTGTGCCTTTTCTTTAAAAAAAATGTATTTTTCTGACTTTGCTTTACACATACACTAATATTAATGCCCTTTTCTGTCTCTTCTCCCCGGCCTGGTAGACCATCAGACATGGCCAATAAAGTAAACAAATGGATAGTTCCCAGATCTCTGCCAATATTTTGTAGTTGCCATTGTTGACAGTGCATTATTTATTTTCTACACCCACTCTTTGACAACAGGTTTATGGGATTTATTTGAGACTTTCTAAATGACACAATTAAAGTTGGTAAATCTCAAAAGCATGGAAAGTGATCAGGTGTGCAGATTACTATATAGACTGCAAGAAATCTTTGGCATTACTTGAAGTTTGGCATCAGGTCTCGTTTTACATGTAGTAAGGTATTATTGGGACTTGCCAATGTTGTATCTGGTCACTGGGCCTGTATTCGTTGACCTAATAGGCAGTTATATGTTCCAGTAGCTGGAGTTAAACCAATGGAGGACAAGCAAAAAACTGAACATTTATATCTACACTTCCTATATTGTGCTTCGAATGCTCTGACGTTGAGGTCTATACATTATTTGTCAACGTACAACACAATATGCAACCACAGTATTAGAAATGACTGTAGTCACATGCAATACACCCGATCAGAGCCCATTGTCGAACACAGACAACTACAACAGTGGTACCAAGAATCTCAATGTAATTTCTGATTGTCTGGCAATTCTGTCTGGATTTCTCATAATCCCATTTGGCAGCCGTCTTCTTTCTAATACGTGGAGTTTTTTTTAATACTGTCCAACTTGGGACCATTGACCTTACGTAGAATTTGCTTTGTTTCAAGAAAATATTCTGATTTACATTGTACGTCCTAATTAAAATAATTTAATTCTCAGTCTCCCACTACACGATCACTTTAGTGCGCAACAGTGGCAGCGCATGAAAAAGTCAGTACATATTAAAATCACATTTTATGCTTCTTGTAATATCCCCCATAAGTCACTGCAGCTCCCCAGAGAGCGGGAAATTTGATTTTAATGCGCGTTGACTTTTATACACGGTGCTGCCACTGCACATTAACACAACTGGAGTCCAAAAAACCAGCACCGGAAATTATTCTATTTTAAATTATAGAAGGGAAATCAGAAACTTTTCTGCCATCAAAGTGCTTCATGACTATAATAAAGGTCTCAGAGTTAACATTTTAAAGATCTTTGATGATTAGGAAGGCATCAATACCGAAATATCATTTTTGAGAGATGAATAATAAAACAGAGTCTGATGGGGGGGGATCATCAGACATAGAACTGGAGAGATAGGACCTTTGCGACTGGTAATAATGTTGACCCACATCTTGTATGTGGGTCATAGTTTTTTTGGTAGCTTTGGGCTGGTGATGAGTGCAGAAAGTCATTCCCTATATGGATAGCCTACACAAAGTATTAACAGCAGTAAGTAAAGTCTGACTTTGCAACAGAAGAGATGAACAGATGAAATATATACTAAGAGATGCTCCCTATTTAAACTCCTTCAAACATTCCTTTATGATCTTCATTCACTCTATTTTGTACACATACTAGTCACTTTCCAAGTAAATTAATATTAGTTCAGTAATTAGATTGCTAAGAAAGTATTTTACTTTATCAAAGTTGACAAAGTAATCTTCCCAATGGTAAGATAAATTTTCAATTTCAATTTCTGATCTCTTATTTAACAAATGGAAAAGCATACAGAAAATCTGTTTGAATTATTCATGTTAATTTCCCTTAACTTAGTTGGTCTAAACTATAGGGCGGCACAGTAACGTGGCGATAGAGGAGCTGTCTTACAATGCCAGAGACTTGGGTTTGATGCTGACTACAGGTGCTGTCCATATGGAGTTTGTATGTTTGCCCTGTGACCCCGTGGTTTTCTCCAGTTTCCTCCCACACTCCAAAGACATCCAGGTTTGAAGGTTAATTGGTTTTGGTAAAATCGTAAATTGTCCCTAGTGTGTAGGACAGTGTTAGTGGACGAGGTGATCGCTGGTCAGCTCAGTCTTGGTGGGCCGAAGGTGTCTCTGCGCTGTATCTCTAAAAGTCTGCAATTGTTTTTGAGATTTTGAGTTGCAAGGATGGCGGGAACAGAGGAAGGTGAGTTATTAGCTGCCATTAAAAAAGTATATATTAGAAAAAATATTAATTGTGATTCCACAATCACAGGACTTCGAGCTGCTAGTGTCATCATTGCATTGACAGATGGGGAATTAATTGAAAACGTGTATGACCGCACACAAGCTGAAGTAAGTACTTATAGCTATTAAACAAAGAAAGTCTTAGTTTATCTCTAGCACCAGCAAAATTTAACAAATATCTTTTTGCATAGGCTGAAAGAGCAAGAAGTTATGGAGCTACAATTTATTGCGTTGGTGTGAAAGATTTCAATGAAACTCAGGTACAATGTACATTGTTTTGAAATTTATTTATCCAAAGTCAAATTTTCAAAGATCACTAACGGCACACCACTGAAGAGAGATGTTGATAGTTAACCGTGTTTTCTCTACTCTATCCCTCTATTGTGCTTTAGCCACTATGTTCCTGTTTTAGCGACCTTCATCATTTAAGACCTAATACAGGATTATTGACGCAGTAATTTTTCTCAGTGAATGCATTGAGAGAGTTAACGTGTACTTCAGGCAATCACTGAAAATATTGCAAAAAGACAAGCATGCAAAGAGATGATTTCTATTTTGCAGGAATGATGCTACAAAGTTTGTGTATTCTTTTCCACATTGGTAGTTATACAAAAAACATAAATTAGCATTGAATCATTCAAATTTTCTGGATGCTACAAAAAAACAAGTATAAATTTAAAAAAAAACATCTTTGTAGATGGTTTGCAGGGCATGATGATGTGCTAATGAACTCTAGTAAGTATTGGCAATGCTCTTAGCAGTGCAGTGCCAATGGGCCAAGAAATGACATGTCATGAAATCCTACTTGCAACATATTTTGTTTGGACTTTTGTGCAGCGATGTAGCTTAAAAATACATGCATATTATTTGTATGTTTTGTTTCAAGTGTTCATTGTAAACTCCACTGAATAATGGGAAAAGAACCGGCAGTGTGCCTCAATTTAATTATTATCTAACCAAAGACTTTCTTTTCTAGTTAGCCAGAATTGCTGACAGCATCAATCATGTGTTCCCAGTAACGGGCGGATTTCAAGCATTAGGAAGCATTATTGATTCGGTAGGTCCAAAGCATGGTGGCTTTTTTCTACAGTGGTGCTGATGAAATTGATAAAGAAAATATTTTTCTTCAGTTTATTCAGAAAAAATGAATGTAAAAAGACTGCTTTTTAAAAAATCTCTCTGTTGTTCAAATCACAAATAAGCACCAAAATATTTTCATACTTACTGTCTTAACAGATTCTTAAGAAATCTTGCATTGAAATTCTATCAGTTGAACCATCAAGTGTCTGTGCAGGAGGTAGGTATTAATTTCTGATAAAAGTCAAAGCATCAGTAAATTATTTGATTAAAAAAACATTGAGGTAATTACATTTTTTTGATTTTACTGTCAAATCTGTTAACAGGCTTTGCGTCATTCATCTGATGACACTTTAAAACTGAGTTCTTAACTGCTTTGTCAAAAACTGTTCCAACACTTTTATCTTTGGATCAATCCCAAACATGCTTACCGGTAACTGCTCAACACACAGTTCCTGATAATTTTAGCTACTTGTTTATCCTTCTAATCTCAGTTCTAAATGTAAAACATGAAACACATAAGTTGACTTGTGTTTGAAGCGTGCAACAGATTGCATGAAATGCACAACTGTGGATGGCGAGGGATGTGGAATGAGGGATGTGGGGTTAAAGGGCAAAGGCAGGTGAAAATGGGGTTGAGAGAGTAAGATAGATCAGCTATGGTTAAATGGTTGAGTCGACTTGATAGATTTCTGCTCCTAGAATTTATGAAATGTGTCTATCTAGATAAAATATTTAATAATAGCAAGTATGTGATCTTTCATCTCAAGGGACAAATAGTGTTTGGATGAATAAAGAATTCTACCTTTGCTGCATACCTTGTTTGCGATCAGGTTTATGTTCTTAGCCTCTGAAAAACGACAATATTTCCTAATTAGCTTTGAGTAGCAACTTCAGGGTTACATGATTTTTCAAAGGGTTATAAGATTGCTTTTATGATCATCATATCATTAATATAAAAAAAAACTATAAGCAAGTAAGAGATATAGACTTAACTATCAGTGGAAAAAATCCATAAAATGGGGTTCGGCTGATCTGTTCGCAGCCAATAATTTTATTAAAGTAGTATATGTGTTAACAGCTGTTTTTCAGTTGGTTCCTGTAAATATTTCAGTATGGTTTACTTCAAGTGCTAACATAAGTTTTAGTTTGTAGTTTATCATTCAATTGACAGCAAGGTAAATCTTAAACACACATACACAGCAGTCAATTTGAGATTTATTTTGGGCATTAAATGGATGATAGTAAATCATGTGGTTACCAAATGATGATCATTTGTTTTATGAAATTAAACAACATAAATTTTAACATGTATTCCACCTAACTCATTTGAGACAAAGTCCTGAAATATTTCCAAAGTAAGTAATTGAAAATTCATGAAGAAGATAAAAGATGGAGTAACTCAGTGGGTCAGCCAGCATCTCTGGAGAAAATGAATAGGTGACGTTTTGGGTCGAGACTTTTCTGACCAAAAGCTTTCCACAGCATGAAACCAGCAATTTATTATATTCCTGTTTATTCCCTTCTATCCTGTGCTGAGCAGATATTTATTCCCTTTTATCAATGGGAAAAAGCTTCATCAATAATTGTCTGAAAATAATCCTTAATGTCCATTTAAATTGCCTGATTAAGAATAATTGGATTAAAATAAAACAGGAATTGCTTATCTGCATTTACTCTTTAAAAAAACCTATCATTATAGTTTTTGTAACAAATCTTACAATAAATATTTATATAAATGTAAATTATGTATCGATAAAATGTAGTTTATGTACCTACTCTAAAATATGTTAAATAAATAAATACATAAATAATGGTGATAACTATTTAGGGCTAATTTTGACCTAACCCATTGAGTTGGGAAATTGACAATATTAAGAAAAACAATGGTTTTAAGTCTCCACCCTGTTTCTCCTCATTTATTGATTAGCATTCCAACTGTTTGCTTTGGTTAAAATTACTCGGTATAATCATTAACATTTAAGACTCCAATCACTCAAATAATTTCAGTCACTGCAGGAAAATGGTTTTTTTCCATAAAACTTTTAGCAGTTGCCAGTACATGTTTTCCATGTTCGTGGAATATATATATATATTGCTTATTCTAACTATTTCAAGATTATGAAACGGACATGAATCAATCCACTCACATTAAACATTCACTGGTAATGTCTATATTCGGTTATAAAATTGATTGGACATATAGATTGAAAGCTTTAACAAAAAATCAGAGAAACAATGAGTAAATGATTGTCCAATTAATATTATTTTTCCTTTTTGTGAATCGTATTTAAATATTTGGACAACTTGATATAAAATCTTTGTCAGGGTTCATAAAATTCTGCTTTGCTAAACATTTATGTAGACAATGTAGAGAATGAACCAAGAGAGATGAAATATAATACAAGTTGCCTTTCCT
The DNA here is from genome assembly GCA_038087875.1 of Malacoraja senta. NCBI lineage: Eukaryota > Metazoa > Chordata > Chondrichthyes > Rajiformes > Rajidae > Malacoraja > Malacoraja senta. The sequence goes on along the minus strand of CM075990.1, from coordinate 6,353,408 downwards.
GAATTGTGACGGGCATGTGTGAAGATATCACTGGTTTCCTTACATGCCACTTCATGATTCCTGCCTCTACACTGATGGATTCATGGTCAACATTTGCATTCTGCAGTTCCTGATATAGAGTAACATGCTGATATCTTGGTAATAAGGCTGATTTAAAATGACCAGGACGTGCAGCCTGTAAACAGGCCATCAATTTGGAGTTGGAGGTGCATTGTATATAAGCTGACAGCATCATTGCTTTGATTATATTCATGGTACATAGACATGATTGAAAGGTTTTGCTGGATGTGGCATCCTACTGGCCACGTCAACTACCAGGTGTGGATGCAAACAGTCAGCTTCTCATCAGAGTAACAAAAGCAAAGCCGACAGCACAGCCAGCGCGCACCAGCTTCAACCCACCATCTCGCTGCCAGCGCTGCCTGATTATTTCAGAGTTGACCTTTTTCCCTTCGCTATCTTGTCAAAATCGACAAATGTACAATCTGACAGTAACTAAGGAAGAAAAGGACTCGGTCACAGTCAGAAACTGAAATTAAATAGAATTAGCCATTTCGGCATTCAGCTTTCATAATAATCACATGCAGCTGGGCACGAGTAAGAATTTGATTTGTAAGCAGGTCTATAAGTTTGAACAAGAGAAGAAATTAATGTAAAATTAAACTGGAATACTTTATTATAATGACTTGTTATTCAGGATTTGAGCTGGTTGCTAGCTGACAGAATGGAGGTTTTGCGTTATACCTCGGCTGACATGGCAAGCGAGACATCAGAAGAGCAATAGATGTAAGCTATAATGACGTGATTAAACCCTGTGACATTAACAAGAGGGCAGTTCACAGTTTTCTATACTCATAGCTTTATTTGTCTTGTGCTAGCCATTTTTTTATTTGTTTTCCTGAGATTGTTAAATTTGCATTATAAACATTAACATCCTTATTTATTAATATTTCTTAAATATTCTAAATAAGAAATTCATTCTACTGCTATTAATTGTAATAATCTTATAACATAAGACAACACAGTTTTAATTATGGACTATAACCGTTTCAATTGGTCCATCATGAGAAATATTAAGGTTAATACTATAAAACATGGAACATTATAGCAAGCTCAATTTTTAAAGTAATAATTTTTTGTAATTAAATAAAGCTGTGATGGTACTTGGAGGCTAAAATAAAATTTAAAGCTACACAAGCAAGTGACCTACGGGATGGAACTCACTTAAAGTGACTCTATGACTCTATAAGTGGCACCAAAGAAAGTATTTAACACAATATAGCCTCCCAAGCAGCTAATGAAAAAGAACTGAAATCGGGCTTCCATTTGTCAATCTTCATATATTTACCCTTAACATTACACTAATTGTAGAATGAAAAAAACATAATATGTACAAAATAAATCTTTGATCTTTGAATTCATTAAGCTATGGGGACGATTTACAAATTAATGTTGTACAATTAGTTAAAATCTGCCTATGAGAAGTTGGATTTGACAATCAAGATGGAAAATAAGTACATGGGGAATGGAAGAAAGATGAGATCATTTGACCTTTGTGTCTGACGCACAATTCAATATGACCACGTCTAATCTTTTAACTGCGTCAGTTTCCTGTGCTGACCCCTCATCCTCTGTTTCTTTTAATATCTAGAAATCTATCATCCAAACCAATGATGTTGATTATGAACAATTAGGGACCCAACACAGACCCCACTGGTCATAACCACCCAATACAAAACTCATCTGTTTATTCCCACTCTCTGTTTTCTGTCTGTTAACCGGCCATCGATCAAGAGCAGTATATTGCCTCAACACCCTGCACGTGATTTTTTAAAATAATTTCTTGTATGGCATCATATTAAAATTTTGCTGATGATCACCACATCATCTGGATCATTTGGACTTATTTTCCTAGGATAGGAATGAGTGATCATAATGAGTGATCCCTTTCACAAATCCTTTTAAGCTCTATCCAATTATGTTGTTATTTTCCAAGTCCCTTGTTACTTCATCCTTAATATCTGATCCCTATATTTTCCAAAAGATAGGCACTAAATGCTGGAGTAACTCTGCGGGACAGGCAGCATCTCTGGAGACAAGGAATGGGTGACGTTTTGGGTCGAGACCCTTCTTCAGACTTATGAACCTGATTCACCCTATATTTTCCCTACCACTTGTTTTAGGTTAGATGGTCTAAAGTTCCTATTTTCTCCAAGTAATCTTTTTTAGATTGTAAGATTACATTTGTCACCTTCCAATCTGTTAAAAATTCTGAAATTTGCAGGATTTTGGAACTTGACAAACGGAACATCCACCTTTTCAATAACCCCCTCATCTGAAATCTTAGGAATCTTTAGTCATCAGTTCTGGGGATTTATTATCTTTAAATTCCATGAAATTTCTCCATTACTTTTTTTCTTCCCAATATTAATTTATATTATATTCTTTATTCTCACCTATAGTTCCCATCACATATTGGGACGTTTTTGGTGTCCTTTTCCAGGAAGACAGGCACACAGTATTTGTTTGCAAATACTGAAATATTGTTCGGAAGTGAAGTAAGGTTTTGACCCGAAAAGTCACCCATTCCTTCTCTCCAGAGATGCTGCCTGTCCCGCTGAGTGACTCCAGCATTTGTGTCTATCTTCAGTATTTGTTTACTTGCTTTTTCGTATCCTTATTCTCCTGCCCCAGTCAGTAAAGGCCCACATCCACTTAAGGTCTCTTTGCTTTTTAAAGAGAAGATAGCTAAAACTTCTTTCGACGTATTGACATGTTGAATCACTGTATGAAGTAGGCTACACAATATGCTTTGTGTCTTTTTTTGATAGACAACATGATCCATATAAATAATAAACTGAAGTGACAGACCATACTCAGGCTTTTACAACTCTAGTTTGGCTTCTTTAAACATGGTGTTGTGACTAATCGAATGTATTTTATTGATAGGATTTATTACATCTATATACTGCTTTTGTTCAAGGGAAAAGAGATACCAGACCTAGTTTAAATCATCTCAACCAGCAATTGACTCTTACCTTTGAGTCAAATTATTATATCACTCTGGTGGGATACTGATGGAGTCCTGCATTATTTGAGGTGCAGTATTTTAGAGAAAATATTAAATGAATCTCCCTATAACACCCCATAACACCTAATGGTCTCTTGGCACTAGTTTGAAGAAGTAGGGAGTTGGTCCCTGTCTTGGGCAATAATGCTTTATATTATCAAAAAGATAATTTGATCTTGCACGTGGGATTTGTAGAATCTAACTACAATTTTGGAATTGTCTTTGTTACAATGTGATTACTCATTAAAGAACTTAATTGGATATAAGGTATTTGGAATCACCTAAATCAAGAAAAATGCTGCAGAACTCCCAAACTTTATTTTACTTTCTCATGTAATTCCCTTTTCCAGACATATTTAACTAAATTCGATCTACAATGATGAATAGCTATGGTCGTCCAAATTTTAAGAATCCATTAGTACATGGTGTGTTCAAGCTTGGGTTTGTGTTTTATTTATGACGCCAATGAATCTTCACATGTAATGCAATTCTCAAACAAGTCTCAATACAAAGATCTGCATTTTAAATATTTAATTAATTTTTGTTTCAGTGTTGATAGACAGTTGTAATATTCATGTTATTTTGCTATCGTCACAGAATCGTATCAGGTTGTGGTAAGAGGCAATGGATTTTCCCATGCACGGAGTGTTGATCAAGTTCTTTGCAGCTTCAAGATAAATGACACAGAGGTGATAAGTGAGTACAGTTCTAAATTTATAACCTACCATTTTCAGTCTTGAGATTTCTTAAACAATAACTCTACTGTATATAGTCTGATGATTCACACATGATTATTGCTAAAATTAGGATCAAGTCATCTTGCTTTAATCTATTCAGGCAGGATGGCAAATATGTTTTGTAGGGCAGTAAGTAGCAATTGACATTTCCGATTTCACAAAGATATATTTCTTAATACCTAATTTATAATTGGATAACCAAACATAATTAAACATATAGATCTAATATAACATTAAAATTAATAATCATGATTGCTTTTACATTTACGTAAAATAAAAATTTCCCCTGCCACAACCGTGCAATTTATAAATGGACATTTAGGATGCATTAATGTTTTAAAAATATATTTTAAAATTCCAGTTTACTAAGGATTGTTCCAATTTTAAGCATAACTAAACAGTTTTTTCAATATCTGCCATAATGGACAATTATTATTTTTCTACTTTCATTCTCGAATTCAGTAACCTCCATGTCATTCTGAAGATTATTGATTTGATCACAGAATGATCTCGGACTATATCATCAAGATATTGATTCACTCCGTTTGAGAGCCTCCATTCGAAGCCCAGCTTTGTCCTACTTTTCCACGAAGGCATCCTCCAGAAGCTAAGTTTGCTAGTCTTGGCAAGGTCATTTGAGGGTAGGAGGAAAATTTCTCAAGGGACTTCCTTTCAACTACTCAAGCTTACCTTCTGGCAAGTCAGCTGAAGAGTTGCATTCACGTAACAAATGGAAATACTGGTTGGATGAACCTTTCCTTGCTTTTCAGTGAGCAGAACATGAATGGACAAGGAAAATTAAAGCAGTCAGACAATGCTCATTTTTGACAATTTATTTTTCACATTTTTGTAATTTTATCGGATTTTATATTACTATTTGTAGATGATTCAACATCAAAGCTCAGATTTCTGCAGCTATAACATTTGAATCTGTATTTGAAACTTAAGCATGTTTGCCGGTAGTTTGGGTTTGGGGTCTATAAGCAAGAATAACAAATTACTGAAATGTTATATTGTTTGAAGTTGTAAAAGAAGAAAAAGGGTCTTATCAGTGGAAAAAAGGGCACAGGAAAAGGGCATTCATCCTCTCACATCAATGGTCAATGGTACTTTAATCAGTGTCGACTTAATATGTTGTCCATTTCCCCAGAAGTGCTCCCATAGTGAGTGTGTACATTTTTTCACTAAAGTATTCATCTAATTCTCATTTGAAAATTATTTTTGAATCTGCTTACACTATCATTTTAGTAAATGCAATATAGATTACTACAAGATTGCAGGACAAATATCACCTCGCATCTTCTATACATATTTTGTCAATTACCTTAAACCTGCATCCTTTGATTGCCAACCCAACTGCCACTGATTAATCAAAGAATAATTTCAAACTGAGTGCATTGCAATGAATGGGAAGTGCTTTTTCTTTTCACTGCTGAGGTGGATTACCATTGCCATGGCCATAACTGACCACCTAGTGTGGGCAAGTGGACTGAGGCAAAGACATGCTCATCAGTGAAGAGCCTCCAGCCGCAGAATCCTCAGAGGCACCACATCCCAACTGGCCCTCTTTGATGAGGAATATATTCAGTGCCCCTGTTTTTTCCAATGCTGTCATCACTGAGATATGACATTCTTCAGGAGGACTTCAATCACAGTCTTGTGACTGGACTGCCTTTTCTGTGAAGATTAAGGTTACATAGATTCTCAACTTCCTCACCACGAGAATCTCACTTTCATTCTGCATTTCCAAATAGAGTTTTATTCATTTTTCAGGATCTGTATGTGGTTGACATGGGCAGCTATTATTGCCCATTCATAATTCCCCTTTTTGAAGATTGTGGTGAACCACCATTTTGAGATGCTGAACTTCTCACAATAAAAGCAGCTCAAAAGGTGTTGAGTGATGAGTTGGACCCAGCTGTGGTAAATTTCCAGCTCAGCTTGAGGAGCAAATTGGGAACCCTCGGGTGATGGCGTTGCCATCTGTCTACTGCCTTCGTCCTTCTTGGTTGTGTAGGTTAGAGGTTTGGGAGGTGCTGCCCAAGTAGCAGTTTCAAACTATACCATATTAAAAAGATTCATGGGGGAGACAAATACATTTAAGGGAGGGGGGAGGGGGTATTTTATGCACCTTAAAATTAGAAACAATAAATCCATTTTAATTAATAAGAAGGTGAGAAATGTTGTGGTAACTGAGGAACTATGTGGGTTTATGAAATAGAAGAAGTGAACACAAAAATATAACAAGTAATTGGGATGATAAGTGGTATTTTGGGTTTGAAGTACAATGGCAAGGATTTTTTTCTGAGGTGAAAGGGCACTCAGCTAGTGTCATGTGCACATGCAGCACCATGACCAGAACAGAAATGGCCTCTAGTAAATTAGCCCTAAAACCAGTAATAGTATTAGCAACACCTCTGACACCAACATTCATAAACTAATGAATGGAATGAAGATAACTTGATTTTTCTTTGTGCACCACCCAAAATATTTTATTGATGGGGCAATAGTAACTCCTGCCTTTAACTCAGTAAAATATCCCAAGATTATTCACATTGAATAAAAATTTACACCAGAACATACTATATGATTCTGAGTACATTTTGATTGTTTTTTGACATATTCATAATTAATAACATGCAGCACTAACAAATATTTATCATTTTTAGCTGAGAAACCTCTTGTTGTGGAGGATAATTATTTACTCTGCCCTGCTCCGGTGATAGATGAAGTTGGAATGTGAGTAATGCACTATGATTTTTGTATCATGTGAAATGCTTTCAATTAAATGTAATTCTTACTAGTACAAATTCCGAGTTATAAGAATAATACAATGATTCCTGTTCAGCAATCCTGGTCAGACTAATCATATACAATCATTGATTATGCTCATCACTATTGATTGAAAATAACTCAAGAGACCATTAAACCCATTGGGTTAATAACAGTTATTTACACATTAGTGCCTACAGTAGCAATAAGAGCAATCAACATTTATACTGTAGCAGTTTGATCTTCCACTGCAACTGTTAGATATTGGGTGGCTGTCCCTTCTGAGGAGGAAAATGGCAAAGATTATAGAAGCATATAAAAATATAAAACAATAATTAAGGAGGGATGAGCTAAAGAAGGATTATATGCCTGGAGGATAACAGGTTTGAGAATGGTATTGAGTATACAGGATAGGTCATTCACACAATAATCTTTCTCAAGACTGAGTAGAACACATGACATGTGACTGTGACAATCATTCATTTTCCACTCCGGCCAGCGTTAAATTCTACTTTGTTAATAAATATTTACTTTATTTTTTACAAATTTCAGAAAGAATAAGGTTGTATTTCAGTTACATAATTTGACAAAATGTGCTGTATTAATGGAAAACTGATAACAAGAAATAAGGTTATGATGAATTGAGTTATCAGGCATACAATAGTTACTGTTAATTTGAGAGATATATTGATGATTTGGAAATGAAAAGGAAGATATTTTGAAATATACCTAAAAAAAAGATGGTTGACAAACAACAAAGAAGACAATTATAAAAATAATCTCCAATATTTTGAAATGTTAGAATAGACAGGCAGATGCAATAAATTAAATACTACTAAATAAAGCCAGGAATGTAAGAACAAACTCCCATCAGATGATAAATACAAGAAAACATAGAAGTCCATAAACTGTGAATGCAGATAGGTGATGTAATATTTAGATTGCTTAATGATTAAGTAAACCAGCAAGGCTACATTTAAAATATAAAGTGAGTTTCTGAGTCATTATTGAAAAGGCATTGAAACTGTAAAGTAGGGCAAGAAATAATGAGAGTTAAAATTGTAGTTACTTCTACCAGACTAAAGAATATTACATATAAAGATAATTATGAAAGATTTTAGCAGGATGTTAATAGGATGAATGGCCAAAAAACATTCCCTTAGGAATCAGTAATGAAAGAGCAGCACTTTTAAAATGTCATCAAGTGGATTATAAAATAAGTTAGGAGAAGTGCTTTTATATGGAAATTTGCTGGAGAAATACGTTTAGCACAGGTAACATGAGGTGAGCTTCACAGTGGCCTTAAATGGAAGAGCATAAAATAAATTGAAAAAAATTGAATGCAAGGTTGTGAGAAAAGAATAATGCTGCAGGTTTAGTGGCAGAGACTCTTTAGGATAAATGTTGATGTTAATGTTTCAGATTCATTCTTAAACAGTAGTTAACGTTTTGGCCAATGTACTCTGCTAAAGCTCTAAAATTCATTCATGAACATGTTCAAGTGATCAAAACCAGATGCAGTATTAATCCAAAATTGAATTATGAAAAAATTGCTTACAAGAAACAAAATATCACAGTGAAGACAGTAAAAAACGAGGTGAACTCAGCTTTATGCACAGTCTCTGCATAACCAGATATCTAAATTAGCGCTTAACTGGAAATTCTGGACAGAGTGGAATTGCGGTTTCCTGTGGGTGTGTTTGTTGAGACTGGATATTAACCCAAATCATTTTAATGTTTCCTTTACTGCATCTCTAGTAATGGGAATAAATGTTATTGTTTTCTGTAGTAATGGAGAAACTTGTATGTTTACAGTTAAAGAATTTCAAATAATAGTCTTGAGGTCCTTAAAATAGAATATGCGACCTCCTCATCTGTTGTATTGCCTGAATGAGAGACTGCAGCAGTGGAAAGGCATTGTTTTCATACCACCCAGAGCTGCCCAGTCAGCATGCTGAAAATAGTTTCTTACTTACTATAACAACTTAACACATTCAGCCCATTAGGCCCATACTGGCTCTTAACAAAGCAATCCTCAACAGTCCCATACCCTTGTTTTACATTTCCCTGCAGCTCATTCTTATTCATATGCCCATCAATTATTTTATGATTCTTTTTGTCACCTGCCTAAACTAAGGGATAACTTACAATGGCAATTAACCTGCTGGCAGATCTTTTGGGTTGTGGAAAGAAACTGGGGCACAAGGCAGAAACCTCCGAGGTTTTGAAGAACATGGAAAATCTCGATACACAGAACGTCATTCCCACCAGATGTAATGTTATAGAAATTCCATTGCAAAACTTCCACTTCACTGCACTGTTTATATGCTGCATTTGATAGAACAATGTTCAGTACAAATTGAATTGAATTTATACCTGTTGAATTGAAAGATTGAAATCATTATTGACGTCTTTCTTTTAGGGTGGTTTACCTGCAAGTGAGCATGAACCAGGGATTAACATTCATCTCGAGTTCTGTCAGCATCACCAGTACACATTGTGTAAGTACGCATTAGGTTGTGTAAGTGAAAATAAAATTATTTCCACACTGTATCACTCTGACCCCATGACACTCTTAGTGAGTGTGAATTGGATGTTCCTGATGTGGCCTTCTTTACATCAGCAATATAAAGAATTGACTATGCAACCATTTTGCCAAACTCAGTCCATCAAGGACTGCTAGATCTCTCGGTTGCTAATCATTTTAACTCCCCTTCTCACTCTCACACTGACTACTATCATGGGCCCCTGCCATTGCCAGAGTGAAGCCACAAGCAAACTGGAGGAACGGCGCCACATATTTCCCTTGAGTACCTTACAACCTAAAGGGCCTGTCCCACGAGCATGCGACTGCATGCGGCAAGCACGACCAAACCGGAAGCGGGGACCGCGCAGAGGTCGAGTGATCCCCGTACAGGGCCGGTCCCACCAGCATGCGACTGCATGCAGCGAGCGCAACCAAACCGGAAGCGGGGGCCGCGCGGAGGTCGAGTGAGTGACGTGAAGTTCGAGCGATGTCCGCAGGAAGTTCGCGCGTGATGTACGGCGTCAAGATGCTGCGTATGGCGTCCAGACGCTGCGCACGCCCGTCGAGGCGGTGCTTACGGTGTCGAGGCGGTTGCGGGCTGGCAGGCCGTTGCCGCGCGGAAATTTTGAACAGTGTCAGTTTTTCGGAGCCCCGCCTGATGTTGGGACCAGCTCCGCACAACTCCATACGGCTCTGGCGATCGAAGTGGGACCGGCCCCGCGAGGCCGTACGGCTCAAGCGACCACGTTAGATCGCGCTTGCCGCATGCAGTCGCATGCTCGTGGGACAGGCCCTTAATGGTATTAACATTGAATTCTCCAATTTCAGGTAGCTAATCTACTAACAAACCTGACCTGCTAAATGACCAAAGGCAGATTACTGGGACATAAATGTGAAGAGTATAGTTAGAAATTGTTATAATGCACAATGTAATAATTTGAAAGGGGTAAGATTTGAAAATTATTTCTGGGATGCATGGAATCCATAAGATCTTGGCATTTTCAGGGTGTCCAAGAATGTGTCCAAGCCATTTTTGATGAATTGTAGTTTGTGACAGATTTAAAATTAATTAAAATTGCGTCAAATAAATGGTATGAATAATTATTTCATAGCAATGCTGATGTTATAATTTATTCTTCTAATAAGATCATTGTTGATAGCTCTTGCATTCCCCATAAAAATATTAACAGAAGGTAAATGAATATTGATTATGGTAGAATAAAGAAAAACTAATGAGTCACAATGAAATATAATTGGTGATGTCCCTCTGCTTTCTTTTACTGCCCAAAATTAAACTAATTTTAATAAAAAACAGAAAATGTAAGGGATACTTAGCAGGTACACAAGCATCTGTTGAGATAAAAAACAATTAACATTTCAGATCTAATTAAGGGCAATTGGCCTGAAAAGTTAACTATTGTAGTCAGTGCAGATACTGACTGATCTGTGAAATATTGCTGGCATTTTCTAGTTTTTGTTTTTCTGTTTTTTCCTAAATTTCAGGTTTCTAGCATCTCAGGAACTGTGCTCTTTGTTTAAATCTATATTACTTATCTCTTCTGTCATTTGTTTAAAGTGAGGTATTTTTCTCAATCTTATTTCTGCATTTGTTTTCTTTAATCTTTTTAGCTCGAAGACATCCTTGCTCACCTTACAAAACAATTTGCACTTCTCTGAGGCATCTTCAACTATTTTCTCTCATTATCTTCCTTTTATAGAGTAAGTTTCTTTGTCTCTTCCTGGCCACATGGAGCAATTCCCTATTGCTATATTTTCACCATTTATTCTGAACACCAATCATCTCTAAGTCCTGTAAATAATTTGACCACGTTGTATTAGTTTTGTTACATTGTAATTAATAGTATGTTAACTTCATTACATCGCAAGTAAAAACAATCCTTTATTTTCATTTTCAGTATGATGGAACAATTCTTCTAATTGCACTATTAGTTTTGTTCCTTCTGTTGGCATTGATCCTGCTGTGGTGGTTTTGGCCATTATGCTGCACTGTGGTAAGCTCCCAATCAGTTCTTAAATCCTTAAGTAGTACTCTTAATGACATTTCACAATGATTGCAGATTATTCTGAAAATTGGAAATTTATCCCATAATGACGTTTTGATTTTTTAATATTATGTTTCTTCCATAAATATTACATTGACAAGGCATTCGACAAGGTTCTGCATGGTAGGCTGCTCTGGAAGGTTAGATCCCATGGGATCCAAGGAGAGATACCTCAATGGATAGAAAATTGGCTTCATGGAAGGAAGCAGAGAGTGATGGTGGCAGGTTGCTTTTTGCACTAGATGCCTGTGACTAGTGGTGTGCTTCAGGGTTCGGTGCTGGGCCCAATGCTGTTTATCATCTATATTAATGATTTGGATGAGAATGTACATGGCATGATTAGCACGTTTGCAGATGACACAAAAGTGGGTAGTATTGTAGATAGTGAAGATGGTTGTTAAAAATTGCACCAGGGTCTTGATGAGCTGGGCAGTTAGGCTGAGGAGAGGTTGAAGGAATGTGAGGTGTTGCATTTTGGTAAGACTAACATGGCCAAGATCTACACAGTGAATGGTAGGGCTCTGGGGAGTGTTGTAGAGCAGAGGGGTCTAGGAGTGCAGGTATATAGTTTGTTGAAAGTGGCATCACAGGTAGATAGGGTGGTCAATAAGGTTTTTGCCACATTGGCCTTCATCAGCCAAAGTATTGAGTATAGAAGTTGGGAGGTCAAGTTGCAGTTATGTAAGATGTTGGTGAGGCAACATTTAGAATATTGTGTTCAGTTCTGGGCACCATGTTATAGGAAAGATGTTGTCAAGCTGGAAAGGGTGCAGAGAAGATTTACAAGGGCTTGAGGGCCTGAGCTATAGGGAGAGATTGTGCAGGCTAGGACTATTCCTTGGAGCACTGGAGGATGAGGAATGATCTTATAGAGGTGTACAAAATCATGAGAGGAATATATCGGGTAGATGCACAGTCTCTTGTCCAGAGTGGGGGAATCGAGAACCAGAGGACATAGGTTTAAGGTGAGGGGAGAACGATTTAATAGGAACCTGAGGGGTAACCTGCACAGAAAGGGTGGTGGGTGTATGGAACAAGCTGCCGGCAGAAGTAGTTGAGGCAGGTACTACTGCAATGTTTAAGAAATATTTAGACATGTACATGGATAGGACAGGTTTAGAGCGATATGGGCCAAACACAGGCAGGTCGGACTAGTGTAGATGGGACATGTTGATTGGTTTGGGCAAGTTGGGTCGAAGGACCTTTTTCTTTGCTATATAACTCTATGACTATCAATTTTGATATTATTCGAGCAGCAGTTAGTGACTCCATGGGATATTTAATCCTCACCACATTAATATTAGAAATGACATTTAAAGATAGGTGTCAGCTCATGCTGGATATTTCCCCTTGGCACAGCTAGGGAAATTGGTCCATACTCAGACACACTCTGTCCTTTCTTAGTATAGAAACAAGGAACAGCAGATGCTGGTTTACAAAAGAAGACACAAAATGCTGCGGTAACTCAGTTGGTTATGTAACATTTGTGGAGAACATGCATAGTTGATGTTTTGGGTAGGGACCCTTTTGCAGACTTCTGAAGGGCCTGACCCATTGAGTTACTGCCGCATCTTGCGTCTTCCATACACTTTCTTTTTTGGTTCTCCTCAGAGTGATGATAATTACCACAGAGAAACAATTCACCACATCTCATTAGTAACCATTCCAAAATACAGCCTGGAAGGTAAATGCATAATATCGCATATAACATAGCGGCAGGCATTGTACTCTCCCTCCTTATAGAAATGACTTTTGGCGGCTATTGCAATACACTGCTGCCACTGTAAAACAAATTACTGTGCCAGTCGCAGTGGGCATCCAGACAGTGAAACCCACAAGTTGAAACCCATTCTGTTAATTATCTAAAAATTGCACAATACTATGTGTGATTCAACTGAACAGAAGATTTGCTTTACCATGCCCATACGTCTTGTCTAGTTAAAATAATGAGAAAACTGTTTCAGTATTATTTTTGATGAAGCACATTTGACATTATAATTTGAAAACACTTGCCATTTGAGAGGTATGTGTGTTTTATCTGTACAGGAATACAATGTTTCATGACAGAAATGTTTTCAAACAAGATAATTGCCATTCTGCTTTACAAGTGTACTACATTAAGAATGGTATTTTGTTTCGTAAATAGTCTTTCTTTCTAAATAGGTGATTAAAGAGCCACCACCTCCACCAATCTATGAAGAAGTAAGTTACACAATCTCCAGTTAGTTTATTTGATCATTTGTTTAACACCAGTCATTCTAATGCTATATTTTATGGAACCTTTATTTTTACTGACAACGGGTGATACCTGAATTTATATGTATACATTCCATTCTGAGCACTCTACTACACAAGGATACTTTTGACATAACAAGTGCACATATACTTTTTGCCGTCATAATAACTACTGTTGGTCTTCAATTTGGTCAGTAATATATAATTAAATCCCTAAAGTACAACAAACTAGCGTGCCTTAGTTTCAGGAAATCTGGGACAGTAAGGGTTCAAGTAAAATTTTAAAAAATAGCATCTTCTTGTGCTAACTGGATTATTAAAAGTCAAGGGTCAAAGATTTTAACTCTGAATTTGAAAAAGATCTTTGTCACTATGCTGCTGAAGTGTACCTCTGTGTGTCATTGCAAAGCTTTTGGACTGAAGAGCAAAAACCCTCACAGTTACAGGGAGGTCTGTGTTTCAGTGTCGATTTCATTGAGATACAGTAGACAGAAGTATAATATAGCATTTGTCCCCATATAATGACTCTTGGCACGATTTATCAGAATTTGTTGCCCTGTATTTGTATGTGAATAGAACATGAATCAATGCTGATGCTAACTGCCAAGTATTAGCTTTTTTCCTGAATTATAAAGTTCTAAACAGAACAGAGGATTTCTTTGTTTTACTTCGGTAAGAGGATGTACTTACTTTATTGCTAAGGCTAATGGCAACTTAGATTTAAAATCGAAGAACACTCGCTGTTTGATATTTACTTAAATTAATTCAGTGTTTGGCAGAACATCCAATGATATTTTCCACCATCTGGCAACTGTCTTTTGTTATCTGCAGGACTCTGATGATGAAGCAATGGCACGGAAAAAATGGCCAACAGTTGATGCATCATACTATGGAGGAAGAGGAGTGGGTGGCATTAAAAGGATGGAGGTTCTTACCTTGCTTCTTACTGTTAAGAAGTTTGAAACATTAACATAATATTACCATTGGAAAGATAACAAATAGTTCATAACAATATTTTCTTACTTGTGCTATAAGTACATCCATAATGTATTTGCTGCCTTATTGTGCGACTTGTAAATTGGGTCGTGATGCCTTCTCAGGACACATCAAACCCTGAGATGTTCCCATACTATTCTGTACTTTTTACACAGTCAAGCATAATGTGGGAATGATGATGGGCAAGGTTATTGGCCTTTTCATTTAATTAAAACATCCTAATGAGAAAAAAGACCTTGCGACCTCTTACCCTCTGATCTCCAATGCTAAAGAGCCTGTCCCACTTTTACGACCTAATTCACGAGCTCTGCCGAGTTTGCCCTTGACTCATACTCGCAGCATGGTCGTAGGTAGGTTGTGATGCTAATCGTAGGTACTCGTGGCATCAAGTAGGTCGAGGCATTTTTCTAGCCTGATGAAAAATGTCCACGAGTAAAAAAGGTCGTGAATTAGGTCGTGAAAGTGGGACAGGCCTTTTAAGGAATATTGGTGGTTAGAAGGATTTTGCATTTGATCAACTGGTGGGGTCGGTCTGTGATCAGTGCTGGTGCTGGTGACATGCAATGGCACTGGATAGGGCCTGGTAAAGATTGGGAGAGATGTCATCTGAACATGAGATCAGGAACTCTAAGAATACCATTGACCTGTTTGACTCCACACCACCATATTTTGTACTGATCGGTTCCCTGAAAAAACCCCGTCAAAGCAAGTCCCAACTCTAGTTAACATAACCCTTGGTTTCTTTGAATGCAGATAAGAATTTTATAAAAGTGATCCCAAAAAGTGCATTGCACGTCATTTGAGTGAATGCTTTTAACTCAAAAACCTCTGCACATATGCATGTCGGAGAAACAGAGGATCTAGGCAGAATTAGTGGAATTGGTACATGAACATGCAGAATATAATGGCATTCAATAACTAGATTTCAAAATTCTTATTATTATTTCAATTTGGAGATGGTCCAGCTGACAGACTCCCAAATCATAGCTTTGTGAACTCTACTACCTTCACTCTTCTTTGTGTATTTTGTAGTCTGTTCATGGGTAGTATCTGCCTGTTTAATGGGGATATCAAGCAGCTCCCCAGTAGCGTAAGACTACATCTGATCAGATTCAATCTGCTCCCATAAAGCAGACCTCCAACTGATCAAGCTGAACACTGAGAAGCAGGAGGATATCATGTAGCCTCCATCTCCACAGCACTTGAACCCAAGAGGCGCTGTGTGATGGGATTGCCCTTGCAAAGATGTATACATAAACTCCAAAGTGGTAGTTGTGGTTGCATGACCCCGAACAACCTCCGGTCGATTTATTCAGGTTCCTTGTCATTTCCTGCATTCAGTCAGTGGTCATGCTAACCACCTCATTGTGCAACCACTTTGGCCTGGTGATTAATGCCTCTTAATGATGGTTTTCACCTGAGTCCTTGAGGGCAATACCGATGCCTCACCATTGGTGAACCCTCACATTAAGTTGGAGACCCCATTCAAATGAATGAGCTCATCTTGCATATGACAGCCATGGTGGATGAAAATAAGAAAGGACAAAGTTCGAGGGAGCCCATCAGTGCTCTGTCCCTGGTGGTGTCTGTGCTGTCTAGCAGTGGGTTAGGAGGTCTGATTGATGGTCAAGGATTTGTCATTTCTGACATGCTTTTCAATGCACAAGCAAAGAAGTTGGGAATAAGCTGATCTATCTATGCCAATTCTTGAGGAGACAGTCATTCTCTCATTTTTCTTTCATGGGATATTTCTCTCTTGAATGATTTTATAATTTTATTATTTCTTTCTTCCATCAACATTTGTTTTTTTTATGGTCAGGTGCGCTGGGGGGGTAAGGGCTCGACAGAAGAAGGTGCAAAACTAGAAAAACCAAAAAATGCAGTCATCAAAATGCCAGATCAAGAGTTCGAAATGTTGGATTCTCGGCCTTACAAATCCCGGTCTTTTAAACCACCACAACAGAGGAAATGGTACACGCCAGTCAAGGTATTTATTTCACCTCAGGGTTATATTGTAACTAATCACTAAATAAATTAATGATATGTTATCACTTAAATGCCCTTGGTCTCAACAGCTAAGCAGATTCGGGTCTGGATCAAAGACAACCAAGGAGTATCCATAGAGGAATTTAGTCCTATCTGGGACACATGACAATAAACTCTCTTGACTTGACTTAGTTTAGTTTAGTTTAGAGATACAGCTCGGAAACAGGTCCTTTCGGCCCACCGGGTCCGCACTGACCAGCGATCCCCACACATTTAACACTAACCTATACCCACCAAGGACATTTTTTTTACATTTGCCATTTTTTAAACATTTACAACCTACAAACCTGTACATCTTTGGAGTGTGGGAGGAAACCGAAGGTCTAGGAGAAAACCCACGCAGGTCACAGGGAGAATGTACCCGTAGTCAGGATCGAACCCGGGTCACCGGCGCTGCATTCGCTGTAAGGCAGCAACTCTACCGCTGCGGCACCACTCGGTTATTTTCTCAATAATCACTTACGATCTAACTTCTAATATGCCCCAGCTGCCAAAATGACTTTGGGATTGACTTCGATTATAACTTTTAAATCACCCAAATAGTGGGGGCACATGTGTTTTGTTGGCCATATCACAGATTGTTAATAATATTTGATACATAGGAAAATACATTAACTAATTGTAAATAAACCTACAATAGAATGCATCAGGGTTATTAGGGACATCATGCTGGCAATTAATGTCTGCCCATTGATCAGAAAAGATGTTATCATTAGGAACAGTTATGCCTCTGAGAAACTAATAAAGTAATAAGCTGGTAATACACTATAGATGCTATATATTAATGTACGGTCAATCATTCTTAATTAATTTAATGTTTTAATATCAGAATTTTCGTATTGGTCAGGTTCTCTCCAGTATGCATAACTTTGAAAGTAGCTGACATGCAACAAAAATAATGAATCGATTTCTGCATTTTGAAGTATATATTTTCAAATCTTTCAATTCATTTCTGTACTTAGTTTCCATTTAATTTGTTTTGGACCCATTATGGCATATAGCTTTTATACTGACCATGAAACACATGAGCTGCCATTAAGAAGGCACAACCAGATAGTGCCAAATTGATCAGTGTTGTATAAGATTAATATGGACTACCTTTAAGTTGATAGGATTTTTTACATTTTGGGTCCAACTTTAAGAATGGGCAACCTGTTACTGTTTTTTGCCAGCTTTGAAAATCACAACTTCCTTCTCCTCTTACCCCACCCATCCCCCATTGTCTCTAAAGAGATAGACAAATAGCTTGTTGATAAACAATGGAAAATCTCATCAACTAACATTGTGATCATTTATCCAGGGAAAATTGGATGCCATATTGGCTCTCTTTCGCAGAGGATATGATCAGGTATCTCTAATGAGGCCGCAGTCTGGAGACAAGGTAAGATCAGCTGTAAAAGTACCTAAATACCATTACTGTGAGAATTCTAAGTTAATTCTCATTTGGACAAACATACATATGAATTTTTGTATACTACAACCCAATCAAATAACTGTAGAAACATGTATTTGCACTTTGCTTTCTGAATATTGTGTCAACCACATTGTGTTTCTTCAACCCATTTAAAATTACTTGGCAATTTTTAAATGGTAAATGATCTTAAAAAGTAGCAGATGGTGTACCACTTAATACCCACAAAGGCATCAAAGCTGTTATCAGGATCCTTGCTGTGCACACTAACTGCGCAACTACTTAATATTGCATGTTGAGACATTATCTACCTAAACACTGTAATACCATTTAGTTTCCAAACTTAAGAAAAGGTCATATAGGAACTTGCAAGTTACTTTATAGGCTACAAACACTCTTTGCCTTCAAACTTTGCTGATGAAATACGAGCATTTTCTATGTAGTGGTTTCAATGAATGTACTGATTTTCGCTGTCGCCATCTTGCAGTCCATTGTATTTGCTATATATAATACAATTATCTACCAGTACTGGTGGCCATGAAGCTCCCACATAATCATGAAAACCTATTTGGCTCACAAATGCCCTTTAGCAAAGGAAATTTGTCATTCTTACCTGATCTGGCCTTTGTGTAATACCAGATCCAGAGAGATGCGATTTATTCTTAATTGCCTTCCAAAATATTCAAAGAAGTCATTCAATTTCATCTCAGATCCAAGCCTTTTTTCTGTTGTGAATCAATATGTACAATGACTGCTAATTTATATTGCATCTTTATCACCATAAAAGGATTCTCATATTTATGAAATCAAACAAGATTTAACAAGAAGGAATTGCACATGCTGGATATGAAGATAGACACAAACTGCTGGAGTAACTCAATGGGACAGGCAGCATCTCTGGAGAGAAGGAATGGGTGACATTCCAGTCTGAAGAAGGGTCTCGACCCAAAACGTCACCCATTCCTTCTCTCCAGATATGCTGCCTGTCCCGCTGAGTTACGCCAGCATTTTGTGTCTGTCTAAGACTTAACACCAATCGACATAAGGAAATATTGGAGTAGATAAACAAATGCATTCTCATAGAGCAAAGTTAAAAAAATATATATATTAAAAGATAGTAGAATGATGGGGATTTGTAGAGATGAAATCCTGAAGCTTAAGACTTTGGCATCTGAGGGAATTGTCTCCTTGGTGTAGTAAACCAATTTATTTTGATGACACTGCAAATAAGCATCAGTATTCCAGAGTATTGTAAAAGAGTGATTTAAAAATCCGGCGATGTTCAAAATTCAAGCGATGTTTATCTGGGAGGCAATGTAGTTCAGTTAGCACATGGGTGATGGCTCAATATGGTTTGGTAGAATTTAGAAAACAAGCAGCGGAAATGGTCAGATTTTCTAATGGTTGTCAAGTGTGCTAGCAATAAGCACACCATGTGACTTCAGAGGTTGGTTTGCAGTTACTATTTGTAATACAAATCCATTTTCCTGGAATTTGAGTGACTTGTAAGGAGGAAAACTATAATCTGTACATTGCTACTAATTACACAGTCATTCTGTGTGAAAGGACATATCTCCTGGTTCCATTCAGCTGTTGCATAATGTATGGATATGCTTCTTCCTCTTGGAAATATAGCTGCATTGAGCTTTCTGAATAGGCATTACACACCAGCTGTATCCTGCAATGTACATCCTGTCTGACACACAAATTCCTGTTAATAAGCCCACTTCTTTCTCATGCCAGCTTCTCACAATGAATACAATGAATATATTAGGGTTTCTGTTTGGACATAACCTAGTTAAATATTCACAAAAACAGCACTGAAGAAAAGCAGTTTAAATCAAATTAGAAAGCTCATTGATGGCAGAGAATTGTATTTATCCAAATAGAAAATAAAGCATCAAATTATCTAATAAGTAACTGTCAAGAAGCTGCAAAAAGAATATCTAGATGTAAAAAAAATATTCCTTTGCTTGATGTCCAGCTCTGAGGTTAAGTATAGTCTTTGATTTTCAGGGATATGGCTGTAAACCAATATTTACAAAATGGTTACCAAAACAACCGTATGAGTTTAAAATAATACATGCTGTCAGTGATTCAAAAGAATCCTTAAGGATCAAAAGTGGACAGTTTCCTCTCATGAAATAAGTGATTCAGCAGTCATGGCATAGTGAGTCTATGATGTGGTTGTCCTTGTAGTTAGGCATGCCACTCAGTGTAAATTAAGTTAATCTTTCAAGCTTTTCTCATGTAGCTTTGTCGAGTCTCTCAAGGGGAAGGAGAATAAAAATAGATAACTTCCGTTTTTCCCCCATTCCAAACTTTAAAAATAACTAACTTTCCACCGGAACATACCAAGAATAATGTCATGTAAGCAGGATGTGTGACTGTGTCATCAGGAGCCGTCATATGGTTTCAATCATGAAGGAACGCTAACTGTGAAATAAAACTCTACAAAGCATTTTAAACCAGACTAAAAATCATTTTTTTAAATAAAAATAGGAAATCTTAATATATTTCTGTCCTAATTAATCTAACAGTAAAACCTTTGGCTTTGTTGAAATTAAATTAAATTATTTGCTTGGCATAAAGGGCAGCACAGATAGACCTGCTGCCTCACAGAGCCAGTGACACAGATTCAATCCTGACCTCGGATGATGTCTGCGTGGAGTTTGCACGTTCTCCCTGAGGCAACGTAGGTTTCTCCGGGTGCTCCACTTACCTCCCATATCCCAAGACATATGGTTTTGTTGGATAGTTGGCCTGTGCAAATCACCTAGTGTGTAGGGAATGGATGAGATAGTGGGATAACATAGAACTAGTGCAAACAGGTCGGCGTGGAGGGCCTAGTATTTCCATGCTGTACCTTTCAATCAATCAATCATTCCTATTACCTCAATAAGGAATTTTCTGATCACTTGCTAGCTGTCAATATTTTTTAAGCGTTTTTAAATATCTCTGATTGCACATTAAAAATCTATTTATATTAATAGATATATTAAAAAATGAAATGCAAATCATTTGAATATTCAAAGGAACGGATAAAAAAAACTTAATTAAAAACACATAAATGCTCGAAGAAACAAAGAATATTAAAAATTAAAATTAAATAAAATGAGGAAACCCAAGTCAATTGAGAAGGGTAACCATTCTTATGCCATTGCTTTCTGATGTAAAGCTGAGAGATAGATGTAAAGTACATCTGAATCTACTCCTCAGCAAGTCAACAAGTGATGAGTCCAACGGTGGAACAGCAGTCAAATGTGTCAGCATTAACAGTGGTATTGTGTGTGTGGCCTGGAAGGAAACTTGTCCCATGATGCTGTAACATTTAACAAAGGACATATTAGGGCTGAGAGGTAGTGTCAACGTAAGCTTGGTGATTTGGTGCAGTGCATACCACAGGTAGTAGAGGGTAGATGTGTTGATTATCCTTGAAAGGCTTGGCATGTTGAAGAAAAACATGTCTGTTGGGTCCATTTACAGAGATGCCAATTAAGTGCATTGTACTATCCTGGATGGTTTCATACTTCTGAAATGTTATTTGGCTCTATCCATCCAGTAAAGCGTGTCCCCTGTGATTTGAGCTACTGCAGATGAAAGGGGAATGATGAGTGGTCAGAAGCCAATCGAAGCATCATTGAGTGCTAATTCTCTGTTCCGTTTTCTACTTATAATAATGAAATAAGTGAAAAGATTTTTATAACAGCAGATGCCGAATTAAAAACAAAACACTGGAAGTGCTCGACATGCAAGGCAGCATCTGTGAGGAGAAAACAGTTAATAACCCTTAATCAGAACTGGAGAAGTGAGAAAACAAATGTGTTTTAAGTTGCAGAGAGGTGGAATGAAGAGAAGAAAGAGTTAAGTTGCAGAGAGGAGGGATGAAGAGAAGAAAGAGAATCTCTGTGATTGGATGTTAGAATCAGTTCTAGTTAAGCTTCTATTCAGTTTTAATCATGAGACACTGGTGGATACTCATGTAATTGTAATTTTTTTTTTCATAGAATGTGCCAAATTTACTGATGAACAACAATTCAATTTAAGCAGTATATGGCCTATCTTTTTCATCCCCAATAAATGCAAAGACTTAGTTAATTTATGTTTCATTTAATTCCAAGTGCCAGCCCAGTGACACTGTTTAACATTAAAGTTAATATTACATTACATGTAAATAAGACAGTTTCAAACGAAAAATGCTCAGAAACAACAAAAAAAGTAGACTTTTTTTTCTAATCTGTTTTCTCTCCCTCATTCATACTTTGCTTTGTTTCTGCTCAGCTGAGTTATAAGTGTCTTTTGATTTTGTGTTTGCAAATTTTTTTCTTTGAAAACTTCATTACAATTATTCTGCTTTTCCATACCTTAGTCATGGTTAAGAATTATTTGTTGAAATGTTTGCCTCTGGGTTTGAGGAAAAACATAAAAACAAATCCTGCACTATCCAGATAAAATTGTGTCAATGTTATCAACAAATTAAGCTGTGATATACAGTTCTCAATTCTCACCCATTCCTTCTCTCCAGAGATGTTGCCTGTCCCGCTGAGTTACTCCAGTATTTTGTGTCTATCTTCAATTAAAACCAGCATCCTACACATCCTTTCCTCCACCTCTATAGCTCTCAAAGCAGATCAATTTTTAAAACATTTTTGTTGAAATTATTTCCATTTTAATCTTGACATTTGTTAGATTTAAATTTCTGTCTGTGACATTTCGTAGCATATTCTCTGGTGGAATGTTTGACAAAAACAAGACAAAATGACAGTATCGAAGCACAAGCAGAAAATGTCATTTAGGTAAACACTGAGTATGCATTACCATTTTAGCACTGCTGAGTGAAATGGCTTCATGTATTGTTACCAGAGGTCGCTTTCAGATGGAGCTAGTGGTAATTTACAATACAAGTTAGCATCTAGGTGGTCTAATGAAATGAATACTTCAATAGATAGACCTAAAGGGACATGAGGCCATTCACAAGATGATAATTAGGGGCTGGCATTCAAGCGTGATGTCCTCAGGAAAGGACTAAACAAATTGCCGTGATTGATTGGGTTTAAGTCAGGGTGAAGGTAACGCCTGCTGCCTTAGCACTTGGGCAGAGAAAAGGCAATTTGCTGAGCAGTAGGGCCAACAGCCAAACACAAGGATGAACATATGGGTAAGAACAGAATGCTGCAGCATGAATACTGCACAGATGTGAGTGGAGGTAAGGGAGTCATTCCATATGGTGCCTTACTGGTCTTCAGTTGGTCATGAATTGCAACAAGCTTCAGTTCAAGACAGCACAGTGATTTACTGTCAGGACTAATGACGGAAGCACGGAGAGCAGAATGTTAGCAGACTGATAATCTGCTTCGTAGGAGCGATAGGCTGAGCTACTAACTGCAGACTGGGAAATGGACAGCTGTCATGGTTAGGATCATTAGTCCAGGCTCCAACAATGCATCTTTGACACCTTGGTGTAAACACGCAATGCATACCAGACAGCAAAAGACCAATATGCCAAGGGTATTGCTTTAGTGTCATCATTATCCGTCATACCTAATTAATCTGTTTACAGAATCAGGGTGGGGGAAGGGGATAATCATTTAGTTAATTCCAATGTCAATTAAGTTATATAGTTAAACTAAATCCAGAACAAAAGTATAAAGCATTGACTCCATCTGAAAACTCTTTAGGAAAGGAACACTTTTACAAACAGTTGTCTTTCAGAAAGTAAAAGAAGCAGGTTATATGGTGCGATGACTTTTCATAACCATAATTCCAAACAATTAGTTAATTATGTATGATATATTCCTACTGAATTAACAGATTGAATTATTTGGTCTTTTGTGCAATTTAGTTTATGCGGGTGCTTGCAACATAGAGAGAGGCCATTAAGTAATAGGTGTGTTTTGAACATTGAACTAAATAATTAAAACTAAATTATGCTGGAAATAATTTCCATTTGAATCATGACATGTGATAGGTTAAGATTTCTGTCTGAACTCAAAGTCCATTGGAAAATACAATATTTAAGCAAATGTTTGCAGACACCTATATTTTGGTTTAACATAACATACTAAATGTGAAATTTATTGTGGTACCAGGAAAGATCTGCTAAATTGAATCTTGAATCTAAGGGTACATTCACTAAAACAGATTGTAGTCAGCTTGTCTTGCTGGGCATAGATTAGCCTGATATATTCCATCTCAAGCACAATGTGGCTACCACATTTAAGTTTCACAATAGGTTATTGAACCACATTACAATACATTCAGACATTGTTGAGCAACATAAGGCAGATCTCATGCTGACAAGGCATTCACTTACATGCATTGCTTTCAGCCCATCACTTTTGAAACTCACAAGGAAACTGCAATCTTGCGATTCCTAATGTGTTGCTTGTCACCCAATTATGTGCCTTTCAGGCACGTTAAGAATTGACGACTTGAGCAAAGCAAACTTTTTTAAGCTACTTTTTCAAGTTTTTTTGCTTAAATAAAGTTGTAAATGAGATTTTAATTATTTTTTTCACAGCTAGAATTATTCAAACCTAAATTAGATGGAAGAACACTTCTGATTATGGCAATAATCTGACTTAAAACAGTTTAACGTGAGGGAAAATATACTCTCAGAGACACTTGAAAAAGAATAAAAATTGTTATTAACCATATTGAACCACAAATCCTATTCTAGTCAGCTAGTGTGCCGGAATATTTCACAGTGCATAGGCATGATACAACTTGTTTTAGTGCAGCAGCAGCAGCAGCAGCAGCAAAACTGTTGATAGTGGTTGAAGCAGAAAGGCATTCCTCTTTCCCATTTGCAAAGACCTAAGAGTGTGCCGAACAAAGAAGGGAATCTTTTCTGTCACAATATGGCTCGTGGCCTTTAAACTCTCCATCTGTTTGTCTGACAAGTAATCATAGTGTGTGGCAGAAACTGGCGGCACTTTGACGGCCCTTCTCACTTTAAGTGAAGTGAGAGTAATTTGAACAGATTCATAGTTTCTTATTTGATTGTATACCAGTGACGAGTTAGCCATGGTTTTTTTTACTACGGAGTATTTTTGTGTTTGATTAACATAGCATGAAATGAGCACAGACACTTTATAATGTGGCTATATTCTTTAATCAGAGGATGGCCCAAAGGAACATTTAACCTGCTACGGTTGTTTTTAACAGTGATTTTAATTAATACATAAACAATGTGAGGTTCAATTATTGAAATTAAACTCTTGCTGAGTGACTCTCTGTTCCATATGTAGCCAAACACAAGTATTTATATGGTTGCATTTCCATTCAGATTGGAACTGGCCAAGCATGACCATGTTATTTATAGTCAGCTTCATTTGGAAATGTGTACTTCCTCAGATGTTTTGTTTGTGTCATAATCTTTCAACAAAACTGTGGTTGCAGTTAATAATGTTGATGCACGATGCCATGCTCCCATATCAAAAAAAACATATACATAATAATAACCGTCCCTGACCAAACATCCACGTTTGTTCATACAGACATAATGCAAAAGCATTTCATTCATTACAGTTCCTACAATTAAACCAATATAGGAAAAAAGATGTAAGTGCTGCACAGCCAAGGTTTGGACTTGCACGCCAGGTCATTCAGCTTCTACAGAAGGACATAAAAGTATGCTCATAAGTAAACAACCGAAAAAGGGTGGCACGATGGTGCAG
The DNA here is from genome assembly GCA_038087875.1 of Malacoraja senta. NCBI lineage: Eukaryota > Metazoa > Chordata > Chondrichthyes > Rajiformes > Rajidae > Malacoraja > Malacoraja senta. Next base: position 6,327,872 of record CM075990.1, on the reverse strand, counting down.
AGGTAGAGTTGCTACCTCACAGCGCCGGAGACCCGGGTTCGATCATGACTACGGGTGCTGTCTGGGCAGAGTTTGTACGTTCTCCCTGTGACCGTGTGGGTTTTCTCTGAGATCTTCAGTTTCCTCCCACACTACAAAGACGTACAGGTTTGTAGGTTAATTGGCTTGGTATAAATGTAAATTTCCCGAGTGTGTGTAGGATGGTGTTAATGTGCGGTAATCGCTGATCAGTGCGGACTCGGTGGGCAGAAGGGCCTGTTTCCGCCTTTATCTCTAAACTCTAAACACTAAACCTTTTTTTCCCTTTGCACAAAGGCTCACAATTCTGTTTTCAACATTTTCTTTTTTTAATTTCAAATCATCTTAATGTAAGAAATAATTAGTATCAGATGATATGCCCAAACACACACCCATGTGCATTTTTATTTAAATTGACAGCGTCTTGCATCCTTGTTTCTGCAAGTTGCAATGTAATAATTTCCTGGCAATTCAAGACCGGGACAAAGAGAAAATCACTATTAAGTTGGCACGATGTTAACTGAGGACAAGTTATTTAACAAGCTGAGTAGTTCTAAGCTCCAGATAATTATCAGGTGGCTACAGATGGAATGTGTTTAATTTTGAAGAATGCTCTTTGCTGCCAAGTGCTTTATTTTTGTAGAATATGTATAAACAAGGACTCTGAAGAGTTGATTTAGATCTTTAAAAAAGATTGAGATTATATTTCTTTGCTAGATTTCTGTTGAAGTGTTAAATCAACATTTTTGACATGTTTTTGTCTCTACGGTTCGGATTGTACTGCTCTTTTAGTACCTGCTGTGTACTAATGATGTCGATTGATTGGCCTCATTCTCTCTAACTATCTGGGGATTGTTGATGAAGGACAAAATAACAGAAATATAGATATGTGATTAGTACAGGTGTCGGAGGTTTTGGGAAGAAGGCAGGAGAATGGGGTTAGGAGGGAGAGATAGATCAACCATGATTGAATGGCAGAGTAGACTTGATGGGCAAATGGCCTTATTCTGCTCCTATCACATGACCTTATGAACAGAAGTGAGTTCATATTGTGTCACTAATCTGAGAGCTCTGTTTCTAAAATAAAGAATTCCATACATACAAGAGATTTTCTGAATACATATCAATATCAAATAATCATTTAATGACATATCCACTGAACAACATGTAGATTAAAACATACTTTATTTTGTAAAATTCAACAAACCTCATATTGTAAAAGAAATTCAAAAACTAAAAATTCCAAAATCGGAAACAATTAGCATTCCCAGTTCAAATGAGGGTCTTGCAGCTGGAGTTTTAATTTTGTTTCTCATACTAGATGCACCCTGCCCTGTAGAATGTTTCCAGCGGTTTCTGTTTTTATTTGTAACTCATTCTGTGGTTGCACTCTGTCAACTAATATAATTTTCATTATGCACTTTAATTCAAATGAGCACCTAAGTGGAAAATTCTCTTCTGGGGATGTGAAAATGCTCTTCATCGTTTTGTACATTCGGCAATTTGTTTCTGCTCAGCGGACTCGATTATAGTGCAGCAGCTGCTGTTGACAATTTGAGTTAGGTCAGAGGTGTTGAGCTTTTCCTGAACTAGCTACTCCATACCAACATGCATTTACCCATTGAAGTAGCAGGGAGAAATAATGTGGTCATTCTGCACTCCTCATGACAAGTGATCTTTCATGCTGTGCCACGAGAAGTATCATCCCTGTGATTTGTAGCACTTCTGAGAAAGAATATAGATGGTTAGCCACTCACATAACTCACAGATGCCATCAAGTTCACTGTGCCAGCTGCCTTCAGGAAGAGGGACCACTGTGTGTACAGGTTCCTTGCCAAAACAAGGTATGGTTGCATCAATCTGCAGATGTGGATGTGACTGTTAGAGGAAAGTATCTAATATTCTTATTGAGTGAGAACACCACACCTCTCTCATCTTAACTTGCCTTTAATCCCGCCCGAGATAATTTTCCTCAGATCGGCATTACCGATGGTATCATTGGCAGCAAAATGCAAAAAACGTCACGTGGGCATCCTTTACAAATATGACCGGCACCCTTCACAAAAAAAAGCAACACACAATGTCCCTGCCATTGATTATTTAACGAAAGCATCAGGCAGTTCGACCACGCTCCAAAAGATCGCTTTGTGGTGCAAACTGAACAAAGTTATGTGGCTGGGGGAAGGGGGGGAATGGACCATTCAAACCATTTCAGCAGCTGCAAAGTGCAACAGTCAGTGGAAAATAGAAGCACGTAAATCTGAGGGAAAATGGAATGATAGCTTTCTCCTTTCATAGTTAGCATAGTTATTGGTCCCATTGTGTATGCAAAGTTGAGCTCACAGAGCACCTCTTCAGTTTTTGTTTGTACTGAATGAACATAAGGTGAGCTGAAACATAAATATTCTCACACAAGATTAAAACCATATATTTATTAGAAGTGGAGAACAGCTTCAACATTTTAACCTCTGTTTAAACCCCAGTTATATACAGTTAGAGCTTTGTCTTTGTAATTTGTTACCTTACCCAAATTATTAAATTGAACTAACACATGATGTCCTTCTTGTATATTGATAGTGTTCAAATGTAAAATACATTGGTATATAGAGAAATAGTCAAAAATGTAGTACTACAAAATACCAAATGAGCAAAACTGTGCTAATGGAGAGCTTACACATAATGATAAATAATCATGTAAGATGCTCTTTAACAATAATCGCAACATTAATTTTGTTGGTAGAAAATGTGCTGTCAACTCTTTCACTGATTTTTGCATATTTAGCTTGTAAAAGAAGATACAGATTGAATTGTTGTGCTACATTTTCATCTGAATTGTAGGAGTGAATACACGTGGATTGTAATTACGTTGTGCCTCTTTTACACTTAGGGTCGCTGCATTAACTTCACCAGAGTAAAAGAACATGAAGCCCCTTCTTCATGCAATACTGCAACTGCTCACGTGCCACCTCCTCACAATGAATATATTCCCTTAACCCCAGAGCCTCCTGGCTCTCCTGTGACATCGGCCAGGTCATCTGTGAGGAGCCCACCACCTGGACCACCACCATCTCGTGCGCCTCCTCCTTCACGACCTCCCCCTCGCCCTGCAGTGAGAGAATGACCTCGCAAGGATTTATGCTGGTAAAGAGAACATCGGTGAGACAGAAAGTCCTGGCTAAAATGGATGAATACTACTGGACTTCAGGTCAATATTTATTACATTTATGGGCTTCTTTGAGAAAGTTAAATCTGTTGCTGTGCAGCAAGTTTCCATCTGGAGGATCCTATTGTGTAAAACATCTCTCTGGAGTTGAAGATTATATTGTGCCCATTAATGTGCTAGTCATTTAATTGAATCGAGGGGTTCCTGAATTTTTATAAAATTCATTCAAATTTAATAATGTCCTGCATTTTTGCCATCTGAACATTTTTATACTCAAGCAGATCACGATTGAACACTGAAGATCTGCAATTAAAAAAGATAATACTATCTATTAATTTGTGAATCTGATGTTCAGGTATGCATTTTCTTGAATTCTGTTGGTGAACATAATTACAATCTGCTGCAAAATTAAATGTCTGCAGAGACAGGCCCAGAATATTGGTATATGGAGAAATATCAGAAAATCTGGAAAAAGTATCCAAAACTATGACAATTTCTGCATTATACTAATCTTCAAGTGGTGCACTTGACCAAACAAAAAATAGTTTTAAATTAATACAAATGTTGCATATAGGCTGCAAATTAAACTATAATATAATTAAGAGCTTTCAATCAAGGGATTGTTTCAGTTCTTATATCTCTGATTTTAGTTCCATAAAGATATGTTCAAAAAACAAGAATATGTTTAAAAAGCTCAAGAACTTGCAAGAGCTGCACCCTACCCATAACCAAAAGAAACCCTCTGAATGCAGAGAATTATGTTGTGAGATTTTGTAGCTGGCAAACAGGACTATTGTTATATGTAAAGGAATCAATAAATTATCATCAAAGATGGAGTAATTTAGGGGGTGTTACATATTGTGTGAATAATTCAGCTTAATCCACATTTCCACAATCTTTCAGGGTGTGCACTGGTATCACGCCCTCATTATTGCAAGTTTCTGGGTACGAGTAGAAAAAACAGGCTATTTCAGACTTATTTAGTGAGGTGGTATGATTAAGAGTTTGTCACATTTATTTAAGTGTGTAAAATCGTGGTCAATCAACATCAGGCTACTCGGTCCTTATTTATCACATGTTTAAAGATAAACGTTGTGAGAATGTAAAGCCAGGGCAAGTGAAAAGGTTCTCATGTAATTAATGTAATGCAAGCCATAGGTTAGTTGACCAGTAGAATAACTCTAAAGTTGCATGTTGATGCAATATAACAAAGATTGACCCCATAACTGATTAATTCGCTGAACTCTCAACTGCAATTTAAGTTATACTTGACTTCTTTTGTACATGGTTAGTGACCCTAAACTGTGCTCGACCCAAACAATGGTCTGAATCTAGAGAGTATTCTTGCTGTCCTTGAATTTAAAATGTTGCAGATGGACGAAGAAGAGATATACGCAGGTTGTGACCCGTGGTATTCCTCTCTTCACATGTGTAAAGTTGAACATGCCCTTCTTATAGAACTTATTAACGAGCTACCAGATAACAGGATTGTTTTATGACAAGATCTGCATAACACTGTTAACTGTGGGTAATAGCTCACAGAAAGCATTCAAAAATATAATTAGGGTTTTGGAACTGCTTATCTGCTGGATGCTAAGCACTTTATAGTTATTTCAATGTAAATCTAAGGGCCCTAATCCTTTTTCAGACTAGATCTAATTATACAATTCTAATTACTTATTCCCTTCCTTACAAATTACATTATACCATTTTCTTCAGGACACAGCTACATTTTGGCACACGTAAATAACAATGTCTATTATTGTGTTTTATAACAGATGAGATACATATATCCCATTCTGGTAAAGGAAATATTGTAAGCTTTTGTGCTAATAGAGAATAAAAAATACTGCAGGACAGTTAAATGTATTAATTTACTAAACTGTGGTCTAGGTGTAGGTACTTAAATTTGAGTAACGTTGGCCACTAAATCCTCAAGATGCTAGATGCATGCAATAGTTAATAGAGCAAGCTTAAGTGAGCTTGAGTAGGACATGAATATTTTGCTTTAACATTTAGTACATAAAGCCTGCTAATTCTTTCTTTTTAACCATGGCTTGTGATCATATTTGAAATTGGTTATTTCATGGAACATTTCTGGTGAGCACATGAACAGGTTATGCAGTCATAAATGGAAAAACGTCTATAGAAAGGCAAACTGGAATGCATTCATGTTTCAGTGGCATAGTTGCTCAATTTAATAGAATCAACAAAGGAAAACTTTGTCTAATCATGTTTGGATTTGGGCAACTTGTGGAACAGAGAGCAAAGGGACCAAAATAACCTCAACACTGGTGTGCCATGCAGACCATTACTTAGTTACACACAATTTAAACTCACAAAGAAAAATAATCCATGCTACTTCATAGGGGCATTGTATAAAGATCCACAGGGCTCAGGAAATTTTATATAAGATAGCTAGTAGCATTTTGCTAGACTGGCAACTTCATACTGAAAGCATATTAAAAGCAATTTTAAAGTGTTAATAGTGATTTGCATTCTTTAGTTTTAACTTGAATGGATGACAATATTTTAAAGTTGTAAAGATTCTATTAACTGTTGCTTTCAAAAATATATCTCTCCAAGAACAAATATTAAATGGAGCCTTTTGTACGGTTTTATTGTATGTAATTAATTTGACGACAGCCATTTTTTAGCAGTTTTATGAAATTAATTTTGATTCCTAATGTTTTTTTAAATATATTTTTGATTGTTTTCTTAATGATGACAGAATTTGCAACTTTGGAATCAGTACTCAAAAAACTAAGCTGTTCAATGTTGTGTTTTATAATTTTTAAATAACAATGTATATATTTTAGAAACAAAATGATAAAATTATTGGGAACAGAACTTCAGCGGGAGAAGGCTGGAAGCATATGGCAGACCAGGACTGATGTGTGAATATTTTGAGTGGACCTTCACTATCTGATCTGTTGTGTATTTTAAACATTTGCTGATTTTGGAAAGCAAACCATTTGGCTATAAAATTCAACAGCTGATCGGTTCAGCAATGTGTTAATTGGTCATATTTAAGATATTGAATATTTTAAAGTGCATGGAACACGTAAATGCATACATGACAGAAAATACACAATTTTCAATTTCTAGCACGTGGAAATCCTCATAAATTAAAAAAAAAAAAAATATCGCATCAACGGAATACATAATTTGACACTATACAAAGAGATTTAAATACTGAAACAGTTAAATTGTGTTTCACATTTGTATTGGCATCAATCTGTTTTAAATGTACATCTGATAAGTTTGTACCTTTCCAGTTCGTCTGTACTTTCTGTAATCATTAATAAACTGCAAAACTTTTACATAATCTGGCACAAGTTTGTTGTTTGATAAAGGGGGTAGAACATAGAACATTATAGCACAAGACCAGGCCATTCGGTGCACAAGGTGCCGAACATGATGCCAAGACTGTCACTTATCTAGTTGCACATAACCCATATCCTTCCTTCCATTCCCTCCATATCCACATGCCTGTCCAAAAGTCTTTTAAATGCCACCAACATATCTAATTCTTCAGACGGGTCTGTAACATCATCTGTTCATTTCCATCTGCAATGCTGCCTGAACCACTGAGTTCCTCCAGCCACATGTTTTTAATTTCCTATCTATCTTTGCATCATCATCAAAATAACCAAATATTCTGTTTTTTTATTAAGTCAATTATGTTGTTTAATGACGAGGCCCCAGAACTGATCCATGTGGTGCACCATTCATTACATCTTGCCAACAAGAAAAAGATACATTTTAGCTCATTTCTGTTTCTTTTAGCAGGTGCCCTGTATCCATGCCAAAACACTGTTAACATCGTGAACTTTTACCTTTCTGCAATATCCTTTGATGAGGCACCTTATCAAAAGAATTCTAAAGGGCCTGTCTCACTTGGGCGTCATTTGCGCATCACGCAGGTGCGCGCAAAGATTTTGTGAATCCCAAAATCCTGGGGCGCCGCGCACAACCGCGCATCACTGCCTACGCCACCACGCCTCACCACGTGCCATGCGCGCGGAATGCACGCCAGGCGCGCATCACGTGTGCGTTGTGACGGGCAAATGATGTCGCGTAAATGACGCCCAAGTGGGACAGGCCCTTTAAAATCTTAGTACATCGGCCCATATCTTTATCTGAAGCACAATTACTTCTTCAAAGACAAATGTTCAAACAGTCATTTCATATTATCATGGTCCGTGGGTTTCTTAAATGCAAACAAAATGAGGCCAAATTATAAATATATGAAAATGAACAATATCTTACACATTTTAATTCTGCTATATTATCCTATCCACAAACACTTTCCATTTTTATCTCCTCAATTTTAACATTATATCTTCTTTAAAATTTAAAATCAGCATTAAACACCACACATGTGTTATTTCTATTGTGTCGGGGTGAACAATATCTAACATACTAGTTTGCACTACAGGAAATGCCTTTTAAATGTCTTTTAAGGCTAAGTTGACCCTGATTTGCTTCACTCATTAAAGTCAGGACACAACTGATAGGGATAACATGTCTCATTGTAATTTGATAATATTATGTAAAATTGTACCTCCCTGGTTAGGTGGGTGGAGCAGCGGGCGTGTGTGAAGTGCAGTTTGATCCTTAAAGTATAACATTTGGAGGAAGTTGTAAAGTATTCCTCTTCTTAGTTCAATTGAAAATTCGAACATCTGGGCTTGCGGGACAAGCTCAGTATCATTGCTCACACTTGCATGTTTCAGTTGCGTCAGTCAATTCATCACCCTGCATATACAACCTCCGGGCAGACTCATTGCACAATTCACCTTCATTTGGTTTTGTGAACCGTTATGGATCCTCTTGATGAGCTGCTTGGCTTTGTCCCAAATAAGCAAGTGATGCTGATAGTGGCTCTGAACATCAGTTCTTCAATGCACATTACTCCCAGGTTCTGCTAAAAAAATCACTAGAGGCCATTTAAAGGATCACAGACACTTTGTTGCACAGAAGGAGGCCATTTGGCCCATCACATCCATGCCAGTAAAAGGGAGCAGGTGAACCTAATTGCAGCTTCCACCATTAGGCCTACAGCCCTTTAGATCCCAATTCATTACCAACATATCCTCTCTTGCAATGAGTTCTAATTTCCAGCAACTGCTGGAGGAAGAAAATGTTCACCTCCCCGCGAACCCTTCAACAAAATACTTTGAATCTTGGCCCTTTGGATTTTGATCCCTCGACTAAGAGAAATAGGCCCTTCCAATTGTGCTCTATTTAATCCTAGCAATTTCATGTAAAATAGAGAAAACTCAATTAAGCCTTCTCTATTCAAAGATAACAACACAAGGTTATCCAATCTTTGCTCAAAGCTGCAATTTTCCAGTCCCAAATCATTCCTTTGGAAAGCAAGCGGATTTTGAATTCATCTTGCCAGTTTTTCTGGCATCCCCTTCCCCCTTTCCTTCTTAATGCAATGACTTCAGGACCGAAACATAAACTGATAGTCCCGTGAAATTCTAATTGATACACAATCATAGGAAGCAATTTGGGATGAACCGTTAAACCGAGAACCCATCTACTTTCTCAGGTAGATTAAAAGGTTCAAAGAAGCAGGGAGGTAATCAATAGTGTCTTGGCCAATATTCATCATTTTGTGAAATAGTTGATAATTATAACCTTGATGAATATGAGAGCTACAAGAAACTGCAGTAGGCTGTAAGGAAAAACAAGACATTAGTCCCAAACTTTTTTTGTTGTAATCTTCAGCAAAAAACAGTGTTGGGTGAATTCAATGGGTCAGGCAGCATCTGCGGAGGGAAAGAACTTCATTGCGAAGGCTTGGTTCAAGGGCCCACTTTCACGAGTTATTCACGAATTCTCCCGAGTTTTCCCCTTGATTCAAACTCGCAGAATGTTCGTAACGAGTCAGTAGGAGGTCTTAGGAGTTCATAGATATATCGTAGCGGCCCATTATGATAGCCGTAGGTACTCGTGGCATCAGGTAAGTCGGGACTTTTTTCCAGCCTGGTAAAAAATGTCCACGAGTAAAAAAAATGGTCAGGATGAAAGAAATTGCAACTTTTTACTCGTAAGGAGGGCATCAAATTAGTCGTGGGCATTCGTAGACATACTCGTAGGAGTTCGTAGGAGTTCGTGAACATAGTCATGGAAGGTCGTAGGAGTTTGTAGATTACCATGATCTTGATTTTTTTTTAGGTACTTTAAACTCAGCAGAGGTTTTGAATTAAGTCGTGAAAGTGGGACAGGCCCTTGATGCTCTGATCTACCTCCCCTCAATTTCAAGCTTTCTTTCCTGACCTTCCTGCAATCAGTCTGAAGAAGGGTCCCAACATGAAACGTCACCCATCCATGTTCTCCAGAGATGCTGCCTGGCCCGCTGAGTTACTCCAGAACTTTGTGTCTTTCTTTATCGCCAACATCAACATCAATTAAAGTGGTGTTGGTGGAGATTTTGTATTGGTGTGTTTTATGAGGAGATATTAATCAGACTGATCTTATATACCCTGGAAGGAAAAAGAGGTGATCCCATTGAAACAATTGACGTTCCTCTGGGGCTTGGCAAAGCAAATGTAATGGTGATTGATAATTCCCTTGGTTGTGGTGTCAAAAATCAAGGGCTACAGTCTTAGAATAAAGGGTTGGACGATCTGGAATGAGCTGAGAATAAATTTCTTCATCAAAGGGCAATGAATGTTTGGAACTCTCTGCCCAAGATGGTTGTGGAGGTTCAGTTACTCAGTCTATTTGAGTAAGGGATTGATATATTTTTGTATTTTGAAAGGAATTAGGGGATAAGAGGTTATGGCAGGAAAGTGGCACTGAGATAAGTGTTGAGCAGTATAGGCAAATATTAAGAAACTTGGGTTCATCTCTGTTCTTATGTAATGGCAGTTGCTATTTAGAGATGTAAGGGCCAATGACATTGGCTACAAGATATGTGCTCTAGGAACTTACGCTTATCGGCAGCCTCACGTGTAAAATAAAATAAAATTATTTTCCAATTTTAGCTTTTGCTTTCAATGCTCACTTTTCAATGGATTGCAAGCTGTGTTAAGGAATTTGGTTTTGACCAGAGAGGTTTCCGCTGCTTGTGGTTGAACTAATAGTAAAACGGTTAGCATTAACCGTGAAACTACTAGCAACATATGGATTTCTGTGCGTGCGTTAAATGAAGGAGACATCCGTTCAGTAATCCAGCATTCCTCTACAGTCCACTTTTAATGGCTCCTCCATAGTAATCTATGATTTGATTAATATTTCAGGTGTGTCTGAACTATCCCCTCTGTAACATTATCTGAAAACGATACATTTTGTTAGATGTGAGTGCAGTCCACGAAATGGCAGCTGAACCATAATTACTGCTTGTAGTCACTAAAAACAAATTTAATGTGGATTTTAATTCTCCCTCTCAATCTTCTTAAAAATATTTTCTGTTTTAAAACTCACTATATATATATATATATATCTATACACACACACACACACACACACATTTATATATTATATATATATATATATATGTATATATAAGGGAAGCACGGTGGTGCAGTGGTAGAGTTGCTGCCATTCCGTGCTTGCAGTGCCGGAGACCCGGGTTCGTATGGAGTTTGTACGTTCTCGCCGTGACCTGCGTGGGTTTTCTCCGAGATCTTCGCTTTCCTCCCACTGTATCACTGTATCTGTAAACTATATATATACACACACACTCATATTTAACACTCACTATCTTGTATAATTCATATATATTTTTTAGTTTTAAAACTTATTATAATATATACACAATATAGTGTGTTTGAAAACAAAACAATTTAAAGAATGTTGTAATATTTTATCTTCCATCTTTATTATAATTTTTATTTAACATTCAGTAAAATGATGAATATATAAACGTGAGCTTGTAGTCTGTGAGGCTTATTCAATGAAATTGCTACCTCAGCCAGCTTGTGAATTCACTGACGGTGGACACTGAAGATGCCATGAAGGGATATCTGAGAGATGTGTGAATTACTGCAGACATTGTTGCTTCACCACACTCACCAAATCACAGGCCACAATATATGTTACAAATATTACAAAAGATGCACTGCATGTTCATGGGTAGCACAGTGGAACACCTAGTAGAGCCACTGCCCCACAGTGCCAGTGGCTGGAGTTCAATCCTCACCTCCGCTGCTGAATGTATGGAGTTTGCACTTGCTCACCTATGACCATGTGGTTGAGACCAAGTGCTCCAGTTTCATCCCATGTCCCAAAGAATTTTGAACTAGTAGGTTAATTGGCTGCTGTTAATTGCTTGCCCCTAGCATATAGGGAAATGGTGGAATCTGAGTGGTGGGGGGGGGGGGGGGGGGGGTGAGGAATAATTGATGAGAAAATAGGGAAAATAAAAATGACTAGATTAATGTTGGATTGATCACTGATTGTCAGCAAAGGCCTGGTGGACGGAAGGGCCTGTTTGACGCTGTATCCATGATGTTTCCATGACTCTATTTAAATAAGGAATCATATTGTTAACTTTCAGGTTGAGGAACTAAATAATATATCGGGGCTAAAATCAGAAAACTAATTCATTAGCGGAACGCAAAGTTTTAGGTGAAGGGTTAAGACAGTGTTCATATTTTGAAATTATTTAAAGTTTTCTGACAATGAAGTTTAGGAGAGATGGCATATTTACATAGCAAAGTTCTAAGCTCAGCACAGCTTAAAATGCTTGACAGTGAATGAACTTTCCTCCATTTCACTGTCTGTTCTCTAAACATATCACAGTGGTGGGTATCATCTTCTCAATATCAGCTTGTATTTTAATTAAATATGAATCTGTTTTGAAATGTGTGACTACCCTTAAAAAATATGAAGATTTTAAGCAATTTATTCTGTAACCATCAAAACCCCAACTGTCACAATTAAATTACTATTTTTATTACGAAAGCTTTATTTTGAAAGCTGATTGCTGTTACAATTTCAGCTGTAAAATTTGCTTTCAAGGGCAATTATATGCATTTCATCAGCCAAATATGCCACAATATTACTGCTGCACCCTGATTGATCCACATAAAATACCATTCTGTGTGAGACATAAAACTACAGGAGTCCCTGGAACTAAATCAGGCTCCACAACATATTCCAATGTTACTTCCAGTTGAGTAGCCAGGTTTCACTAGCTTAAAGCAATGCTGATCATTCCGCAGTTACTGACTTAGCCATTATCCCTCGGACAGTCTCCCTAAAGGGTGAAAGGACAAAGCAGGAATTTAACTCAGGGCATTTACATGAGTCACAGCCATGGAGATAAGAAACAAAATATTGCTTTTGGCACCTAAGACTGCTAACCATTTTGCTTTGCAAAAAAATAATAAAATCTTGGAACTGTCAACGTTTTGATGTCCTCATCATGTTTACTTCACTTCCAGCAGAAAGGTTGGGCAACTTTTATATCAAAATTACGCAGCCGATTAAATGTTTATGTAATTAGTTTTTATAAACCCTGTTTTAAAGCTGACTATCTCTTGATTGCTGTCTCAGACAGGCAGTTGTCTTCGGTTCAAGGTTAATTTTGATGAGGTTGAACTACTTGTGTGGATTCCATTGCAGCTCAAATGTTGACCAGCTGTTTGAGTCGATTTGATTTACGGGAAGTTGCAGGCGATGATGGTGAGGCAGACACGATATTGTATAACTAAGTAAACAAAGAGGAGAGGGAAAGCCACTGTGTCTATGCCCAGAGGATTACAGCCCAGAATGGAGCTGGTGCAGCATTCAAAGGCAAGCTCTCTGTTTCAGGCTTATGATGTCAGCCTATATATTTTCCCCCCACCAGTCATGAGTTCTATTTCATTTCCATGCTGTGCTTTTAACCTGTGAAATTGCTGTTTGAACACTTTGGAAAAATATTTAATGCAAGCCCGAGTCTGAAGAAAAATTCTGACCCCAAACATCACCTACCCGAAAATAGTCTGAAGAGGGGTCTCGGCCCAAAACGTCACCCATTCCTTCTCTCCGGAAATGCTGCCTGTCTGACCCGCTGTGTTACTCCAGCAGTTTGTATCCTTCAATGCAAGCCTAGGTTTAAGAATGGATCCGATTAAAGGACTGAAAGTGTTCCAACCAGTGGTTTTGCTTTAAAGTGGTTATAATGTACCTTGGAGTTAATTGGCTGTTAATGCTGTGCAGTTAGAGATGGGGAAGAAGACGTACAAACTTCTATTACATAGGTTTGCAGGAAAATGGATATAAATATGGTGAAGATATTTGTAAACTGAAGATAGACACAAAATGCTGGAGTAACTCAGTGGGACAGGCAGCATCTCTGGATAGAGGGAATGGGTGATGTTTCGGGTCGAGACACTTCTTCAGACGGCTTTAGTGGCAGCTTACCCCGCAATGTCAGGCAATGAATATGCCTTTCCACACCTGCAGAACAGAACAGCTCTTGCTCTCCATGGCAATCCCATGGCCAGGTCTTTGAAACTCCTGCCAGTGCCCATAAAACCTCAAAGAGCAAGACAATTTTCACCACAGGCACCGTTCACACCCTGGAAAAGTAAGTGACTTTGAGATTTAAATCAAGACTTGGATAGTTTTTAAAAGTTGAAACCAAGGGAACTCTTGGGTGGAGTTGCAATAAATAAATGATTAAAGTGAAATCTGGACATTCAATTTTGTAATCACAAAGTAATACTAAATAAAAACAATTAGTTGGCCTTTGGTGTGCAGGAAGGAACTGCAGATGCTGGTGTACAACCTAAATGGACACAAAATGCTGGAGTAATTCAGTATCTGGAGAGAAGGAACAAGCAGCATCTCTGGAGAGAATGAAGAAGGGTCTAAACACAAAACGTCACCCGTTCCTTCTCTCCAGAGATGCTGCCTGTCCCACTGAGTGACTCTATCATACTGTGTCAATCTTAGTTTGGCTTTGGATTTCCTAACACATTTGTATTCCTTCCACTAGGATAACCAAAATATTACCAGAACCATGCGAGTTTTAAAAAGAGCTCAACAGAATCATAGATCCCACCTAATTGTCCCATTATGTTAATCCCATATGCTTGCATTTGGCCCATGCCTATTTGCCAAATATCAACCGCATCAGAAGCCAGTCAGAACCATTTCCCACAAGGTGGAAATGGCAAAGGGCATAGCCTTAAGGTGAGAGGGGCAAAGATGAAAAGAGATGTGCAGGGTAAGATTTTTTTTTTACACAGAGAGTGGTGGGTGGGTGCCTGCAATGTGTGGACAGGAGCGGAGGTGGAGGCAGATACTAAAGTGGTATTTAAGAGGCTTTTAGATAGACACATGGAAATGGAAGGGTTATGGATCACGTGCAGTCAAAGTAGATTAGTTCATCCTGGCATTATGTTCAGCACAGGCTTTATGGGCTGATGGGCCTGTTCCTGTGCTGTGCTCTCTGTTTGATATGATCGGCGTGGACTTGCTGGGCCTAAAAGCCTGTTTCCAGACTTCATCTCCAAGTAGGAAGTAATACCATCCACTTTAGGAGGGATAGTGTGTAATGAAGTAACTTTCTCCATGCAGTCTCAATATAATGTCATCTTCAGTTTTGGTTGTAGATCAAGAGTTTAATTGTCATACGCACCAGGATCAGAACAATGAAATTCTTACTTGCTGCAGCTTTGCCATCACAACAACAAATAAATATAATAAACAATAAAACAATCATTCTAAGTTGTACTAGGTAAGCAGACCATTATAATGCAACTTTAGTAGTTTGGTGCTGAGATATGATTGTGGTTAGGGATGCGCAGGTTGGTCAAGAGCCTGGTGGTTGATGCGAAGAACCTAGTCTCGAACCTGGAGGTCACAGTTCTCGGGCTCCTGTACCTTCTTCCCGATGGTATCAACGAGATGCAAGCGTGGGACTTTGATATCAGCCGCATTCTTGATGCAGTGCTTCCCGCAGATCTCTCTGATGGTGGCGAGGTTAGTACCCGTGATGGGGCATTGTTCTCCACTTTCGCAGCCTCCTTCATTCTTGGGCTTTCAAGTTACCCAACGCAACCACGATGCAACCAGTCAGCCTGCTCTCCTCCGTTCTGGTGGCCAACCTCCACTGTCGAGGTTCAATAGAATATTCAGCTACATGCCGGAACTCCTTAAACCTCTGAGGAAGTAGAGGCATTTGTGTAGGAAGAATCTGTCGATGCTGGTTTAAACCAAAGATAGACACAAAAATCTGGAGTAAACTCAGCGGGACGGGCAGCATTTCTGGTGAGAAGGTATCGGTGACGTTTCGGGTCGAGACTATCGGGTCAGAATAACGGTCTCGACCAGAAACGTCACCCATTCCTCCTCTCCAGAGATGCTGCCTGTCCCGCTGAGTTACTCCTGCATTTTGTGTCTCACATTGATGATCCTTCTTTATGATTGCATCAATGTGCCGATCCCAGGATAGATCACGAGGGATGGGTATTCCCAGGAACTTGGCTTTCTCCACCACCATTTCACCACAGAAGGGAGATTCATGGTCCCTTGACTTTCCATTGTGGGTGTCAACAATCAGCTCTTTACTCTTGCTAACGTTGAGAACAAGATTATTGTTGTGGAATCACTCAAACACATTGTCGGTCTCCCACCTGTGATCCTACAGCATTCCCTGTTATTCGTCCAGCAACATATTGTTGGCAAAATTATAGAAGATATTGGAGATTTGTCTGGCTGCACATTCGGGGGAAGAGAGAGCGAGAGAAGTGTATGGATAATGGGCAGATGGAACCCGGTGAGGGAAGAGGGAGAAAGGGAACAGTGAACAAAGTGAGAGGCCCTTCATGGATCAGTTGGTGTGGGAAAGGAACACTGGGGTGGGGGTTACCTGAGATGGGCTAAACTCAATGTTCATCCCATTGAGTTGTAGCCTGTCCAAGTGGAATATGCGGTGTTGTTCTTCTAACTTACAGTTGGCCTCAACATGTCAGTGGACACAGACCAATGTGGAAATAGGAAAGAGAGTTGAAACAAGGGTGGCAGAGTGGTGCAGCTGGAGGAGCTACTGCCTCACAGGCCCAGGGTCCAAGGTTCGATCCTGACTTCTGGTGCTGTCTGTGTGGAGTTTGCAAGTTCTCCCTGAGACCATGTGGATTTCTTCTGGGTGCTCCGGTTTCCTCCCACATCCTAAAGACGTGTGAGTTTGTAAATAAATTGGCCCTAGTGTGAAAGGAGTGGATGGGAATGTGGGATACTGTAGAATTTTTTTTTTTTTAATTTAAAATATTTTAATTTTATTAGTACAATCGTATGGTACCAAAGTGCCTAAAATATATTTTCATAATACATTTTATGTCCAGCTTCTTATTTTTTTATTATAATAAAGAAGAATAAGAAAAATAAATTAGCTAATAAAGTATAGAAAAATGTGAGATATATAGTGTGTGAAGAAGAAGAAAAAAGAATGAAAGAAGAAAGTTAAAGAAAAGAAAATGGGGAAAAGAGAGTAAAAAAAAGAAAAAAAAGAAGTAAGATCATCATTATTTATAATCTTGACCATCCCTCGCCCAGTCCCGAGACAGTTAGCTTTTACAATTGTGTTGCACCATATGATTCCAAAAAGACGACAAATGGAGACCAACTCGTTATGAATTGGTCTGATTTATCTATTAGGAGGAATCGCATTTCCTCAAGATGTGCGGTGTCCAACATGCTTGCGATCCACATCTTGAGCGTTGGTATTGGTGTATTTTTCCAAAATTCAAGTATTCATTTTTTTGCTATTATTAAACCATAATTTAAAAATAAATTTTGAGATGAATTCAATTTATTCCCATCTTCCATTACTCCAAATATAATCAATTCAGTATTGGGTTCCATTCTTATCTTAAATAATTTTGTAAATATTTCAAAAATATCACTCCAAAATCTATAAAGTTTTATGCAGCAAACAAATACTGTAGAACTGATGAGCGGGTGACCAATAGTCAGCATGGACTTGAGGCAGAAGGATCTCTTTCCATGCTGTATCTCTAAATTAAAGTCTGAAGAAGGGTCTCGACCTGAAACATCACCCATTCCTTTGATCCAGAGATGCTGCTTTGCTATAGGATCTTTGATGCTGCCTGTCCCGCTGAGTTACTCCAGCATTTTGTGTCTATCTTCGGTTTAAACCAGCATCTGCAGTTCGTTCCTACAACATCTAAATTGAACATGGTAGGCGTGAAGAAGGGTCCTGAACCAAAAATGTCACCTAACCATGCATCTTCAGAGATACTGCCTGGCCTGCTGAGTTACTCCAGCCCTTTGTGTCTTCTTTTGTAACCAGCCGTTCCTTGCAGTTCCTTCTTTCTAGACTTCAAAAGCAGTTAGTTATGGACCGTGTGAAATGAGCTCAAGCATTTTTTAAAAGGCTGTAACCAAATGTAAACATATCTGCTGTTTGTGTTCCCTCTCCAAGTTCAGTTTGAGCCACGATTAGACAGGAAAGATCAAACTGTGCAGCTCATTGCTTGAGGAGGTAGAGATCAGTTCACAGAACCTCCACCTGCTGCCCAGTCTAGTTG